>CM042257.1:47855194-47937694 GCA_023566225.1 Romanogobio albipinnatus | reverse complement strand
ACAACTCTGTTGCCATCTAGTGGCATCACTAGGAGTCTCATCTGAAGTGTGTGTCTATATCTCTTCTAACAGGTTGTGCTGATCATAAGTGGGAATCTGAGTTTCCTCAACTGGCTGACTATAGTTCCCAGTCTGGCCTGTTTCGATGACGCAGCTTTGGCTTTTCTCTTCCGCCCTTCTGGAGGAGCCAGACAGACTTTACTGAAGATTCAGAGCGAGGAGGCTGCAGGACACACACCGCCGGCCACTAAAGGTGTGTTTTATTTTACACACAGTTATTCATTGACTTGAGTGTTTGGCTTCTCCTGGCAAAGTTTTTTGGTAACACTTTACTTTAAGATGACGTACGTGCGGTGACACTTTATTTTACAGTATCATGTGTATTTATCACAGTAATAACAGTAAATTATGCATAATTACATGCAACTAATCCTCAACCAAACCCTCATCCTCACCTTAACCTAGACTTTTGTCCACTGTAGTGGACGTTATATATTAGGGAATTTCTCTGACATCATACATGTCACATGTCACAGTCTGGATGTCCTGTAAAGAGCACATTCGGGGCTTTGCAGGGATACCACATGTTTGGAGGATTCATCAGCACAACAACAAATTCTTAGTCTTTAAAAACGTCTGACATTAATGTTTAGCACTCTTATGGAAATATGATCATATTTTTTAATTATAATTTAAATCGGATTAATTTTCAAATTGTTTGTTATAAATCAACATCTCAGGAAAATGTTATCAGAATATGACTTTCTGTTACAAAACAGGGCCTTGATTTCATAAATGACCACTGTAGTGGACACCAGGAGTTAAATCATGATTATCAGGCATTCTGGAGACATAACAAGTGAACAGGGAAAGAAATTACATATCAATATTCCTATGAAATATTAGATATGAAAATGTTTCCAATTTTTCCTCCCATTATTACACTTCTTTTTCATTACATGTTGCACCAAGAACACATTAATATGCAAATTAGATGCAGTGAATAGATACATTGTATTGAATGGGAAAATCCAAGTATTGTCATTTTACCCACATATTTAATAAAGTAAAATGGTATATCAATGTATTTCGTTATATCTTTCATAACATAGTTCAGAATCAAAGTTTGTTTAAAAAAAATCCTGTAACCTAAACATGTATTGGTGAATTTAAAATAAATCCCATTGTTTTTGCCTATACATGCAATTTCATGTCATTTATTTTTTTAACAACTGAGTCCTGCTGTCAACTACAGAGGACACATCATAACATATGAATGAAATATCATTTTTCAAAAATGTTTTTTTCCCATTTGTTTCTTATGCTCTAAACAATGTAATGACATGAAAAAATACAAAATTCAAAAAACTTTTTTTTTTGTGGGGCCCAGGAGGCTATAGTAAGTACATGTAGTTAATTATTATTGCTCTTAAAGCTGCAGTCCGTAAAATTTTTGGGTTAAAAACAGTGTTAATTTCGTTGACAAATAATTTTCGTCATAATTTTCGTCAACGACCTTTTTTCACTGACGAGAACGAGACGATAACTAAATAAAAACTAGTGTTGGATGACAAAAACTATGACGAAAACTTACTGTCATTTCCGTCAACAAATAAAAATGAGATGAAAATGTTAGGGAGGGTCGATTAGGGAAGAGATCCAGTCAGAACTGATGTCCTGTGTCACAGATGCGCTGATCTAACCGCTGGAGAACACGGCGCTGTTGCGCTTCTACAGGCTCATCCCCAATCCAGCGCTCCAGAGCGGCTCAATCAATAACACACATTTATGCCAGACAATTGATTATGAACTAATGCTGATGAATAATGACAATGTTTACTTTATGATGTTTATATAGTAATGTGTTTTAGACGGTTGAAACAATGCATATTTTATCTCCTCGTCTGAACTTGAATGAGCTCCTGCAACTGCAATAGAGGCGAGATTTCAAAATAAGAGTCCCGGTGTATTTAGAGCTTGTTTATTATTAAAAGTCACGCATTATATATTCGTTTTTGCTTACACAATAAACTGTATTTCATTTCATTCCCATTTAATTCATAGTCAGGAGGAAAGACCAGTATTTGACACACATTAAATAAAGTATCAGGGTTATAATAGTTCACTAAAACCATTAAAAAAATAATTACTTGAAATTAAATAAATATTAACTGAAATAAAAAAATAAACAAACTTATTTGAAGCTTTAGCTTTACCTGATATAGCCTACTTACTAAAACAGAAATACAAAGTTATAAAAACTATATAGATGTTTTTAAAAACAAACAAAAAAGTGAATTGAGCTCTTTCGTGTATTTTTAATGTCAAAAATAAAATGATGTCAAAATGTCAGTTCAAGTGACAGTCGGTTATGTGATGCTTAAATGCTTAATTACAATTTAACTAAACTCATTAGATTTTAGGAGACTAAAACTACTGTATATAATATTTAGTCGAATAAAACTAAAAACAATTCAGGTGACTAAAATATGACTAAAACTAAATGGCATTTTACTCAAATGATTACGACTAAAACTAAATCAAAATATCCTGTCAAAATGAACCCTGGTTAAAAATACAACCAAGAATTTTAAACATGGCCCTTTCCAATTTCCAGATTTTTTTTTTTTGTAAATGTATGCAAATGGCGTATATTTAAGTATATACGGCCTCATTTGCATATTAAAACATTAATTTACACAAAAGTTGTAATATGTATTTTTTTCCTTATGTTTATGCCAGTAATAAACTGGAAAAGTTTCACAGTGATATCTTGTAACTAAAAATAAATTCCCTATTCACCCGTAGCATCTCGCCTTAAAATAAAGTGTAACCACATGTACTTACAAAATGTAGTCGCACCAGCAGGAAAAAAGGTCACAAAATGCCACCATTTGGTCTCAGTCTGGAGCCCTGACAATGGAACTACATCACCTTAAAATAAAGTGAAACTAGTTTATAATACTACAACTACTACTACTAATAATAAATAACGAGATGTCCGTCAACTGCCTGTATTTTTTTGGATCATCCTTGCCAGACATTTTATTGCTATTGAGTTTAATATAAGCTTGTTTTCTCAGCTAATAAGCATAAAGTTCAAGTTTATATGTGGCCCTGGAGCTCAACAGCAGTCGTGCGACTCACGGGTATATCTGTGGCAATAGCCAACAATACATTGTGTGGGTCAAGATTATCCATTTTTCTTTTATGCCATAAATCATCAGGATATTAACCCTTGTGCATCCTTATGGACATTTTTAGTTTTTTTGATAACTTCGCCTGTGGTAATGCTAACTGCATACAATTTGCCACAGGTGTGCATTTATATAGGACTTTTAATATTTCACCCCCATTTCCTTTAAAAAATAATTTTGCGCTATGTACACAAAATACTTCCTCTCAGCCCCTTTTGGACAAAAATGTCCCCATTGAAACCCATTAAAACTGCAATTTTTAATCCCATTGCCATTTAAATATAAAATGACGCAATCTTTATTAACAGGCTTTCATTCTGTTGGCAGGGCTTCAAAATGAAAATGTTTACTATTTTTTACCAGATGGGGCCATTTTCTCTGGTTTGGCGTATAAAGCAAATACTCACTTTTTCTGTTTATGAATATTATAAAGTCAATTTGATAAATGATGCAGCTGCAACTGTGTGGGTGTGTTTGTATGGATGTCAGAGTGTGGTGTTTATGTATGTAATGAAACAATTGTGTGTGTGTGTGTAATATTTGAGAGAGAAAAACTTAACTGCAAATAACAAATCCAACCACTGTGTGTGTGTGTGTGTGTGTGTGTGTGTGTGTGTGTGTACTAGTGGAGTTTTGCTGGCATCTAATGGGGAAAAGTTGGCTCTGCGCCCAAAGTCTTACTGAGAGCTCATTTTCTAGCAGTTTTAGAGTTCAACATCTTTAAACATGTTTTATAAATATATATTGTATATAAAATAATGTTCATAAATCATTTTCATAAACTTAACCCTTTTTTTTGGTTTCACTTTTTAAGCTTTTTTTCAATAATAATCTGCCAAAGGTCTTCTTAAAAATGAGTCCAAACTTAAGTCTGTGCTCCCAATATTAATTTTTATGTCTTTTAGGACATTTTTGTCCTCTATCTACCTATGTGTAACTCTTTTTAACTGATGCACAAGAGTTAAGATCATGTTCCATGAAGATATTTTGTACATTTCCTACCGTTAATATATCACAAATGTATTATTAGTAGTAATATGCATTGCTAAGGACTTCATTTGGACAACTTTAAAGGAGATTTTCTCAATATTTCGATTTTTTTGCACCCTCAGATTCCAGATTTATACAATAGTCATATCTCGGCCAAATAATGTCCTATCATAACAAACCATACATCATTGGAAATATTATTTATGATGTATACATGATTTAGATATATAAAAGAAATCACCCTTATGTCCAGGGTCACATTTGTGAAGCACAATTAAAAACAATTAAAAACAACAAATGTTGTACCAAAGTGTCAAGAAAAATGCAATAAATACCAGAAAGAAAATAACAGACTAATAAAAATTTTTAAAAAAATGCATTGCACACAAGAATAAATGTTGAAACTTTTGTAATCACACTTGTTCTCAAAACAAGTCTCTTCTGCTCACCAAAGCTGCTTTTATTTGATCATAAATACAGTAAAATTATGAAATATTCCTCCAGTGTAGATCATCTGTTCTCTATGTGAGTATATATAGTAAAGTGTCATTCATTCCTGTGATCTAATCATCATTACTCCAGTCTTCAGTGTCACATGACCCTTCACTAATCACTCTCATATGAGGATTTGATGATGAACACACATTTATGATTATTATCAGTGTTGAAAACAGGATTCTTTGATGAATATATAGTTCAAAAGAACAGTATTTATTAGAAATAGAATCTTTTGCAACATTATAAATGTCCCTTTTGATCAGTTGAATGTGTCCCCAATGAGTAAAAGCATTAATATGTGTATAATCCGCTCCAGATGTAAGAGTTTTCTCCATCACTGTCTCTCCGGCTCAGGGATGTTGATCAGACGAGCGCTGAACGTGTCTCTGGGGCTGCTGATAGCGTTTCTGAGCGCGCCGGTGGTGATGAACCTGCTGAGCTCCAGACAGGTGATGAACACCTCGTTCGATCCCCTGCGGATCGTCAACACGTACGGAGCCTTCGGCAGGTACCAGCCCGTCTCGGTCTCATGCGTTTATAAGAGTCCGCTCGAGATAACCCTCCTCAGTGACCAGCAGATGACAGCAGACTTCTAACCGTCTCTCTCTCTGAGCAGCATCACGAAGGAGCGGACGGAGGTGGTGTTTCAGGGCACGCTGAGCGCCAACCACACCGGAGACGAGGTGATCTGGGAGGAGTACGAGTTCCTGTGCAAACCTGGAGCTCTGGATAGGAGGCCGTGCCTCATCTCGCCCTATCACTACAGACTCGACTGGCTCATGTGGTTCGCCGCTTTCCAGGTTAAAGTCACCATGAAACCAAAAGAATATATGATTTATCCTTGCATATATATAATGGCATTTTACAATGTCTTGATGATGTTTTTGGGCTTTCAGTGTTTCCCCTACAATGTATTGACAGCGGCGCAGCGCCACTGCAAAATCTTCACATGATCAGTAATATCACGACATTCACTTACACACTGAGAGAGAGAGGGAGAGAGGGAGAGAGGGAGAGAGGGAGAGAGGGAGGGAGGGAGGGAGAGAGAGAGAGAGAGAGAGAGAGAGAGAGAGAGAGAGAGAGAGAGAGAGAGAGAGAGAGAGAGAGAGAGAGAGAGAGAGAGAGAGAGAGAGAGAGAGAGAGAGAGAGAGAGAGAGAGAGAGAGAGAGAGAGATTGATGATGGCCAGAGAACTAAACAAAAATGTAGTCTGCTTACACTTTAGGGCTGTGATATTAATCTTTTTTTATTTTCGCTTCCAAGGATTATAAAAAGAATATATGAGGTAAAACTATTATAAACTATGCTCGCGCATCGTCTAGCACAACTTCACAGCGCGCGCTGTCATTTCTCCTCAAACATGCATTTCAGTTCAGATTCAGCACAATCTGTGATCTGTGAAGTTAGAAAAAAACTTTTTGGGAAAATAATTATTAGGATGTGTAAACATATATTTATGGTCATTTTGATATTTTTTGGGGCGGGAGCATAAAGTACTATTATTTTATTACTATTATTGATACTAATATTGATGCTATTATCATAATGAAGAAGCAAACCCATTTTTCGGATGATTTTATAAGTTAGTTCAGGGTGTGAAATGTCATGTGGTGTGACTGCCTAAAAATGTAACAATATTTATGAATTAATAAACAATGATATCTGTAAAAAAAAAAAAATATTTTTCCTTGAAAATATAGATTTAAAAACGTTTTTGGAAATTAATAAGATGTGTAAACATATATTTATGAGCATTTTGATATTTTTTGGGCGGGGCATAAAGTGAACATTGTCAGGCTGTGCAGATGTTTTATTACTATTATTTTATAACTATTATTGATACTAATGAAGAAAAAAACACATTTATGATGATTTTATAAGTATAACTTTTTGGGAAAATAATGATTAGGATGTGTAAACATATATTTATGGTCATTTTGATATTTTTTGGGGCGGGAGCATAAAGTACTATTATTTTATTACTACACTAAAAAAAAAAAAGGTTCTATATGGCACCAAAAATGGTTCTTCGTCGTAATCATAGAGGAACCACTTTTGGTGCTATATAGCACCATATCTTAACATGTTCTGTATATGGTAGTGGTGCTATATAGCACCTTAGTCAAAGAACCGCTGAAGAACCTCTGAAGAACCACTGAAGCACCAACATTCGTGCTATATAGCACTTAAAAAGGTTCCCCTATGATTACGAGCCAAGAACCATTTTTGGTGCTATATAGAACTTTTTTTTTTAGAGTGTATTATTGATACTAATATTGATGCTATTATCATAATGAAGAAGCAAACCCATTTTTCGGATGATTTTATAAGTTAGTTCAGGGTGTGAAATGTCATGTGGTGCGACTGACTAAAAATGTAACAATATTTATGAATTAATAAACGATGATATCTGTAAAAAAATATATTTTTTTCCTTGAAAATATAGATTAAAAACGTTTTTGAAAATAATGATTAAGATGTGTAAACATATTTATGGTACATATAGCGAGTGTCATGCGTGTTCCCAAAAGCGAGCTGGTTTCTCCTCAGGTCTAATGTGCATGAGCTGAATTGTGTTTGTTTGTCAGTGTAAATCACGGCGGTCTCGTTCTCGAGTATTTTACTCCGGAACAAAACTCCTGGTCAATAGAAAGCGTTGAGATTATTTATAATCCTTATGTTACACACACACACACACCGATAAGCATTCAGCTGCACAGTCTAATGAGATCATCAATCTTCCGAAGCGCTGTTATATGGTAGGAATGGGCGTCCCTCAGTGATGATGGCGCTGATGTCTTTATTACTGACCTCAGCTCAGCTGCTGTAACAGAGCAGTAGCCGTTCTGCTGTAACATCTGTGAACATGTGTCTGATGTCTGGTCTCTTTCAGACGTACGAGCAGAGCGAGTGGATCATTCACATCGCAGGCCGACTGTTGGCCAATGACTCCAGCATTCTTTCCCTGATGGGACACAACCCGTTCCAGGGCCGAGAGAGACCCAGGTGACCTTCATCACACTCAACACAGGACTCCCACCGGCTTACAGAGGGCTTTATTTATCATTTTAATCTAATGTATAATAAAAATATATATATTTTTTATAATAATGAAAAATATCAAGTATTAAACTATATTTCACTTTAAATATACTGTTATTATATAATATTTTCTTTACATTTTTATTCCCTAAAAATTTAATTATTCACATTTTCCAGCTGTTTTGATCATTTTTTCCAATTAACAGTATATTATTATTAATAATAATAATAAAAGACAAATTATATTGCTATTATTATTTAATATTTTCTTTTTAATTTTTGTTTCCTAAAAGTTCATTCAATTATTCCCTTTTCCAACTATTTTGGACACATTTTTTAACTAACAGTGTATTATTGTTATTATTATTATGATGATGATAATTAATAATAATAATGTCAAATTAAACGCTTTTATAACTATTATACTATATTTCATATTTAAATATAATATTATTATTTAATATTTTATTTTAATATTTATTCCCAAAAAATGAATAAAATTATTCCCATTTACAGCTATTTTGGTCAAATTAATTGTTAAATAAATAAATTAAATATTGTTATTAATAATAATAATAATAATAATAATAATAATAGAGACGAACTATACTACTATTATTATATTTTTTATATACATATATCCTAAAGGTTAATGAAGTAATAACATTTTCCAGCTATTTTATCATTCAATTGACCGTATATTAATAATAATAATACTATTATAATCTATTTAATAACTATAAACTCTATAAATAATACATAATATACTGTATTAATATATTATTATTTAATATTTTTTTTAAATTGTATTCCCTGAAAATTAATTAAATGATTCCCTTTTCCAGCTATTTTGGTTAAATTAACAGTATATTAATAATAATAATGACAAATAATACTACTATTATTATTATTATTTAATGTTTTCCTTTGATTTTTATTCTCTAAAAATGAACTATTCCCATTTCCAGCCATTTTGGTCAAATTCTCAATTAAGAGCATATTATTATTATTCATAATAATAACGACAAATAATACTACTAACATTAGTTTAGTTTGCATTCCCTAAAAAGGAATGAAATGATTGTCATTTCCAGCTGTTTTGGGTTAGGGTCACTTTTCTCTGCAGTATTATTGCAGTCCGTAGTGAATGTGTGAAACCTTGGATGTGTGTGTGTGAAACACTGTGACCTGTTACACACTAGCTTTGAGATTTTGGCTCCTCAGGGTCACTTCATACGCATATGTCTGATGAAAATCACGTTTTATACGTTGCTTTCAGAGTTTTTAATGAGCCAGACGTTTGTAAATGCATGCGTTGGCACTTTGTGGTTTCAGGTGGATTCGAGGAGAGCACTTCCGCTATAAATTCACACGGCCGGGCAGCAGCAGCGCCGCCCAGGGGAAATGGTGGGTCAGGAAGCGCATCGGACCCTACTTCCCCCCTGTCAACCTGGACGGCCTCCGGAGGTACTTTCAGTCCAGGGACTGGCCTCTACCTGCCAGCGAGTGAGCCAGAACTTCTTGGACGTCCAGTTGGCCTATCCTATCCTACAACTGTGCCAAAGACGAGCGGTTACATAAGAGACTCCTGAAGGCAACTCGTGTGTGTGTCCCTGAGGAGAGGAGCATGTGCTCAATCTGCGGCTGCCAACAGGACAGCCTGTTTATGATGTTAATATGCTTTAGATTTATATCAAACGCTACTGTGAACGAAATAATGCGCTATTCCTTCACAATCATTGATTTTCAATTTCATCTGATTAAAACTTTTTCTTTAAAAAGTCTCGTCTTAATTTGACCTTCCATAATGTAAGGCCTTAAATTGGTGCAGAAAGTCTTAAATTCAATATCATGGCATTCAATTATGGCCATATGATGCATAAAATATGGACAGAACTGCAGAATACATTGATAAAAATTAAATTTTTCAAAGTTTGGATGAATAAATCAACAGTCGGTCAGTCTCTTAAAGGGCCAGTTCACCCATTAATGAGAATCCTGCGGTCATTTCCTCGCCCTAATGTCGCTCAAACCGCTCAGACTTTCCTTCCTCATATAAAGCCGTGGAGTCTCTTCAGAACATCGGGAATAATCCGCTCGATCCGTATGGATCAGTTTCTGGTTGTTGCTTAGACTGTCAATGGAGGACAGAAATCTCTCAGATTCATTACAAATCTCTTCATTTGTGTTCAGAAGATGAACGAGAGTCCGGCACATTTAATCTGACCATTAAAGCAGAGGCCAGAACAATTACACAATAAACTATAAACAACATAAAGCGGATTTCATAGGGCCGTAAACTAAATTGCATGCACTGCAATAATGATGTTCTTCCTCAGGATTTTTGCCAGCACAAATATCAAAACATCCTTAAATCAAGAAGTGAAGTCTTGTTTTCTGAGAAGTTGAACAAAATGAAGTGAGTTTATGATTAAAACAACAAATATCTGTCATTGGGTATGAAAATGACTGGCATTTGAATGAAGTTGATGTTTATGAACACATTGGCAGATTTTTGTTCTTGTTTTAATCCTAAAATCACTTTCACGAGATTTCTCATCTCAAACTTTAAGCTGTTGTTTGTAAAGTAAATTAAAAACGAATTGATGGAAATCGTATTGAAGTGTCACTGATGAAACTCAGACATTTACATATTGACGTGATGTTCCCTTCAATTTATTCCTTTTCTTTAATTGGTCTTTAAAAAGGTCTTAATGAACCTTCATTAAAGCTGCAGAACCCCTGGGCAGATGTTTGCCATCACACACTTCACTTTAAGGGTGTGTTCACACTTAAAGTTCGGACCAAAACAGTTAATTTAGTCCTTAGCGTTCACGTTCATTTTTAACACTGAAGCTCAAGACACAAAACTAAAGGAATAAGGATAAGGACACACAGTATATAAAGACAAATATTAAATACAGACGGCGTGTGTGTGACACCGTGTGGCTTTGAGGTAGAAACTGTAGTGGATAAAACACACACAGAAAGAGCGGTGTAAAAATAGAAGAGCGCACAGACTGAAAATAGACAATATATGTGCAGAGTGAGTGGAAACATAAACTGAAGTCCGTTGACAGAAGAGAGCAGCTCCCGCTGAATATTCCCAAAAAAGAGCTGTCAATGAAAAACAACTTTACTTATTAATGTGTTAGTATTTGCTGAGAAACGTCTGTTTATTACAGAATATATGCGGATCAGGGGCATGATTAAATGTGTTAAAGGGCTGATGAACTGAGAAATCAACTTTCCTTTGAGGCTTGATATAAGAATATCCTGTAAGTTTCCGAGCTGAAAACGTCCTTGTTAGTCAAAGAAAAGCTTTTATAGACCCCAGGCCCAGAAAACGAGAGATCTCAGAATATGTCGACCATTGACGTCGTCGTGTGCAGAAGCGCCGCCTCAAGCCCCGCCCACCGACCCGTGGAGCTAAACGGGTCTGAGCAATAAACACGCTGGTTCCAGCTCACGTGTGTAAGACATTGCGTTTGTTCGCTTCATTTCACCGCAGAATCGACTCTAAACCAGACACAGGTCGAGACTCGATTTGCAGACATATTGAGATTAAAACACAATGCTGTGCTTCTGGATCCGACAGGAACGCTGCAACACACTGATGTGAGTAAAACATGTGTTTATATTAGGAGTGGCACGGTACATGAAAAAAAACCGAACCGTTCGGTTCGCTTGTCTCGGTTCGGAGTGTGTGCGTCGCACGGTTTCGACGCATGCGCAATGTATCCTCGTGCCCGTATGTTACCTCAGACAGCGGGTGTCCTTTTCGCGCGAAATAAGAGGTGTGTGTGTGTGGACATACAGTAAAGTAAAGTAAAAGTGGAGTGCTGCAGGTCACGTCACGTGTAGAAATGCAAGTGGGAGAGAGAAGGAAGGCTGCCCGGAGTTGGAGGATGTGCCAGCGACGTATAGCTGGCAGGGCAGATGCAGTGTGTATGCGCGCGCGTGCATTCTCACACTGGCAGTGTGTGTCTCGCGCAGCTGAACCGCGGCTCGTGGATTGCAAATGCAGACGAATATTGTCCATTCTGTCCCATTTTCTGGTGTTCTCCTCCGACCCCTGTCTGTCTCGTGCATATGGGCAGCATATATCTGCTGCAAATTCGACCGTGTTCCCCTCGGTCTCATACACACATGCATATGTTGTATATGAGTAGTTCACATGATAAATGTAACATTTAAAAGTTAAAATGCTTCTAGTTTTAATCATTTATACATGCCTTTGAAGTTTGGGCAAAAACTTCTGGCTTCTTGTGTTTTCGTGTATTATGTTATTTTTTTTATCATATTCTTTTGTCATATGGTGATTGTGAAACACACGGGACACTTCATGGTGAAATGTGTTAATCAGGTCAGCTGAATTAAAGCCACAGTGCATTGTTCTGATCAAAATTGATATGATTAACATGAAAAATGTTACGCCAATGTGTCGGACTCGGCAGACAGCCAGTTAGGAAACAACTTCTACATGATATAAAAAAAATGTAATACTGTATCCTAATTGTGGATGATTAAGCTATATATCATATGCTGAAGTAAATTTCTTGAGTGTTAACGATAAAAAAACAACAACAACAAGAACCATACAGAACTGTAAACCGTGATACGAACCGAACCGTGGGTTTTGTGAACCGTGCCACCCCTAGTTTATATGTGTTAGTATTGCATTGTTACAGATCGTTTGATATCTATCGATTACACACAGAGCCGGCCCACGGCATAAGCGAACTAAGCGGCTGCTTATATTTATATATATATTTACATTTATGCATTTGGCAGACGCTTTTATCCAAAGCGACTTACAGTGCACTTATTACAGGGACAATCCCCCTGGAGCAACATGGAGTAAAGTGCCTTGCTCAAGGACACACTGGTGGTGACCGCTGGGATCGAACCAGCAACCTTCTGTGTATCAGTTCAGTGGTTTAACCCACTGGACCACCATCTCACTGCTTAGGGCCCCCTTGGCCACCAGGGCCCCCCGAGAGCAAATTAACCTCTTAACTGTCACCGTCCCACAGGTGGTACGCCTGGTGCTCTTTTTTTGATCGCCTTTTTCCGTATCATATATTTTAGTAATTATCATAAATTAGGTATCATTTGAAAGCTTACAAACTCAAAATTCATCCTGTGAAAACCATTTTGAAATCGGACATTGTGTTTCCATGGAAACGTTACTCTAAATTATTCTAGCAGGCTCCTCCCCTAGTGGGCGGTGTCATGTTTCATATTACAACAATTATTTTAACTACTTTATATTCAAAATCTTTTCCAATCTTGACAAAACACATATTGTCGGAAAGGTCTGAGTCTCGAGGGTCCATATTTGGTGTCTGTTTTGTGATGGAAATGATATTTGGACAGAAATTTACAGGAAAATGTATTAAAAAAAACTATAAATGGAATTTGAATGACACCCGGTGGCTATTTTTGGTACAGCACCTAAACACAATCTCATGGGAACTTCAATTTTTGTGATATCAACTTCAAATTTGGAACACAAATTGGTTAGACATATTTTATAGTAATTTTATAGTAAATTCTTTTTTGTAAAATATATATTGTATATGAAATAAAAAATATTTAGTACAGTATTTTTCATTTAAAGTACATTTAAACTTCCATAACTATTTCATACTTTCATATTTTGAATTGCTTTCACTTCAGCAATAATCTGCTGAGTGTCGTCTTTAAAGCGAGACCACACTTAGGTCTATATTCCAAAGCATTCTTGAATTACAGCCCTTTAAGTTTGGATAGAGCATTTTCATGTGTATTCTCAGAAAGGGGGGTGACAGTTAAAATGACTTTTTGCTGTATGTTATTTCCTGATGATTGAAATGGCCTTAAACAATTACTAAATAAACTGCAAAATGTTACATTGTCTAATATATGCACGGATTGATTCGGACAGCGCGGCGCAATCGGCCGGACACTATTTGCTTGTTAGCCAGTAAGTGCGAGAAAACCAGCGCTTTTCTCAAAAATCATTTTATGAATGGATGGATTTGAGAATGTGCTATGGTTTAGTATGAGTATCTTGTCTGATGTTCTGCATGTTTTGTACAGAGTACAGCCAAGCTTCCAGTTTCTCAGTAAATGTTTTTCTGCAAACTGCTGTATCGTCCCCTTGGAATCATAAGTTGTGTAGCCTATATTTTAGAAGTTTTTATTTAGATAATAATAAGGTTCTTTCTACACAGTCGAATGGAATGCAAAAAATAAAATGTTATTTCCGCCAAAATAAAAGCTCTGTTTAATGTTTGAAAGAAATCAACATTTCTTAAATGTTCTTAAAATAAGTCTCTTCTGCTCACCAAGGCTGCATTTATTTGCAAAAATACAGTAAAAACGGTAATATTGTGAAATATTATAATGTAAATCATCTGTTCTCTATGTGAATCTATAGTAAAGTGTAATGTATTCCTGTGATCAAAGCTGAATTTATCATCATTCCTCCAGTCTTCAGTGTCACATGACCCTTCACTAATCACTCTCATATGAGGATCTGATGATCAACACACATTTATGATTATTATAAGTGTTGAAAACAGTTGTGTACAATATTTTTTGTATTTTGTGAAAGCTTTCTATTTCAGATAAATGCTGTTCTTTTGAACCTTCTATTCATCAAAGAATCCTGGGGAAAAGTGAGCATATTCAGCATATTATTATTTAAAAACATTTTTTAAAGTACATATCCAAGTCCAAACTGTAGTACAGTAAGGCTTTGAATATTAACACCGGACCACTCTTGTGGGTTTGCTACTCTTATAATTAAAAACCGTATAAGGGTAAAACCATTACAGCCACACAGCTTCAACTACTAACATTGATACTGGGTGTGCAAATGATCAAGATTGACAATAGTCAATCGTATTGGTGGCCCCAAATAAAATTCTGCTTAGGGCCCCTTAAGGGCTTGGGCCGGCCCTGATTACACACCTTAGTACGCGGTCACAGGCTGGAGAAGCTGTTATTGGTTCATTCGGGATCAGACTCTGACTTGTAACGCCAGGGCTCGCAAAGCCCAACGTCCCAGGGCTATGTGCTTTTCAGACAGGCTATCACCGACGGGTTATAGTGAAATAACATTTCTTTCTTGTGCATGTATGTGTGTGTGTGTGTGTGTGTGTGTGTGTGCGATTCGCGGTTATATTCTCTGATGATCGGGCGAGGCAAGTAATACAGAAGTAACACTCCAGTCAATCGCGGGTGGATGAAAGATGAATCATTGTGTTTGTTTGATAAAGATATTTTGCGAGTCCTGTGAGCTTTTCTCCAGATGCTTTCAAAACAATCCCCACATGTACTGAGAGGAGCTGAAGCTCATTAAATATGCAAATCTTATCCAGTCCTAGCCGTGGGCGTTTACTTCCAAGTCTTCAGTGCGGCACGCCCATAAAAACAGAGCGTTTTTCAGAGAGTCTCAAAACCAGGGCAGAAAATAGCCTATTACTGATTCATTATGATGTTTCTGAATGGAAAAATCACACAAACGTCATAAGTTGACCTCAGACAACAGATAAAAAATAAATAAAAAAATCCTGGAAAATAAAAAAGCAAGCGGGAGGAGGGCTCATTCTTCAGATCAAGCTCTAGGTGGTTTCAGTAGTACAGTTTGCTACTATTAATGTGACATCAACCGGAAAAATAACAAGATGTTTATGTTGCAGCATCTTGGCCGAAATATGCCGTAAATTGGACCAGACTTTATCCCGACAGTCTGACTCATGTGGAAAATATAACAGTTTTTCATCACAGAGCCTTATATAAGCATCAGTGCATCTATAGCCACTGGTGACTCACATGACTAAAAACAGCTCTCAGTCGTAATAAGACATATCCCTTAGAAACAATTCCCTTAAGATCTCCTTCTGATCATCTGCTACTTTCGTGATTTGCATGAAGCGCACTAAATGTCTATCCCTCAAAGGTCATTTGTAGCCTACACCTGTCACTTGGATCAGTTGCTATAGTTACGCTCTAATTGATTTCTTCCTTTCTCAGGTTCAGTCCAACATATCAGACTTAACCTCCAGGCAATACCAGCTCTGCTTTATGGAAACTCGCTGTCACTTCCCAATATAATGACTCGTCTCGAGCCCTTCGCTTCTTTGTTGGTGCAAATAAAGGATCTGTCCAGTGGATGAAGCTCAGCCTACTGTAAATGAGGAGGGATAATTAGCAGGAACAGATGCTGGACGTCAGTGAGAGGTCAGTTTAGAGATGGCCAGACCGGCGTGCGCCTGCAGACACCAGCGCTTGCCAACTGTGTCTCGTTTTTTACTCAAAGATTTGATGTTCATTATTATATTATAAGAGCAGTTCTTTATCCATATCCTAATCTAGATCCTGAAAGGATGCAACCTGTTTCTGAAGGATTATGTTACATTACATCATACGCTTCTGCACAGATTAGTGAGAGAATGGGCCGCTCTCAGGAGCTCAGAGAACTCAAGCGTGGGGCCGTGATCGGTGGACACCTGTGCAATAAGTCCAAATATTATACTAAATATTCCACGCTCAACTGTTAGTGGTGTTATAACAAAGTGGAAGCGATTGGGAACAACAGCAACTCAGCCATGAAGTGAAATCACGGAGCGGGGTCAGCGCAGTGTGTGTTAAGCGCGGTACGAAGAACGGACCTCAGTGGTTCAGCCTTAATGAGATGGTGGTCCAGTGGGTTAACCCATGGAACTGATATGCAGAAGGTTGCTGGTTCGATCCCAGCGGTCACCACCAGTGTGTCCTTGAGCAAGACACTTTACTCCATGTTGCTCCAGGGGGATTGTCCCTCGCTTTGGATAAAAGCGTCTGCCAAATACATAAATGTAAATGTAACATGGCCGTCGGAACCATTGTATGTGGGTGGGACAAGACCCACCCACTTTTTACGATCAATGATATTGGACCCACTCACTTTTATCGTCTCTAACATTCAGCACGTCTGTTTACCTACCCCTAATCGATAAACACTTATTATTAAACACGTTAGACGCTTTATTTCCACTTTTTTAATATTTTCTTCATTTTTATTGAAAATAAATGCCTTTCTGATCTGATATGTGATGGGAAAAGAGAGAAGATTGAGATCGGTGAAAGCCGGACTCGAACCGCGGGTCGATTTGTGTCAAAACTAGATGCCGTGCATCTTACCCCTACACTACTGCCACTCACAATGAAATGGAGATTTCCGTAACTTTGTCTTTCCAAACTATACATTTAGCAAGCAAAGCAGTATATTTGTACTTTATGAGGACCCACCCACATTTTTTTTGCTTCCGACGCCCATGAAATGTAATATTATGAAGCCACCATTTTGTGCGCAAAAACAAACAAAAATAACAACTTTATTCTAAAATTTCGTTCTGGCCTGTGCCAGTCTTCAAAATATCTTAATTTGTGTTCTGAAGATGAATGAAGGAGGTTTGGAACGAGGGTGAGGAGTTAAAGGTCCCGTTCTTCGTGTTTTTTTGAAGCTTTGATTGTGTTTACAGTGTGCAATATAACATGTGTTCATGTTTTGCGTGTAAAAAACACAGTATTTTTAACACAATTTACTCATCTGTACACCGCTGTTCTCACTGTCCTAAAAACGGCTGATGAGTTCCTTTATTCTATGAAGTCCCTCCTTCAGAAATACGTAACGAGTTCTGATTGGGCCAGCGGTTCCTGTGTTGTGATTGGACAGCAGCTTAGCGCACGTGGAAAGGTCACGCCTCTTAACGGGAGATGTATGCGCTTAATGATCTCTACAGCGTCCCTGGGAAAGCCAAACAAAGGTGATTTGACTCCGGGATGAAAATAACAGCGTCTCGACGACATGGCGACAAACACACTCAAACGCAGCACTTCCTCTTCTCCACGCAACACTTCCTCTTCTCCACGCGACACTTCCTCTTCTCCACGCAACACTTCCTCTTCTCCACGCGACACTTCCTCTTCTCCACGCAACACTTCCTCTTCTCCACGCAACACTTCCTCTTCTCCACGCAACACTTCCTCTTCTCCACGCGACACTTCCTCTTCTCCACGCAACACTTCCTCTTCTCCACGTGGGACAGCAACAAGACCACGCCCCCTTTTTGGTGTATTCTTGTGGGCGGAGGTTAGTCTGTTCTACTTTTCTACTGACGTCATTTATGAAGGAAGTACCAGGATGTAGTCCAAGCCAGCCGTTCGCTGTAGGCTTTGAAAGGGAACTTCTGTTAAATAAAATATCTCGCTTGGCATTGAACTTTGAGCTTTATAATTTTACAGGTATTATTTATGCTCTAACAGCAACATTACACACTAACTAAAGTTTGAACAATGGGATCACGAAGAACGGGACCTTTAATGACAGAATGTACATTTTTGGGTGAACTATCCCTTTAAGAGGGTTTTTGTATTCAAACAAGTGGCGACTGAGCGCTCGCGCGCTGGTGCGCTCAGTGTGCGCGTGGCCAACACTTCCACTGATTGTTGACAACGCGCCCTGCGCGCGTGCACTACTACGCTCTTAGAGGAGTGAGGTGATGTTCTCTCTCATACCGCCGGAGCATCAGCACAAGTGCACTCAGGAGCTCAGCCGTTTGTTTCTGTGCACATTTTTTGGACCAGTCGCGAGACACACTCTTTATTTTAAGTCATGCACGCGCTTATTGATGAAAAGTTAATCCTCGCTTGTTAAGACATATACACCGGGGGGAAAAGTAACATAGAGCGTGCTTCATAGATTACTCGTCGTGCGTTCTCACGGGGAATACATCATTATGTCGAGGAAAAAAGCGGCCAAAGGAAAGGGGAGTTCAAACACACCGAGCTCATCTCCTCTCAGCGAGAGAGAGAAGGGGAAGAAAGTCCTGACCCAGTCCAACGGAGTGGTGCATCCCAGCAGACCTTCTCTCAGCAACAGCGGAGAATTCTACGACATCGCCTTCAAGGTACGAGACGCGCTGAACACACGCGCCGCTTCTAACAGCGCGAGCAGCGTCAGTATGGCACGCCGCCTATACACTTACTCCTATATGGAGCTCCGCAAAGGACATGCAAGAGAAAAAGTGCATGATTCGTACCCTCCATATGCTAAATCATGCTAATTAGTTCCCTCTATTTGCTAAATAATGCCAATTAGTCCCCTCGATTTATAAATCATGTGCACAATTTACTATTTTGTTCCCTTGATTTGCTAAATCATGTTTTTGTTCCATCGATTTGTTAAATCTTGCTAATTAGTTCCCTCAATTTGCTAAATGCAAATTAGTTCCCTCCATTTATAAATCATGTGCACAATTTACTATTTCGTTCCCTCGATTTGCTTAATCATGCTAATTAGTTCCCTTGATTGGCTAAATCATGCAAATTAGTTCCCTCGATTTATAAATCATGTGCACAATTTACTATTTTGTTCCCTTGATTTGCTAAACCATGCTATTTCGTTCCGTCGATTTGCTAAATCATGCTATTTAGTTCCCTCGATTTGCTAAATCATGCTAATTAGTTACCTCGATTTGCTAAATCATGCTATTTCGTTCCCTTGATTTGCTTAATCATGCTAATTAGTTCCCTTGATTGGCTAAATCATGCTATTTCGTTCCCTTGATTTGCTTAATCATGCTAATTAGTTCTCTTGATTTGTTAAATCATCCTATTTCGTTCCGTCGATTTGCTAAATCATGCTAATTAGTTCCCTCGATTTGCTTAATCATGCTAATTAGTTCCCTTGATTGGCTAAATCATGCTATTTCGTTCCCTTGATTTGCTTAATCATGCTAATTAGTTCCCTTGATTGGCTAAATCATGCTATTTCGTTCCGTCGATTTGCTAAATCATGCTAATTAGTTCCCTCGATTTGCTAAATCATGCTAATTAGTTACCTCGATTTGCTAAATCATGCTATTTCGTTCCCTTGATTTGCTTAATCATGCTAATTAGTTCTCTTGATTTGCTAAACCATGCTATTTCGTTCCCTTGATTTGCTAAATCATGCTAATTAGTTACCTCGATTTGCTAAACCATGCTAATTAGTTCTCTTGATTTGCTAAACCATGCTATTTCGTTCCCTCGATTTGCTTAATCATGCTAATTAGTTCCCTCGATTTGCTAAATCATGCTAATTAGTTCCCTCGATTTATAAATCATGCTAATTAGTTCCCTCGATTTGCTAAATCATGCTAATTAGTTCCCTCGATTTGCTAAATCATGCTAATTAGTTACCTCGATTTATAAATCATGCTAATTAGTTCCCTCGATTTGCTAAACCATGCTATTTCGTTCCCTCGATTTATAAATCATGCTAATTAGTTCCCTCGATTTGCTAAATCATGCTAATTAGTTCTCTTGATTTGCTAAACCATGCTATTTCGTTCCCTCGATTTGCTTAATCATGCTAATTAGTTCCCTCGATTTGCTAAATCATGCTAATTAGTTCCCTCGATTTATAAATCATGCTAATTAGTTCCCTCGATTTGCTAAATCATGCTAATTAGTTCCCTCGATTTGCTAAATCATGCTAATTAGTTACCTCGATTTGCTAAATCATGCTATTTCGTTCCCTTGATTTGCTTAATCATGCTAATTAGTTCCCTTGATTGGCTAAATCATGCTATTTCGTTCCCTTGATTTGCTTAATCATGCTAATTAGTTCTCTTGATTTGTTAAATCATCCTATTTCGTTCCGTCGATTTGCTAAATCATGCTAATTAGTTCCCTCGATTTGTTAAATCATCCTATTTCGTTCCGTCGATTTGCTAAATCATGCTAATTAGTTCCCTCGATTTGCTTAATCATGCTAATTAGTTCCCTTGATTGGCTAAATCATGCTATTTCGTTCCCTTGATTTGCTTAATCATGCTAATTAGTTCCCTTGATTGGCTAAATCATGCTATTTCGTTCCGTCGATTTGCTAAATCATGCTAATTAGTTCCCTCGATTTGCTAAATCATGCTAATTAGTTACCTCGATTTGCTAAATCATGCTATTTCGTTCCCTTGATTTGCTTAATCATGCTAATTAGTTCTCTTGATTTGCTAAACCATGCTATTTCGTTCCCTTGATTTGCTAAATCATGCTAATTAGTTACCTCGATTTGCTAAACCATGCTAATTAGTTCTCTTGATTTGCTAAACCATGCTATTTCGTTCCCTCGATTTGCTTAATCATGCTAATTAGTTCCCTCGATTTGCTAAATCATGCTAATTAGTTCCCTCGATTTATAAATCATGCTAATTAGTTCCCTCGATTTGCTAAATCATGCTAATTAGTTCCCTCGATTTGCTAAATCATGCTAATTAGTTACCTCGATTTATAAATCATGCTAATTAGTTCCCTCGATTTGCTAAACCATGCTATTTCGTTCCCTCGATTTATAAATCATGCTAATTAGTTCCCTCGATTTGCTAAATCATGCTAATTAGTTCTCTTGATTTGCTAAACCATGCTATTTCGTTCCCTCGATTTGCTTAATCATGCTAATTAGTTCCCTCGATTTGCTAAATCATGCTAATTAGTTCCCTCGATTTATAAATCATGCTAATTAGTTCCCTCGATTTGCTAAATCATGCTAATTAGTTCCCTCGATTTGCTAAATCATGCTAATTAGTTACCTCGATTTGCTAAATCATGCTATTTCGTTCCCTTGATTTGCTTAATCATGCTAATTAGTTCCCTTGATTGGCTAAATCATGCGCACAGTATACTATTTTGTTCCCTTGATTTGCTTAAAAATGTGAATTAGTTCCCTTGCTTTGCTAAATCATGCTAATTAGTTCTCTCATTTGTTAAATCATGCTAATTAGTTCCCTCGATTTGCTAAATCATGCTAATTAGTTCTCTCATTTGCTAAATCATGCTAATTAGTTCCCTCAAATCGCTAAATCATGCTAATTAGTTCCATCGATTTGCTAAATCATGCTAATTAGTTCTCTCAATTGCGAAAAAATGCCAATTAGTTCCCTCCATTTATAAATCATGTGCACAGTATACTATTTTGTTCCCTTGATTTGCTTAATAATGCAAATTAGTTCCCTCGATTTGCTAAATCATGCTAATTAGTTCCCTCGATTTGCTAAATCATGCTAATTAGTTCCCTCGATTTGATAAATCATGCTAATTAGTTCCCTCGATTTGATAAATCATGCTAATTAGTTCCCTCGATTTGATAAATCATGCTAATTAGTTCCCTCGATTTGCTAAATCATGCTAATTAGTTCCCTCGATTTGATAAATCATGCTAATTAGTTCCCTCGATTTGCTAAATCATGCTAATTAGTTCCCTCGATTTGCTAAATAATGCCAATTAGTTCCATTTATAAATCATGTGCACAGTATACTATTTTGTTCCCTTGATTTGCTTAATAATGCGAATTAGTTCCCTGAAACAACCCTAACCGCTGGGCTACAACAACCCTTACCGCTGGGCTAAAACAACCCTAACCGCTGGGCTAAAACAACCCTAACCGCTGGGCTAAAACAACCCTAACCGCTGGGCTAAAACAACCCTTACCGCTGGGCTAAAACAACCCTAACCGCTGGGCTAAAACAACCCTTACCGCTGGGCTAAAACAACCCTAACCGCTGGGCTAAAACAACCCTAACCGCTGGGCTAAAACAACCCTAACCGCTGGGCTAAAACAACCCTAACCGCTGGGCTAAAACAACCCTAACCGCTGGGCTACAACAACCCTTACCGCTGGGCTAAAACAACCCTAACCGCTGGGCTAAAACAACCCTAACCGCTGGGCTACAACAACCCTTACCGCTGGGCTAAAACAACCCTAACCGCTGGGCTAAAACAACCCTAACCGCTGGGCTACAACAACCCTAACCGCTGGGCTAAAACAACCCTAACCGCTGGGCTAAAACAACCCTAACCGCTGGGCTACAACAACCCTTACCGCTGGGCTAAAACAACCCTAACCGCTGGGCTACAACAACCCAACCGCTGGGCTAAAACAATCCTTACCGCTGGGCTAAAACAAACCAGTTTTTAGATTTTCTTAAATTTTGTTCAATAAATAGTTCCATTTTAATTGTTTTTCCATAAATAAGCCATCTATTAAGTTTTAAAGGGAAAGTGTTAAAATGGCTTGCCATACATGTGCATGCATATGTGAGTGTACATATCTTGCTGTGTTATAACATTTATATTTCATAGCTCAAATGATTGTGTGCAGCTTTACTATGTATGGAGGTTGTGGCTTTTATTTACTACAACAATAATTAAAAACGATGAAATCGTATCCAGCTGTCCCATATGGATGAGGATCACGCGCTCCGTTTGACTGGAGTGGAGCACAGCCTCTAATTGAACAGCTGTGTCAATACAGATAAGCCACAGCACAGCAACTGGGTTATCCAGCCCGACGCAAGGCATTCACACTGACGTATTCGGTTTCATCCAGTCTCATTCTGCATAATGAGGAGTTTTGAGCTTTGCATATTTAGGCTGAGATGTTTAGGTGACTTCGGTGAGGAAGACAGTTCTGATCTGGTGAACATGCATTTACATAATCATTCCCTGATGAATCTTATATTCATCAAATGCATCCAGGAATCATCAGCAGTCACTTACAGGTGGACAGTCCCAAACCGATCCTGCAGTTAAACTAGTGTTTCAAAATAATATATAAATAAATATATGAAGAAATGTAAAGTAGACTACATTTATTCATTTTGAGGAATACTGGATGTTTTTTAACAGTGAGATTACTGTTAAAAAACATCCAGTATTCCTCAAAATGAATAAATGCAAAACCAGAGTACTATGCAAACTGCCAATAATAAAATATGTTAAATAAAAAACTAATATTTTTATGCATTTAAATCTCACTTTATTGGTTTTCTTAAAAAGTAACCAAGTAACTCAATTAGTTACTTTTTAAGGGAGTAACACAATATTGTAATGCATTACTTTTCAAAGTAACTTTCCCCAACACTGTACAATTACATTAAATGAAAATGTATTAGTTTAAATTTATATAAAATATTTTATATTTTATTGGAATTTTAAAACAACCCAAACCCCTGGGCTAAAACAACACAATCGCTGGTTTAAAACAACCCAAACCGCTGGACTAAAACAACCCCTGGGTTAAAACAACCCAAACCGCTGGACTAAAACAACCCCTGGGTTAAAACAACCCAAACCGCTGGGCTAAAACAACCCAAACCGCTGAGCTAAAACAACCCAAACCGCTGGGTTAAAACAACCCAAACCCCTGGGCTAAAACAACACAACCGCTGGGCTAAAACAACCCAAACCGCTGGGCTAAAACAACACAACCCCTGGGCTAAAACAACCCAAACCGCTGGGCTAAAACAACCCAAACCCCTGGGCTAAAACAACCCAAACCGCTGGGCTAAAACAACCCAAACCCCTGGGCTAAAACAACCCAAACCGCTGGGCTAAAACAACACAACCCCTGGGCTAAAACAACCCAAACCGCTGGGCTAAAACAACCCAAACCGCTGGGCTAAAACAACCCAAACCGCTGGGCTAAAACAACCCAAACCGCTGGGCTAAAACAACCCAAACCCCTGGGCTAAAACAACCCAACCGCTGGGTTAAAACAACCCAACCGCTGGGTTAAAACAACCCAAACCCCTGGGTTAAAACAACCCAAACCCCTGGGTTAAAACAACCCAACCGCTGGGCTAAAACAACCCAACCCCTGGGCTAAAACAACCCAAACTGCTGGGCTAAAACAACCCAAACCCCTGGGTTAAAACAACCCAACCGCTGGGCTAAAACAACCCAACCCCTGGGCTAAAACAACCCAAACCGCTGGGCTAAAACAACCCAAACCCCTGGGCTAAAACAACCCAACCCCTGGGCTAAAACAACCCAAACCCCTGGGTTAAAACAACCCAACCGCTGGGCTAAAACAACCCAACCCCTGGGCTAAAACAACCCAAACCGCTGGGCTAAAACAACCCAAACCCCTGGGCTAAAACAACCCAACCCCTGGGCTAAAACAACCCAAACCCCTGGGTTAAAACAACCCAACCGCTGGGTTAAAACAACCCAAACCCCTGGGTTAAAACAACCCAAAACCCTTGGCCTAAAACAACACAATCGCTGGTTTAAAACAACCCAAACCGCTGGACTAAAACAACCCCTGGGTTAAAACAACCCAAACCGCTGGGCTAAAACAACCCAAACCGCTGGGCTAAAACAACCCAAACCGCTGGACTAAAACAACCCCTGGGTTAAAACAACCCAAACCGCTGGACTAAAACAACCCCTGGGTTAAAACAACCCAAACCGCTGGGCTAAAACAACCCAAACCGCTGGGCTAAAACAACCCAAACCGCTGGGTTAAAACAACCCAAACCCCTGGGCTAAAACAACACAACCGCTGGGCTAAAACAACCCAAACCGCTGGGCTAAAACAACACAACCCCTGGGCTAAAACAACCCAAACCGCTGGGCTAAAACAACCCAAACCCCTGGGCTAAAACAACCCAAACCGCTGGGCTAAAACAACCCAAACCCCTGGGCTAAAACAACCCAAACCGCTGGGCTAAAACAACACAACCCCTGGGCTAAAACAACCCAAACCGCTGGGCTAAAACAACCCAAACCGCTGGGCTAAAACAACCCTAACCGCTGGGCTAAAACAACCCAAACCGCTGGGCTAAAACAACCCAAACCGCTGGGCTAAAACAACCCAAACCCCTGGGCTAAAACAACCCAACCGCTGGGTTAAAACAACCCAAACCCCTGGGTTAAAACAACCCAAACCCCTGGGTTAAAACAACCCAAACCCCTGGGTTAAAACAACCCAACCGCTGGGCTAAAACAACCCAACCCCTGGGCTAAAACAACCCAAACCGCTGGGCTAAAACAACCCAAACCCCTGGGTTAAAACAACCCAACCGCTGGGCTAAAACAACCCAACCCCTGGGCTAAAACAACCCAAACCGCTGGGCTAAAACAACCCAAACCCCTGGGCTAAAACAACCCAACCCCTGAGCTAAAACAACCCAAACCCCTGGGTTAAAACAACCCAACCGCTGGGCTAAAACAACCCAACCCCTGGGCTAAAACAACCCAAACCGCTGGGCTAAAACAACCCAAACCCCTGGGCTAAAACAACCCAACCGCTGGGTTAAAACAACCCAACCGCTGGTTTAAAACAACCCAAACCGCTGGACTAAAACAACCCCTGGGTTAAAACAACCCAAACCGCTGGGCTAAAACAACCCAAACCGCTGGGCTAAAACAACCCAAACCGCTGGACTAAAACAACCCCTGGGTTAAAACAACCCAAACCGCTGGGCTAAAACAACCCAAACCGCTGGGCTAAAACAACCCAAACCGCTGGGTTAAAACAACCCAAACCCCTGGGCTAAAACAACACAACCGCTGGGCTAAAACAACCCAAACCGCTGGGCTAAAACAACACAACCCCTGGGCTAAAACAACCCAAACCGCTGGGCTAAAACAACCCAAACCCCTGGGCTAAAACAACCCAAACCGCTGGGCTAAAACAACCCAAACCCCTGGGCTAAAACAACCCAAACCGCTGGGCTAAAACAACACAACCCCTGGGCTAAAACAACCCAAACCGCTGGGCTAAAACAACCCAAACCGCTGGGCTAAAACAACCCTAACCGCTGGGCTAAAACAACCCAAACCGCTGGGCTAAAACAACCCAAACCGCTGGGCTAAAACAACCCAAACCCCTGGGCTAAAACAACCCAACCGCTGGGTTAAAACAACCCAAACCCCTGGGTTAAAACAACCCAAACCCCTGGGTTAAAACAACCCAAACCCCTGGGTTAAAACAACCCAACCGCTGGGCTAAAACAACCCAACCCCTGGGCTAAAACAACCCAAACCGCTGGGCTAAAACAACCCAAACCCCTGGGTTAAAACAACCCAACCGCTGGGCTAAAACAACCCAACCCCTGGGCTAAAACAACCCAAACCGCTGGGCTAAAACAACCCAAACCCCTGGGCTAAAACAACCCAACCCCTGGGCTAAAACAACCCAAACCCCTGGGTTAAAACAACCCAACCGCTGGGCTAAAACAACCCAACCCCTGGGCTAAAACAACCCAAACCGCTGGGCTAAAACAACCCAACCCCTGGGCTAAAACAACCCAACCCCTGGGCTAAAACAACCCAAACCCCTGGGTTAAAACAACCCAACCGCTGGGTTAAAACAACCCAAACCCCTGGGTTAAAACAACCCAACCGCTGGGTTAAAACAACCCAAACCCCTGGGTTAAAACAACCCAACCGCTGGGTTAAAACAACCCAAACCCCTGGGTTAAAACAACCCAAACCCCTGGGTTAAAACAACCCAACCGCTGGGTTAAAACAACCCAAACCCCTGGGCTAAAACAACACAACCGCTGGGCAGGGCCGGCTCTGTAAATCTGGGGGCCCTAAGCAGGATAATTTTGGGGCCCTGCCTTGCAGTGAATAATGGAGTATTGCCACCGCAAACCAGCAACTGTATACAATCTAACCCTTACACATTTCATCTGTACCTCTTTTAACATGATTGCCTACAAATATTGTACTGCTTATTAAAGTACACTCACTGAAACAGTAAAAGTAAAGTAAAAGTAAAGTTAATCATTATATCAACATCATACATTAGGTACATTTGCTGCAAACAAATAAATATTAATAATTTAGCATTAACAATATATAGCTAACTTACCAGCAACATTAGCCATAGTGGTATGCGGTTCGCTATGCTCTACTGAAGTAGCCTGAAATGCTTCTCCACGACCACCAAAATATTTAAGAATGGCTCCTCCTGAGAAAGTGACATTTTGTTTTTTACAATTAGTGTGAGCAGAAAACAATGTTAAGGGTAAATTAAAAGAAATCCAATGTTAAATTATATTATTTAATTAATGGTTGATTAACTCTTGCATAATGTTCATATTTTAAACCTTCACAGCATGGAGAGAGACATTTTTTTCACCTTTTTGATTACATACAGTAATACATTCTTTACTAAAATTTACCCCAAATCCATTTTGCTTTTAGGTGTCTTGTATCGATCATCATTCAATAATGTTTCAGAGAGGACACAGTGTTTTCTTTAGGTTTAAATGGTCTGGGTTAACTTAACTTGATTTAGCTTAACAATATATACAATATTTCATAATAGTATATAGATTAATATTTATTAATAATCTTTAATTGCCTATTCAATTAAGACCATAAGAAAAAGCTTGTATTTTAACAGCTTTATTTTAAACTTCATTTTGATTTTGACTATCAAATGATTGCTCTTTCTCTTCCTTTTCTCTCTCTCTCTCTCTCTCTCTCTCTCTCTCTCGTTCAATAATTAAACTATTGTTATTGTAATAAGTGTCTATTGAGATTTGAGACAAAGATTTTTCGTATTTTTCTTTCCCAGAACTAGTGTAGGTCATGTAACGTTAACTGTTAAAAAGAAAATACATTCATAGGACTAGGAGGTGGGTCTGTCTCTGTCTCTACGCGGTCTGTAGCCCAGAGCTGGACCATAGCGCAAGCAATGTTGATTCAGCATGACGGCAGCTAACGTCAGCAGCACCAAGTTTTCATCAGTTACTCTATTAATGACTAAACATCAACTTGCAAATTAAATAAGTAAAGATAAAGTAATAATAACTAACAGTTATAATGTTATTAAGGACGTGGCCATTAATATTAGGCCTGATTCGCCTGGCGTAACATTACCAAGCACGCCCTAACTTAAATTACGTTATTAAAAATTAACTTACCTTGCACTTGTCTCTTCTCATCGTCAGCCTTCTTCTTTTTCCATTTCTCTGAACCTGATGGATAGATTCTTTTCATTTTTTAATTCACATTTCCAAGTTCAGGGAAGACAGACAACGATTTTACACGGTGAGTCGGTGACGGTTCGTTCATTGACTGTTCAACTACAGCGACGCCGGCGAGTACAATCTGTAGTTAGGGGGCCCCCTAGTGGCGGCGGGGCCCTAAGCAGCCGCTTAGTTCGCTTATAGGGAGAGCCGGCTCTGCCGCTGGGCTAAAACAGCCCATTTGCTGGGTCCATTTTCAACCCAACTTGGGTTGTTTTTAACCCAGGATTTTTTTAGAGTGTACTTTAAACCTTTCAAGTGCACTTTTTAAAAATCTTGAAAGTGTTCTCTTTATTTGACCTTTTATTTAATTTAGGTTGTGTTGTGCAAGTACTGAGGCACTTCTTCACAAGGGGACACACTGAGCTTGTTTGCCAAGTGTGAACAGGTCTGAGGGGATCTAAATAAAACCGTGTGTTTATTTCCAAATGAAGTCAAAGTCAAATTCTTCATAGGTATAACAAAGCAAAATCCGTTCCTTTTGGGAAATAAGCTGTGAAAGTGTAGTTTTGATCTCTCAGGCAAACCCACTGTGATATTCCTGCTTTAATCTTTACGGCCTTGAAAGAGTTTCTAAGTGCTGCAGGGAAGCACACACGGTTTGACTGACACACTGATGGAAAGATAAGAGGTTGTTTGTCTCCTAATAGAATAAGAGACAGAGAAGACAAGGGAGAGATGATGGGATATAACGCATGTCTCTTTAATGTCTTTTTCTCCAGGTAATGCTGGTCGGCGACTCCGGGGTGGGGAAAACCTGCCTGTTGGTGCGCTTTAAAGATGGAGCGTTTCTGGCTGGGAGCTTCATCTCAACAGTTGGTATAGACTTCAGGGTGAGTCAATATCAAATATATTACCGCTCAAATGTGGATTCACTCGGATTTTGTAATGTCTCTCCAAGTGTGCTTTGATTTAATTTTATTACTGTTTTTACTGTATTTTTGGTCAAAGACTTCAAAGAGTTTAGCGACACTTATACTGCGTTCACACCGGACGCGATTCTCGCGAGTGATTTACATGTGAAGTCAATGCAGAGACGCGAAATGGCATTCTGCGGCGAGATTTGCGCGATTTGAGGCGGCGAGATTTGCGCGAATGAGGCGGCGAGATTTGCGCTATTTGCGCAATTGAGGCGGTGCGAATGACGCGAATTGAGCGTTTTGAACTGACGATTCGCGCAAATTGCTCAAGTTGAAAAATCTGAACTTTGGCGGATATTTCGCGCCACGTTAACCAATCACGAGCTTGCTCTAGTAGTGACGCATTTACAAGTGGAGGCAGAAATCCATGGGCGTCGGAACCATTGTATGTGTGTGGGACAAGACCCACCCACTTTTTACGATCAATGATATTGGACCCACTCACTTTTATCGTCTCTAACATTCAGCACATGTCTGTTTACCTAACCCTAATCGATATATACACTTATTATTAAACACGTTAGATGCTTTATTTCCACTTTTCTAATATTTTCTTAATTTTTATTGAAAATAAATGCCTTTCCGATCTGATATGTGATGGGAAAAGGGAGAGGATTGAGTTCGGCGAAAGGCGGACTCGAACCGCGGGTCGATTTGTGTCAAAACTTGGTGCTGTGCGTCTTACCCCTACACTACTGACGCTCTCAATGATATGGCGGTTTCCGTAACTTTGTCTTTCCGAACTATATGCTTAGCAATCAAAGCGGTATATTTGTACTTAATGTAATTCTGAGGACCCACCCAAATTTGTTTTGCTTCCGACGCCCATGCAGAAATCCCAACAACAATGGAGGACAAGATAATCGTGGCCGTATGTGGATACCCGGAGCTGTATGATACATCATCCTATCACTACAGGAACAGGAATAAAAGGATCTTGCTTGGAAGAAAGTGAGTGAGGAGGTCGGACAGTCAGCTACCCTCTCAACAAAATCTATGTCAGCCATTTCACAACGAGACTGAAGCAGAAAAAAGAGCCAGAGCCAGAGCAGCGGCAAATGTGAGAAGGACTAGCCGAGGAAAGGCGGGTCTCGCCGGGTAAACGAGCGCGGAATGTCACTGATCCCCTGGATCTCACAACTCCGAAAACGCCAGATAAAATGCTCAAATAGGCTCTTTTTATAAATTAACCACAGATTTGAGCTTTAAACAACTATATTATCGCCTGAAAAAGTCTTTAAACTACGTTTTGTCACACATTAATAGTAGTATTTTTTACAAAAAAGACGTCAAGTGACCGAGACGAGCTGGCTCATCTAGGCTCATATAGAAGCCCCTCCCATGACGCGAATTCGCGTCTGTTGTGTAGTTGTCACACGCGAATTTCACGCGCGAATGAAGCGAGTAAACTCAAAATGTTCAAGCGTCCACCTTCGCGCGAATCACGTCCGGTGTGAACGCCACATTAAAGTCCCACTGAAGTGCCTTGGAACGCGCAGCATTATTCAATGTGTTGATGTAATTTCCCCTGAAACGGCTGCAGCTGTTAGCAGCTCCTCCCCTTTTTTCAAACAGCCAATAGCATTTCGTTATTACCACAGTTTGACTAGAGCCTTTCTGTTTGGTAAAGCGAGAGTTTCCTCCTAATCTCTAACTGTTTATCATCATAATATCCTCCATATCTCTTTGAAATACAGCATCTGTGCAGCATTTAAATGGGTCTGATATGTTTTGTTGTCTGCGCCGACTCGCGCATATGATCCGCTCTCGTGTCTGTAGTCAACGGCTCTGGTCTAGAGTGTGTGTGTGTGTGTGTGTGTGTGTGTGTGTGCGCACGGTGCGCGTGAAACTATCGTGAACCCAGACTTAATTCGCCTCAACTGAAAGCGTATTTACACCGTCTGAATCGTTTCCTATCGCATGTATAGTGCGCTGTGCCGTTCACCATCTAGAAAATATTAAATGCGTGAACAACTGACCGTTTTCAGACGCAGTTCAGGGTCTATTTATAATGCAGGGGGCGGGACTTCAGATTCTAGAGCGCATTTGATTGGACAGACGATTTGATGAGAAGGTGAAGTCTGCGATGAATCTGGGATTCGTTTTAACGGAAGTGAGAGACTGTAAGTTTTGAATGCTTATATCTCCTAAATGCAAATGTTGTCATTGTTTTGGAGCACACCAGCTTATTCATAACCTTAAGGCTAAGATAATCATACTAAAAGCTGAAAAACGTTATTTTGATTTCAGGAGGCCTTTAATTGCACTTTAGTCATTCTACTAACTATAAGTAAGTTTGCAACAACATGTCAACTTATTTTAACCCTAACAGTACTAATACTCTAATGGGAGTTAGTTGACATGTACCGTATTTTCCGGATCAAACATACAGTCGCATCGGTCAAAAAATGCGTCATGAAGAGGAAAAACTCGTTCCTCCAGCTCTGGCCATCTTGCTTTCAGTCCGCGATTAGTAGGGATGGGCGTATCGGTATGAAGTATCGATACTCAAATAAAAATATCGATACTAAGGTGTTTGTTTTTGTTTTGTGTTTTTTTTAAAGATTATTTAATGCATACAATACGAGTAAACTATGTTACTGAATAGTAAGGGTGTTAAAATCGAAATCGACCGAAATTAAGTCACAATCTCGAACTTCGAATTAAAAAATGGAATCGTCGATGCTGCCACGCCCCCTTGTCACGTCCTGTTGCTTGCCAGCCAAGCGGAAAAAAACAATCGTGTTGAAGTGCTGCGAGTCCACCTCAGCTACAGCCACTCAAAAGATAGCATGGCAACTGCAGATGCAGGAGACCCATCGACAGAACTTGAACCCCGTCCTCTTTCACTGAAGTCGCCGGTGTGGAAGTATTATGGGTTTCCAGTGAGTTATGTTGACAACGCTTGCGTGCAAATGCAATTACGTGCGCGTTACGAGTATTCATAGCCGCAGACATGCGACCTTATTCGGTGGTGGAAAACTCCGGTTTTAGGCATTTAATTTGCGCGCTAGAACCACAGCGTGCAAATTGGGGGGGGGGGGGGGGTTTGTTTGTGTTCAGTTGTCTTTTTAAGTTACTATTTCAGTAATTTTTTTCAGGTGTAGGCTACAGGAGCAGCATAGAGCTAGGCCTGTCGCGATTGGTCGGCGCAGTTAATTAGTCGACGTCAATATTTTTAGTCGACTGGGTAAGTTGGGTACTGTTAGATTTTGGTGTATTTGGCCGAGCAGTCGTTTGGGTGGCTCGCCAATGTATTCGATTTCTCCAATACATAAAATAAGTAAGCTTGACCAGAGTTCTTGTGGGGAGAAGAATGTAGTGTAGCAGTCTTTCAGCATCGATGTTATCATGCCGCCCTTCAACATCTTAACCCAACGTTCTGTGTTCTGAGACAGAACTTTATACAGGGAAGACAAAGGGCTTCAGACAAAGGGAAACTGTTAGGACCTCCCACAGGAGATCGTTCTTACACACCCCAAACGTTCCTGCCATCAGTCTTAATCCAATCAGCATAACAGTGACATTCAAATGCACAGATGCTAATCCAATCACTCATGGGCTCCAAGGGCCATTAAAGACAAATGGTGCTCATTTTACAAACAGGAACTGGCCTGGAAGATTTGCATACAAAATCTATCAGTACGATATGAAATTGTATTAGTACCGGTACTTTGACAGCACTCTAAGGTTGCGTTCACACTTGTCATGTTCGGTTGGATTAAAACGAACCCTGGTGCGATTGTTGGGTTAGTGCGGTTTATCTGAACACATGTGAACGCTGCCATCCGAACCCTGGTGCGCCCCAAACCAGCGGACCGAGACGCTAAAGAGACGGGTCTCGGTCCGCTTCCAAACCAACTCTGGTGCTGTTCGATTGATATATGAACGCAACACGGACCAAAGACATGTAAACGAACCAAAAACAGGCTGTTTTTATCAGCTTTAGAATTCATGTTCGATTATTAATGTGCAATCCTCAGTTGCAGTAGAGCATAATGTATATAAATGCATGTTTTTATCAGCTTTAGAATTCATGTTCAATTATTAATGTGCAATCCTCAGTTGCAGTAGAGCATAATGTATATAAATGCATGTTTTTATCAGCTTTAGAATTGATGGTCGATTATTAATATGCTATCCTCAGTTGCAGTAGAGAATATAGACATGCATTAATGTATATAAATGCATGTTTTTATCAGCTTTAGAATTCATGTTCGATTATTATTTCAATGCAATCCTCAGTTGCACTCATTCTAAGTAAAAATCAATTGCCTCTTAAAAGGAAATGATGGCAGACTCTCTTTATTTTTTTATTTTTTGTCCTTGCAAACACTAAAGTCTTGTTCTTTGCCGCTATGAAGCAACAAAGCCATAATTTGTACATCTGGCAATAAAATAGGCCATTTTTGTGTCTCTTTTCTTCTATATCAATAAGAATCCATCATTAGAAGCTCCTCAGGGCTTGTACCTTCAGAACAGTTTTTAAGAGCACTAGAAGAAGACATGAACAGATGAAGGATCTGTCCTGAGACAGCTGTGCATCATCTTCCATTATCCAGCACAGCCGAGGGCAACAAGGGCTCTTCACCAGCGCTTCGTCATTCATGAGGACTAATCGAGAGGATTGCTTTGGTCAATGCACATCTCAAAGGGCTTCACTTAAGGTCTCTTTTTAGATGGACAGGGACAATTGTGGCTGGAGTTTTTTTCTTTAAAGGGGTGGTAAACCACGATTTCACTTTTCTAACTTTAGCTAGTGTGTAATGTTGCTGTTTGAGCAGAAACAACATCTGCAAAGTTACAACGTTCAAAGTTTAAAGTAAAGGTAGATATTTGCTTTTAAAGAAATCAATTTCTAAGGACTACAGCAAACGGCCGCTAGGGACTACAGACATTCCTCCAGGGTCTCTGACATCACCAGCCCCAATATTTACATAAACCCCTCCTCCGAGAATATGAAATAAGGGGGCGAGGCCATTTTGTATCGCCGCGGGGAAGAGTTGTTGTGGTATAGTTAGTAGGCTGGAGTGTTGTTGCCAATGCCGACGAAACGCTGTTATTTTCATCCGGATTGCAGGTCCACTTTGTTCAGCCTTCCTAGGGACGGGTTGAGTGCGTTTAACATACAACATGGTATATGCATGTGTGTATGAGACCGAGGGGAACAGGTCGCATTTGCAGCAGATATATGCTGCCCATCATAAATCAAAGCACGAGACAGACAGGGGTCAGAGGAGAAGACCGGAAAATGTGACATAATGGACAATATTCGTCTGTATTTGCAACACACGAGCCGCGGTTCAGCTGCGCGAGACACACACTGCCAGTGTGAGACGGGCTCCCGCTGCACATCTCACGGAGGAAAGCTTCCACAATCTGCACCAGTTCAATGCAGGATTCGCACAACGGCTTGTTCAATCAAGATGGATTTAAAAACAGAAGCTGTTTATGGGCCACAACCTGTAAGTGTGATTTATTTTTCGTCGATGTGTTTTCCTGTAATAGTTCGTATTGTTAATTGTACGTTGTAGCAAGGAAGTAAACAGATGACAACGCTCATTTGACTCTGCAAACCAGTTTGTTAAATGCTCATTCATACTTAACGTTATCCGACAAACACCTCACGTTACAAACTGTTTTAAAATCTCAACAGCGAACTTGGCATTAGTGTAAATGATTCTTTGATTAGAGCTTTTATGTATTGTTTATCTACAGGCATGCTAAACATGCTTCTGTGTTTGATTTGGATACTATAGTAAAGCCAATGTTTAGTGTTCGTTCTTGCGACAGATATTTGGCAATTCGGCAGTTCAAACAAATCAGATGAGTAAATGATTCAATGATTCACTTATAAAGGCAAATACTTGTTTTATTCCTGAATGAATCAGTGTTTTTGGATGAATCACTTGAATGATTCAATGACTCCCTGATGACGGCAATTACTTGTTTTGTTCCTGAATGAATCAGTGTTTTTGGATGAATCACTTGAGTGAATGATTCAATGACTCCCTGATGACGGCAATTACTTGTTTTGTTCCTGAATGAATCAGTGTTTTGATCATATTGCCCGAGTGAATGATTCAATGATTCACTTATAAAGGCAACTACTTGTTTCGTTCCTGTATGGATCAGTGTTTTTGAATGAATCACTTGAGTGAAATGTTTAATAACTCACTCATAAAGACTCACCCCCCCTCCCTCCCCCAAACTCTCCTGTCTGCTTCTGTTTCATAAAAACTAGACATTGCCAGTGGTTGAGCCAGAAATCGACTTGTGGGATTTACCAGCATTTATGTGAAGTTGTGCTCTGTAAACATCTGTGATGCAGAGGAGAGACTTCATGCCGTAATTGAGCTGTTTCATCTGTAATCCCTGTTATCCTCTCACTGGGACAGCTGGATGCGGCACTTTACACCTGGATCCATTCCATTGCCTTCAAATCAAGCTGAAAGAATTTCTACTTGTCCATGAATTGTGCAAATTTGCTTCTTACATGCTGAAGTTGATATAAAATATACAACGCACTGGTCATTAACACAAAATAAACAGTAGCGAAATGCGCTTAATATGTAAAAATGACCGGCTAACTATAATATATCTGCCATATTACATGACTTTCTGTCAAATAAATAGACATGGAGTATTAATAAAATATGCACTGTTTTTGAATTTGCTATGAAACATCAAATTTATTGACATCACTTTAGAAATTTAGAAATATGTTGAGCCAATGGAAAAATGTAATTTACCAACACTGTAAAAAATGTCAGGCCTCTCCAATTTAAAATTTTCTAGTGACTGATCACATCTAAATTTTTCATTTGGCCAAATGGAATTTCTGTGAATTGATCAAATTTAATTCACAGAAATTCAATTTGGCCAACTAAAAAATTTAGATGTGATCGGTCACTAGAAAATTTTGAATTGGAGAAATGTTTTACAGTGAAACTGTGAGATTGGTCCAATTAAATGTTTTAAATTGTAGTTACAATTGTTTATTTCTCACTGTCCCAAAAGACAAAAATGACTAAAAACATACAAAATACAGAACACAGACAACAGGGTTGACATTTTATCACATTACTTTATTAACAAGCAAATTCCAAGGATTAAATTGCAAATAAAACCTAACATTAATGACAAAGTTCCCCTGCATCACATCTGGCAAATGACAGAACAGAAGTTACTTGTTTTTGCTTAAAACAAGCAAAATGATCTGCCAATGGGGTGAGAAAAATAATCTCATTTCTGTTTGGGACAGAAACAAGATTTCAATCAGAAACAAGATTATTTTTCTCACCCCATTGGCAGATCATTTTGCTTGTTTTAAGCAAAAACTCCATTTTGATTCCATTTTCAAGAAAAAATATCTTATGTCATTTTACCTATCTATTAAATGTATCTTGATTTTAAGAATTTTTTGATATTTAGACTAGAAACAAGATGAAATTACTAAGTAAGAAGAGCATTTTTTACAGTGAGAATTGGACTCTAAACTAAAGTCTTACCAATTTTTTTTTTTTCATCATATCCTCACTGAGGGCTGAGCTCCCCTAAAATGAAAATCCTAGAAACGCCCCTGCTTCCCAGTGTATAATTGTCTACTAGACTATCTTTGTTAAAGGAGTACCCACTAACTAAATAGATCCTAAGAAAATAATGCTTCTTTAGAAATCATTGTGTGCAGTTTTGCATGCCGACCGATTACCACAGAAAATAATTTTGATCGTCATGTGCGTATTGCAGTGTCACGTTCCTGCATCACCTGTACTGATGGCATCGGATGTGAGTCGAGTCTCCTGTGCACGTTTGCGCTTATGATGTAGACCGTACGCAGATGTGCCGCTTAACAATGTTTTCTTGCAGCACTATTAAACCCTCGCCGTCCGGAGTGACTGATAGTCCTGCCCTTTTCCGTCATGTAAATCTGAATTGTGTGTGTGATCTCCAGCTGAATGTATTCATAAAGCTCACTTACAGCAGAGCTGTAGGTGTAGGAAGCGCTCAGTGGTCCGTCTGCTGAAATGCCCGAGTGGTGTATTTGCATCTGAATGGTGTTGGGGAAAAATGGGTTCACACCACTCGATTGCATTTCGCAGCGTTGAGAGTCCTGAATCACGGCTTGTACTCATAAGGACAGTTGCTGTACTGATATTGTGCTCTCTGTGAGACTGGCAGAGAAACTAGTCTATTTTTTCCCTCTGTGTCTGGCTGTGTGAAAAAAGATCCAGTCCAACTAGATTACGGTTTGCACACATGACTCTTGAGAATTATGTTTACAGTGGGTGTAGAAATACAGACTTATTTTCAATTAGTTGTATTCACTGATGAATGTTGTACTACATTGGATCTGTAATATATATATATATGGCCTTTTGTGTTCTCTGTGACCCAGTTTTCCTGCACTCTAAAAAATGCTGGGTTAAAAATAACCCAAGTTGGGTTGAAACTGGACTAAACCAGCAATTGGGTTGTTTTAAACAAACATTTAACCCAACCGCTGGGTTAAAACAACCCAATTGCTGGGTTAGTCCAGTTTCAACCCAGTATTTTTTTAGAGTGTATGTTCTGATTCGCTTAGAGCAGTGTTCATTTTGACAGCATATTTAGATTTAGTTGTAGTCTTTTGACTAAAATGCCATTTAGTTTTAGTCATATTTTAGTCACCTGAATTGTTTTTAGTTTTAGTCGACTAAATATCATATACAGTAGATTTAGTCTCCTAAAATCTAATGAGTTTAGTTAAATTGTAATACATTAAGCATTTAAGCATTACATAACTGACTGACACTTGAACTGACATTTTGACATCATTTTGTTTTTGACATTAAAAATACACGAAAGAGCTCAATTCACTTTTTTGTTTGTTTTTAAAAACATCTATATAGTTTTTATAACTTTGTATTTCTGTTTTAGTTAGTATATCATGTTAAGCTAAAGCTTCAAATAAGTTTGTTTATTTATTTTTTTTAATTTCAAGTAACAAAGATTTTTTTTAAATGGTTTTAGTGAACTATTATAACCTTGATACTTTATTGAATATGTGTCAAATACTGGTCTTTCCTCCTGACTATGAATTAAATGGGAATGAAATTAAATACAGTTTATTGTGTAAGCAAAAACGAATATATAATGCGTGACTTTTAATTATAAACCAGCTGGAAATACACCGGGACTCTTATTTTGAAATCTCACCTTACTATTGCAGTTGCAGGAGCTCATTCAAGTTCAGACGAGGAGATAAAATATGCATTGTTACAACCGTCTAAAACACATTACTATATAAACATCGTAAAGGAAACATTGTCATTATTCATCAGCATTAGTTCATAATCAATTGCCTGGCATAAATGTGTGTTATTGATTGAGCCGCTCTGGAGCGCTGGATTGGGGATGAGCCTGTGGAAGCTCAACAGCGCCGTGTTCTCCAGCGGTTAGATCAGCGCATCTGTGACACAGGACATCAGTTCTGACTGGATCTCTTCTCTAATCGACCCTCCCTAACATTCTCATCTCGTTTTTATTTGTTGACGAAAATGACAGTTGATTTTCGTTGTAGTTTTTGTTAATCAACACTAGTTTTTATTTAGTTATCGTCTCGTTCTCGTCAGTGAAAAAAGGTTGTTGACAAAAATTGACACATTATTCGTCAACGAAATTAACACTGGCTTACAGATCCACCCGTGTTCTGTTAAGCATCTCATTAGCTCCATTGTTTGATTTCTGTCTCAGTTCTGCCTCCAGTGTTTGTGTTTATGTTAGCATGTGTTTTACTCCTGTCTGCGGTTTATTTATTAAAGTTGACGTTCTAGCATTCTCCTTTCACCTTCATGAGCTTATCCTACAGAAGAACCGACCACAGTTAATGTAGCGCCGTTTGTTCCTTTCGGTTTGTTTTAATATTCGTTTTCCCATGGACCTTCCCGCTGTCCAGTTTCTCTGCTTGGAGTTCATCCTCCACTCAGGACCACTCAAGACCCTGATCACTCGCTCTGTTTTTTTTACCATGCCAGCCTGAGCGAGCCTTCCAGTGGATGGTCCAAAAGGGGATTTTGCTGCTTTCGTGGAGTGGGTGCTAGTAAACGACTCACCGTTCGCCATCGGCCCTGTGGAGATGTCGTCACCAGCCCCACTCCAACACCACCAGAGATCAGCCAACAACCACCACCAGCGAGCCACTCGACAGACATGTTGCACGAGACCATCCAGACCATCCACCCGCGAAGGACAAGACCAAACTGAGGAAGAGGTTGGAGGGAGTAGTCTGCGTCACATCTTCGTCTGACCATGTGCGTGAGCCGGCAACACCGAGGGAGTACTGGTGGAGCTGCACTGTTTGGAGGATAGCCCCGTCCACATTCCCGTCACTGTGAGTAAGTGCAATCTGGCCTCTGGATATCATGAGGACTTAAATGACATGTTTGAGGAGGATTTTTTTTTGGAGACATAATTCGAAGTTCCCTTGTGTCTCCACGGCCCACTGTGTCTCCATAATTCCCACCAAACCTCCCTCTCCCACCGCCTCAAACAGCCAGTTCCTCAGCCCCATCATCACTGATGTCCTTCAGCCCAGTTTCCATAGGTGTGGAAGATCTACACTGTGTCTTCAGGCCATCAGCTCCTCACCGTTAATTGGATCCCTTGTCTCCGCCTCCGGCCTCTGTGCCCTTTGCTCCACCTCAGCCTGTCGACACCGGCTCCACCTTGGCTCCTCCCTCCCTCGGCTCCACCTGAAACCATCGGCCATATGGCTTCTCCGGGCTCCCTCGTCAAGTCAACTTTATTTATATAGCGCTTTTAACAATGCAGATTGTTTCAAAGCAGCTTCACAGTGTTAAACAGGAAAATAATACAGCAGAATTTTATTTAGCCGTATAGCCGTTCTTGAGAAAACTGATGTCATCAGCTAATGTCAATTATCATACAGTGACAATGTGGGCTTTAGATCAGTAATTATATCAATAATTTAGTTTATATGGTTAATTTAGTGTAATAATTAGATTTATTTGGATATTTAGTTGAAAGGCGACAGTGGCAAGGAAACCAAAACCCCATTAGGTGACCTAATGGAGAAAAATAAACCTTGGGAGAAACCAGGCTCAGTCGGGGTGCCAGTTCTCCTCTGGCCAATTAACAAACCGCGTATGATTATTCTGGCAACTTTGCAGATAGATCGTAATATTCGAAAGATCGGAGGCAACACGCCAGAGACGGTTTATTGAGGATGCCGTATTGATTAAACAATTATTAAAGTGCAATATTCGAAAGATCGTAGTCGTCAGGCCGGAGACGGGTTTATTGAGGATGACGTGTCGATTTAACAATTATTAAATAGGAATATTCAAACAATCGGAGTCATCGCGTCGGAGACGGGTTTATTGAGGATGCCGTGTCGGTGAGGCCTTGGTCAGCCGTTGAACCTTCTCCTCGGCTCCGCCTTTGTCCTCAGTCCTACCGGCTGAGCCTCTGTCCTCTGGTTTCCCGGTTCCACATTGGACCCTCGTCCTCACGGCCCCACCTCGGTCTTCAGGATCTTTAACGTTGCGTGGGCTCATCGGCTTCCCCTGGGTCTTCATCATTGGTGGCTGCATCTCCGTCCATTGTCCTCAGCGTGCATACCATCAAGTCGGCTACACCGTGGCTCCTCCCACCTTTGACTCCGCCCTGGGGACTCATCCTGGCTAGCCTAACATCTGGCTCCACTTACCAATGGACTTATTATTCAGACTTATTATGGTTTTGCCCCTCCCCTGATCCATGCCCCCCTCTAGAGACCCCTCCCTCCTCAGCTCTGCCTCAGTGTGTTTGTCACTTCTCGCTTATGTTAGCGTGTGTGTTACTACTTCTGTCTTTTAAGTTGATGTTCTAGCGTTCTCCTTTCGTCTTCATGAGCTTATCCTACACATTACAGGATGGTCTAGATGGATGGATTTCTGGATTGTTGGTGAGTGGCCACCACGTTCAACAAGACTGCGAGTCAGCGACAAGCTAGCGGGTGATGTGGGCTGGAATATTGGAAAGTGAGATGGAAGGTCCCTTTAGGGTCGCTGAGGTTGTTAAAATGACTTCTGCAAGATATGTGGAGTTTATAACTGACCATTTTCTGCTATGGTATAAAAAGAAGGACAGTGCCATATCTCCTACTGCAAAAAACACCACAGCAATAAAACGGTTTGAAAAGGTATTTCTACACGCACTGTAAACGTTTCTCTTCGTGAGCTTTGGTTCAAGGTCCTGAAATGCGACTTTACACTCAACTGCGTGGAGAGGTTCTTGAGACTTTTATGGTGAAGTAAATACAGAGAAAGCAAATGTAATTTCTACATGAAAAAGTTAGTTCACACAGATATGATGTCATCGACAGGCCACGCCCTCACACGTCCCAGTTCCTCGGGTAAAATAGCATCTCACGATTTACAAATAGTTGGAAGCATTTGGGATATTGTAAGTACTCAACTGAACACAACATATAACACTAGCCTCGTGGTTGGATATTTTACTGAAAAAATGTTACATAGTGCAGCTTTAAGAGACTGATCACATGCTGGTGATGTAGAAACGTGGTATCTCTAGTGTGATGAGAACCACAGTAGATGATAAGTCTTGCTCTACCTTCGTGTGATAACATTGGTTTACTTTTATTTGTAACGCTAAGAGTGAATCCCTCATGTACGAGGCAGCGCGTGCCATTAAATGTGTGAAATAAAGACTTTTCACCTTCATGCTCTTTATTTTCATGATTCAACGAGAGTTATCTGGGTCAAAGCGTTACAACATTCATACTCAAACGATCCATCGAATGTTACCATCACTGGGACTTGAACTTGTCAGTCCATTCGTGTCCAGGTTTTTGCGGTGCATTTCTCATTTGTTTGACATGATGGCACCAGATGCATTAACCGAAAATAATACGCAGAATTCAGCTTTTTGTCATGTTGACAGATTTAAAATCATCCTCATGGTAAAGAATGGCACATAAGTACACTGACTGTAATTTGTGGTTGTAAGATGGTTAGAGTATGTTTTAACAATGTACGGATATCATAAATTGTCCAGTATTTTGGAAGCCCTTTCACTCTCACTCTGAGGCTCGGCCATTATCAGACTGAGAACGTGTCCTTTTCTTTCACCGCTGGGACTTTGAGAATGGATGTCCTCGTCATGCCTGTATGAATTCATCTCTGAACGCGTCTCGATCCGCTTTCACAGGCTATTGATCTGCGTCTGCCGGACTACAGCTGCTGTTGCACATGCAGGAACGACTGTAGCACACTGTAGAGAAGCGCACTCGCACACTCACACTCACTCACTCACTCACACACTCACACACACTCACACTCACGCACATGCACACACTCACACTCGCACACGCACTCACGCGCACTCACGCACATGCTCACACTCACACACTCACTCACTCTCACACTCACTCACTCACACACACACACACTCGCACACTCGCACACTCGCACACACTCACATGCTCACACTCACATGCTCACACTCACGCACATGCACTCACTCTCACACTTATACACACTCACACTCGCACACTCACGTGCACATGCTCACACTCGCACACTCGCACACTCGCACACACTCACATGCTCACACTCGCACACTCACGCGCACATGCTCAAACTCACACACACACACGCACTCACACACTCACACTCTCACACTCTCACGCACATGCACGCACTCTCACACTCTCACACTCTCACGCACATGCACGCACTCACACTCTCACACTCTCACGCACATGCACGCACTCTCACACTCTCACACTCTCACGCACATGCACGCACTCACACTCTCACACTCACGCACGCACTCTCACACTCTCACGCACATGCACGCACTCTCACACTCACGCACGCACTCTCACTCACACACACTCTCACTCACGCACTCGCACTCTCACACACACGCACTCTCACACACACGCATGCACGCACACACGCATGCACGCACACACGCATGCACACACACACATGCACACACATGCCCACACACACTCTCACACACACACACACACTCTCTTTGTTAAATAAGAGATGGATTTATTCCAGCACATAAACAAAGAACTTCTCATGTCTTATTCTCCCACATCAGTGACCTCGACTCTTCATAATGCACTCTGGATAAAGTCTTGTTACTGTCTGCCCTTTCTTCCCCTCTGGCTCTCCAAAAAATCATATTTGAGTGTGATTGTCTGTTATTCTCAGTCTGAACAAATATGCTGGTATTGACATGGTACATCACAAACAACCATGCACTAAATAAATAAGAGTATAAGATTGGGAAAATAAAATCTTTGTGCAACACACGTGCCAAGAATATCAATTTAATCTCTAATAAAAATGAAAAAATGTATTGCACATTAAATGCATCTTAATAATTTGTAAAAATATTTTATATTTATATATAAATTTGTGATTATCATACATTTTTGAGGTCACACCACATGACATTTCAAAACCTTTTAATGAATCTTGCCTTCTGATCATTTGAGACATTGAATGACCCTGACCTGACACTCAATCCTTTTTAACTAGGATTTTTACTTTTACATGTATGCATTTTTTGCTTTTATCGAAAGTGATTTGCATTGCATTCAAAGTATACATTTGATCAGTTTAATAAAGTTTTCAGTGATATTTGTGACTTTAATCTCTCCACTGCTTAAACCACAGATGTTTTCAATGGCAATACCATAGTATTACTAAAAATACCACAGTACTTTTGCTATTATTTAAATGTGTGTCATGATTACTGGAAGGATGTGAGAGATTGCACATGAACCACAGCAGGCAAACTATTCTCTTGTTTGAGAAACGACTGAAAAGTAATTTGAGCTTTTATTTAAACTTAAAGTCACAGCTTGTAACCTCGGCTGTGGAAAGAGTCCCGTCTGTATGATTTCTCTGATCTCACGCAAACACTTAATGACTGTATCTGTCACTTATTCAGTCTCTGTTTCTAAAACAAATCTGCTAACCATAATGCTAAATATAAAAGGATGAATCACGTCCCGTTTACACGTGCTGTTGATAAATGTAACGAGCTGTTCTCTCTTCTGATGTCGCTGATGTTTATAGTGAATCCGTCCGGAGATGGATGGATATATTACACTGGACTCCTGAAGGTGTGCTGTGGTATCTGGAACCAAGATGTTAGCAGCAGATCCTTTAAGTCCTGTAAGTTGCGAAGCGGGGGCTCCATGGATCGGACTTGTTTGTTCAGCACATCCCACAGATGCTCGATTGGATTGAGATCTGGGGAATTTGGAGTCCAAGTCAACGCCTCAAGACCAGGCCACCTTCTTCCATTGCTCCGTGGTCCAGTTCTGATCCTCACGTGCCACTGTTGGTGCTTTGGGCGGTGGACAGGGGTCAGCATGGGCACCCTGACTGGTCATACGCAACAAACTGAGATGCTCTGTGTATTCTGACACCATCAGAACCAGCATTAACTTCTTGAGCAGTTTGAGCTCCAGCAGCTCGTCTGTTTGATCGGCCCACACGGGCCAGCCTTCGCTCCACACGTGCATCAATGAGCCTCGGCCGCCCATGACCCTGTGGCCGGTTCTCCACTGGTCCTTCCTTGGAGCACTTTGATAGAGACTGACCACTGCAGACCGGGAACACCCCACAAGAGCTGCAGTTTTGGAGATGCTCTGACCCAGTCGTCTAGCCGTCACAATCTGGCCCTTGTCAAACTCGCTCAAATCCTCACGCTTGCCCATTTTTCCTGCTTCTAACACATCAACTCTGAGGACAAAATGTTCACTTGCTGCCTAATATATCCCACCCACTAACAGAGATCATCAGTGTTATTCACCTGTCATAATGTTATGCCTGATCAGTGTGTATATATAACATTACAAATATTTTTTCTCTGACAAATCTTCAGATTTTTTTTCTGTTATGTAAATTTTTATTCTATGTGCGGAGAGTTGAACGAAGCATTTTTAAATAAATGATAGTTTCATATTTCTATTAAATAGCCTAATATGTCTTGTGCATTGGTCTGAAGAGGACTGTGAAATGAGTGGACTATTATCTTTATACAGTATTTAATGCAATTTAGATGGAACAGTCAATGTTATAGTCTTGTCAGTTTTACTATGAAACCTCAGAGTTTGTGTGTTACTGTAAATCTCACTGATGCATCCGTGGATTCAGTGCTTTAGTGTGTGTTGTGTTAGAGTCTGATGTGTGTCCCTACAGTCTCATGCCCTTGAGTCAGGCAAACATTCAGCACCGTAAGGACTAAACTGTTTACTTTTAATTCTTCACTTTTAAATAAACTTTTGCTGATAATTTACTCAGCCCCATGCCATCCAAGATGTCCATGTCTTTCTTTCTGCAGTCGAAAAGAAATGAAGGTTTTTGATGAAAACATTCCAGGATTGTTCTCCAGATAATGGACTTCAATGGGCTCCAAACGGTTCAAGGTCCAAATGACAGTTTCAGTGCAGCTTCAAAGGGCTTTAAACGACCCCAGACGATGAATAAGGGTCTTATCTAGCCAAACCATCAGTTTCTGTGAGAAACCGAACAGTATTTATGCTATTATTTTACCTCTTAACAGACGAACGTGATCGTCTCTGAGCTCCGCCATAACTTCCGCTAAGTGAGGTCTAAATACAAGTGTGGTCATAGATGTATCGATCGTAGATGCCTCATTCTACTGATCCGTGCAAGCGCCAATGAGGCATCTACGTATACATCTATGACCACGCTCGTATTTTGACCTCACTTGTGGTCTACTGATGGCTACTTCCAGCAGGATAATGCACCATGTCACAAAGCTCGAATCATTTCAAATTGGTTTCTTGAACATGATCCATCATGCCTTGTTACCACTGTGCAGGCTGGTGGTGGTGGTGTAATGGTGTGGGGGATGTTTTCTTGGCACACTTTAGGCCCCTTAGTGCCAATTGGGCATCGTTTAAATGCCACGGCCTACCTGAGCATTGTTTCTGACCATGTCCGTCCCTTTATGACCACCATGTGCCCATCCTCTGATGGCTACTTGGAAAAAATGGCATTTGTGGGGTAAAATATGTTATTTTGGCAGGGCTGCCTGCTAAAATTCGCATTCCTGGGTCGCAAAAAATGCTTTTCTTACTTATTTTTGTTTTGTTTTCAGTCCAAATATCTAAAAAATCTTACATTAAGAAGCATTTACTAGACAAGCAAAAGTTTGTCTTGTTTTGGGAAAAAATAACTAAAAATTAAGGGAGTTTTTGCTTAAAATAAGCTAAATAATCTGCCAATAGGTTAAGCAAAATAATCTTGTTTTCTGTTTGAATTAAGATTATTTTGCTTACCCCATTGGCAGATTATTTTGCTTATTGTAAGATTCTTTAGATATTTTAACTGAAAACGAGACAAATACTAAGTAAGAAAAGCATTTTTTGCAGTGTTCTTAGAAGGCTCGTCAGTCGAACCAACTCCGAACTGGCACTAGCACTAGCTCTGAACCAGCACCCGGTTCATTCTGGTGAAAAAGGGGTAATAGTGCCCTTTTTTGTTTGGTTTGACTGCCCCTCCAAATGTCTGTGCACGGCCCTGCCCGTTCTCACCGATCCATGAAAATGACTATAAACGCTGTATTCTGCTGTCAGCCCAGTAGGTGGCGATGTCACTTTATAAAGAAACACTACACGCATGTGCGTAGTATCGTTTTCAAAAATTTGCATTTGGGGTTTTCAGGCCCCAAAAACATGTTTGTCTTGTAAATGGATGGCCTAAATGCATAACGTTTTGAATTGTTTGCAATTTGTCTTATTTTACGTCATAATAATTTCAACCGCCTTAAACTTTTTGCTTATTTAATGGTTATGGTCTTTGCTTGACTTGGTGTGTGTTTGGCATGCGTGTGTGTCCTCTCTAAAGCAGAGCGGCTCAAACGCAGTGATGCTGTACATGTGTGGAAATCACTTCAGACTGATTTCACTTGCACACTGCATTACAGATTTATTTTTACCAGCCAGAAATGTTTTCCCTTACCATAATGTTTCCATCAGGGAAGTAAAGCGGTGACTTTGAAGGTTTCCCAGCAGACGGTGAGCGAGTGATAGCAGCGCTGTTGATCTTTATTGGAGCTAATGAGGGCCGGTCAGCCGATCTCTATCTCTATCTCTATCTCTATCTCTATGTCTCTCTCTATGTCTCTCTCTCTCTCTCTCTCTCTCTCTCTCTCTCTCTCTCTCTATCTCTATCTATCTCTCTGACGCATGTCATAAAGCAAGATGACATCATCAGTTATAACCGTAATTACACTGAACTATCCCTGTTCTCTCTTCATCAGCAGATATTCTCTGGCTCATCTTACCCCACACCAGCGCTTTAGAGATCCTCATCATGACAGAATATGCTAATCAGTGACTGAAGATGGTTAACTCATAAACTCATCCTCTATCCCTTCAGTCTCGTTCTACATGTTGTCTCTTCTTCTGGAGTCTCTCCATCATCGTCCGACTCCGGTTTGATCAGAAAAGGCTGAACAGTTTCTGTCATGTTCTGTGTGTGTGTGTGTGTGTGTGTGTGTGTGTGTGTGAGGTAATCAGAGCTGCTAACACGAGCTCTTGAAGCTTCCTCATCTTCCTGAAAGTTACCAGCTCATTTGCATATAAAGGGACACACAAAAACGGCATGTTTTTGCTCACCCTCAAAAAGTGACAATTTTAACATGTTATAAAAATGATCTCTGGGGTATTTTGTGCTCAAACTACACACACACACACACACACACACACTTATTCACACTTACATCAGAGACTTATCATCTCACATCTTGTAAAAAGGGGCATTATAGGAATCCTTTAACAAATGAATATATATACAAAAAAAAACTGTGTTTTTAATACAAGAAACCTTGACTTTCATTATACGCTGGGAAAATAAAATGTGACAAGCCTATAATGTCCTCATTTTAAGATTCGATTTGGCACAGGCATTGCACACGAGGGTATTTCATTCTCTAGCAGTCTTTGTTCAGGGTGAGCGTCATGCGACTGCTGTCTTTTCTCATCTGGCAGGAATTAATGGACTTCATCAGCGAGAGGGTGATGGATGTTTAATGTGTGCTGAAGGAAGCTTTCGCTCAAGCGCTTCGGGCGTTTCACCAGTCGAAGGTCCGTGCATCTGTTTAAGCATATGTGTGCCTTTACTGACGCTTCCGCTGGCGTATGCTATGCCGTCTCTGGATCTCTCGTCTGCAGATTGAAATAATCCTATCACAAGTGTCATCCGTCAGACAGACATCCTGTCAGAGCCAGAGATAAAGCTGCTGTCTCATTCCTAAACCCTGTGTGCTCTGAAGCAGACAGAGACTTACGAGCTGGGGGAAGATATTGTGACGGCGTGTGCGATGTATTTAGATGTAAAAGTTCCAAAACACAACTTGACTGTGCTCCATTGAGTGCTGGTGATTTGCCAAACTAATTGAAGCCATTGTACTAGTGCTTACAATCAGCAAAGACGACCAATTATGGTCGTTTCGTAATTGCACTCTGCAGGACACATTGATCAACTTCACTATCCAATCAATACTGCTCGGATAAATCAATTCATGCACTCTTAAAAATGCTGGGTTGAAAATGGACTAACCCAGAAATTGGGTTGTTTTAAGCAAACATTTAACCCAACCGCTGGGTTAGTCCATTTTCAACACAGCATTTTTTAGTGTGCCCTGTCAAATTAAAATGGATCGCAAATGCCGTATAATTTAAGAAAACGGTAACACTTTACAATAAGGTTTCATTAGTTAACATTAGTTAATGTATTAACTAACATGAACTGACCATGAGCAGTACATTTGTTACTGTATTAGTTAATCTTTGTTAATGTTAGTTAATAAAAATACAGCTGTTCATGGTTTGTTCATGTTAGTTCACAGTGCATTAACTAATTTAACTAACTACATTATTAATTCATGTTAACTAATGTAGTTAACTAATGTTAACTAATGAAACCTTATTGTAAAGTGTTACCAGAAAACTCTTAAACTCTTTCTTTAACCTGTGCAATCTAAAAAAATCTGCTGTAATATGGTTTGTTTTTGACCACGCTGTGTTGGGTTAAATGTTAGAACCAACTGAATGCTTGAACCTGATTGGTTGACGAACAGTTTAATGCTGCGTTCACACCGAACGCCAATAGAGCGTCTGGAGCGAGTGATTTCCATGGTAAGTCAATGTAAAGACGTGTTGATGCGCGTCTGGAGGTCCTGCGGTGTGATAGACGTTACACGCGAGTGATTTTATTTGGTGCTTTTTGTGCGTTCACGCGTTTGAAGCGAATTCGCTTCTGATGCTACTCAACTTCTTTGTCTACTTTCTCTTCGTCGTATCAATGTGTGCTCGGCAAGACCGTTTTGTGCTTGAGCGGCAACAAGTGGTGTTTTACTGTAACTTCAGCAGCTAAAGCGGCAATCTCATTGGTCAGACAGTTTTTAACGCGCCACGTCAAAATAAAAAAACTTTTAAAAAAATGACGCTTTTACACCTGGCGTTTTGCGCGTGGGTGTGCACACTCACAATGGTGCCCTTTGTTTAGTCATGAGGCGTTAATCACCGGCAATAAATGTGCGTGAAAATTGTCCTGATGTGAACAGACCTTTAAAGAGCCACAAAACGGTATTTATTAGGGCTGGGTATTGACACAAATTTCACAATTTGATTTGATTTCGATTCACAAGCTTTTGATTCGATTTTCAATTCAATATCGATTATTTTAAATATACACTCACCTAAAGGATTATTAGGAACACCATACTAATACACCTTCAGAACTGCCTTAATTCTACGTGGCATTGATTCAACAAGGAGCTGAAAGCATTCTTTAGAAATGTTGGCCCATATTGATAGGAGAGCATCTTGCAGTTGATGGAGATTTGTGGGATGCACATCCAGGGCACGAAGCTCCCGTTCCACCACATCCCAAAGATGCTCTATTGGGTTGAGATCTGGGGACTGTGGGGGCCATTTTAGTCCAGTGAACTCATTGCCATGTTCAAGAAACCAATTTGAAATGATTGGAGCTTTGTGACATGGGGCATTATCCTGCTGGAAGTAGCCATCAGAGGATGGGCACATGGTGGTCATAAAGGGATGGACATGGTCAGAAACAATGCTCAGGTAGGCCGTGGCATTTAAACCATGCCCAATTGGCACTAAGGGGCCTAAAGTGTGCCAAGAAAACATCCCCCACACCATTACACCACCACCACCAGCCTGCACAGTGGTAACAAGGCATGATGATCCATGTTCTCATTCTGTTTACGCCAAATTCTGACTCTACCGTCTGAATGTCTCAACAGAAATCCAGACTCATCAGACCAGGCAACATTTTTCCAGTCTTCAACTGTCCAATTTTGGTGAGCTGGTGCAAATTGTAGCCTCTTTTTCCTATTTGTAGTGGAGATGAGTGGTACCCGGTGGGGTCTTCTGCTGTTGTAAATAACTGCACACCTCAGAACGCTCATCAACCAATCAGAATCAAGTATTCAACAGCCCTGTGGTATAAAAGAAGATATTTTTTACTTTCGAGAGACCCGTCTCTCTCTCTCTCTCTCTCTCTCTCTCTCTCTCTCTCTCTCTCTCTCTCTCTCTCTCTATATATATATATATATATATATATATATATATATATATATATATATATATATATATATATATATATAATCTCAGTCCCTCCAGAAAAACGTGATTATGCGATCGCATGATTTAATGCATAATCAGCCAAAGTCTGCATATTTATGCGGGGGCCGCATTTTTTCAAATACGCCGCACTTTCGCCGCATAAATTGCCTATTTCCGTGTGCAAAATATGCGGGTCTAGCATGATTTCATAATCCCCGCATTTTCGTTGCAAAAAAAGTCACATATATATTAGCAGAAAGTTGAAAAATGTTTGTTTACTTCACACAAGAGCCGCCATTTCCCCCTGTTGCCATGGGAACGCTTTGAAGTGACGTAATTACCCGACGTGAACGTCATCAAAAAGCTGCAAACCCCGTGGAGAAACCATAGATACCAGTGAAACCATGATGAAGCGCAAACTCCCATTGGCCAACAAAAATAACAGCAAAAGAGCAAAGCAGTTTCCCTGTGATGACCAATCAGAACACAGCATCATGAAGCTTCAGAGCGTTATGAATCAGTGAGTCGATTCAGCGGTTTGAAGCATTATGAATCAGTGAGTCGATTCAGCGGTTTGAAGCGTTATGAATCAGTGAGTCGATTCAACGGTTTGAAGTGTTATGAATCAGTGAGTCGATTCAGCGGTTTGAAGCGTTATGAATCAGTGAGTCGAGTCAGCGGTTTGAAGCGTTATGAATCAGTGAGTCGATTCAGCGATTTGAAGCGTTATGAATCAGTGAGTTGATTCAGCGCTTTGAAGCGTTATGAATCAGTGAGTCGATTCAACGCTTTGAAGCGTTATTAATCAGTGAGTCGATTCAGCGGTTTGAAGCATTATGAATCAGTGAGTCGATTCAGCGGTTTGAAGCGTTATGAATCAGTGAGTCGAGTCAGCGGTTTGAAGCGTTATGAATCAGTGAGTCGATTCAGCGGTTTGAAGCGTTATGAATCAGTGAGTTGATTCAACGGTTTGGAGCGTTATGAATCAGTGAGTCGATTCAGCGGTTTGAAGCGTTATGAATCAGTGAGTCGATTCAGCGGTTTGAAGCGTTATGAATCAGTGAGTCGAGTCAGCGGTTTGAAGCGTTATGAATCAGTGAGTCGAGTCAGCGGTTTGAAGCGTTATGAATCAGTGAGTTGATTCAACGGTTTGAAGCGTTATGAATCAGTGAGTCGATTCAGCGGTTTGAAGTGTTATGAATCAGTGAGTTGATTCAGCGGTTTGAAGTGTTATGAATCAGTGAGTCGAGTCAGCGGTTTGAAGCGTTATGAATCATTGAGTCGATTCAACGGTTTGAAGCGTTATGAATCAGTGAGTCGAGTCAGCGGTTTGAAGTGTTATGAATCAGTGAGTCGAGTCAGCGGTTTGAAGCGTTATGAATCAGTGAGTCGATTCAGCGGTTTGGAGCGCTAAAGTCTCGTATTTCAGTTTGACGCGCGATCCGAATCATGAATCGACTCACTGATTCATAGCTTTATGATGCTGTGTTTTGAAATCGGTCATCACTATGGAGCGTTATGAATCAGTGAGTCGAGTCAGCGGTTTGAAGCGTTATGAATCAGTGAGTCGAGTCAGCGGTTTGAAGCGTTATGAATCAGTGAGTTGATTCAACGGTTTGAAGCGTTATGAATCAGTGAGTCGATTCAGCGGTTTGAAGTGTTATGAATCAGTGAGTTGATTCAGCGGTTTGAAGTGTTATGAATCAGTGAGTCGAGTCAGCGGTTTGAAGCGTTATGAATCATTGAGTCGATTCAACGGTTTGAAGCGTTATGAATCAGTGAGTCGAGTCAGCGGTTTGAAGCGTTATGAATCAGTGAGTCGATTCAGCGCTTTGAAGCGTTATGAATCAGTGAGTCGATTCAGCGCTTTGAAGCGTTATGAATCAGTGAGTCGATTCAACGCTTTGAAGCGTTATTAATCAGTGAGTCGATTCAGCGGTTTGAAGTGTTATGAATCAGTGAGTCGAGTCAGCGGTTTGAAGCGTTATGAATCATTGAGTCGATTCAACGGTTTGAAGCGTTATGAATCAGTGAGTCGAGTCAGCGGTTTGAAGTGTTATGAATCAGTGAGTCGAGTCAGCGGTTTGAAGCGTTATGAATCAGTGAGTCGATTCAGCGGTTTGGAGCGCTAAAGTCTCGTATTTCAGTTTGACGCGCGATCCGAATCATGAATCGACTCACTGATTCATAGCTTTATGATGCTGTGTTTTGAAATCGGTCATCACTATATAAGTCGTTATTTCGTTTTTTTTTTGTGCACAATAACTATTATCGTCGCTTCATAAAGTTATTGTAGAGCCACTGTAGTGAGATGGACTTTTATGGGTCTTGAGAGTGTACATTGAGCCAATGGAGGCCTTTCTGAGCCGTCGGATTTCCACTAAAATATCTTCATTTGTGTCTGAAGATGAACGGAGGTCTGACGGGTGTCCAACGACATGAGGGGACGTCATTAATGACACAATTTACATTTTTGGATGAACTAGCCCTTTAAGAGATTGCACTTTGTGCATTGGAAGCACTCAAATGTCTGTTTTGTAAAGCTACCTCTGTAAAACAGGAAGTTATTTATTCATTTTTCAGAAGTTGTAGCATATTCCTTTTGTAAAGCTACAGAACTTGTTTGACTCAATGTTTTGTAAATTTGAGCCGTGTGTTTATTAAGGTCTTCAATAAAACAAGATGAGAACTTAAATATTCCCAGCACTTTCTGTGATGTAGTGCTTTTTTTCATCAAACCGCAGTTTTTGCAAGTTCTTAAATTTCATTGCATAAAATTGCATAAATATCCCGCATTTTCCATCGCATTTTTTTTTAAGAAAACATGCCGCATAATCAAGGATTTGTGCCCGCAACAATCACAAAAAAAGCAGCATTTTTCCTGAAGGACTGATATATATAAAAGCGTTCCACTCTTTGGATGTTTTGAGTTTTCTGTGCGTTGACCCGTGATGCAAAACAAGCCTCTTCATTTTAACTCACAAAAGAAGCTATTTCAGCAAGACCTTTCCCATGATTCTGTGGCACAGCAGTTTCTGAAAACCGGTCAAAGTGTGACCAAGGTGATTCGTTTTTGACAGCCTTGGAAGTTTGTGCCTTTGAAAGCGGAAGAACGGGAAACTTTCAGCAATGCTAGCGTCTTTGTAGTTCAGCCGGCATGGGTCACGCCTTTAGACTTCATGTTCTAACAAGCTCATTAAACACAGCAACCTCTCGATTTCCGCAGGTCGCGCCGTTCTGAGCGAGTCCCTGATGTCATCCAGCGCTATCTTGAGTCGTTTGAGCTGAAGAGAGTCAGGATCTGAACGCAGCGCTTCATTTGAGCAGCTTTAGAGCAGGACTGACAGCTGATTGGCTGCTCCCGTCTGATGGTGTTGATTAATTGGGCTGTGGATTGAGCTGGAACACAGTCTTCTAAAGACGCTGTACTCAGATGTTAAATCAATGCCCTGCTTTACTCACAGCAGAGCCGTAAATCACACAATCTCACTGTCACACCGCCTGTTATCAGAGCCGAGCCTCGTCCTCTCACAGCTCAAAGTTTTGTATTTGTTTTTTTAATTATCATTTAAAGCAACTTTTTGCGCTCTAGCGGTTAATAAACAGAACTACATGCGTCTCACGGAAGAACACTGCAGCCGGAGCTACTTCTCTCTGTGTGTGTGTCTATGGCGAGTCACGCAGGGACTGTGCTCCTCCGCAGCGGCTCCTGCCAGACCGGCTGAAATAGTCCCAATATAAACACGTGTTATAAGTGTACCGCAATGATTCAGGGAAAGACAAAAACACGGTTTGGAAAATGGAAAATGGATTCATGTTGTACATTCTCATTATATATATTTTTTTGTAAATCTTGAACACAAAGTTACGGACAGCAGCTTTAAGGTTATAAAACTGCTGTTTTGTTATTGTTGTTGTAGTAAATCTAATAAAACGACTGTGTTGTTGTTGTTGTTGTTGTTGTTGTTGCTGTTGCTGCTGCACTACATTTTATATTATTATTATTAAAACTAGTAAAATACTATTTTGTAATTGTTTTTAAATTATTATTATTATTATTGTTATTATTAAAGCTAATAAATGACTATTTTGTAATTGTTTATTTAATTATTATTATTAAAGTTAGTAAAACAACTGTTTTGATATTGTTTATTATTATTATTATTATTATTATTATTATTATTATTATTAAAGCTAGTAAAACAACTGTTTTGATATTATTATTATTATTATTATTATTATTATTATTATTATTATTAAAGCTAGTAAAACGTTGTTATGGTTTATTATTATTATTATTATTATTATTAAAGCTAGTAAAACAACTGTTTTGATATTGTTTATTATTATTATTATTATTATTATTATTATTATTATTATTATTATTATTATTATTAAAGCTAGTAAAACGTTGTTATGGTTTATTATTATTATTATTATTATTATTAAAGCTAGTAAAACAACTGTTTTGATATTGTTTATTATTATTATTATTATTATTATTATTATTATTAAAGCTAGTAAAACAACTGTTTTGATATTGTTTAGTATTATTATTATTATTATTATTAAAGCTAGTAAAACATTGTTGTTATGGTTTATTATTATTATTATTATTATTATTAAAGCTAGTAAAACAACAGTTGTTATTGTTAATTATTATTATTATTATTATTATTAAAGCTAGTAAAACAACTGTTTTGTTGTTGTTTATTATTATTATTATTATTATTATTATTATTTATGAATAAAGCTAATACGTTTGAATTTTTACTTTATTATTATTATTATTATTAAAGCTAGTAAAACAACTTTTTTGTTATCGTTTATTATTATTAATATTATTAAAGCTAATACGTTTTGAATTTTTACATTATTATTATTATTATTATTATTATTATTAAAGCTAGTAAAACAACAGTTTTGTTGTTTATTATTATTATTATTATTAAAGCTAGTAAAACAACTGTTTTGTTGTTGTTTATTATTATTATTATTATTATGAATAAAGCTAATACGTTTGAATTTTTACTTTATTATTATTATTATTATTATTATTATTATTAAAGCTAGTAAAACAACTGTTTTGTTGTTGTTTATTATTATTATTATTATTATTATTATTACTATTATTATTATTATTAAAGCTAGTAAAACAACTGTTTTGTTGTTGTTTATTATTATTATTATTATTATGAATAAAGCTAATACGTTTGAATTTTTACTTTATTATTATTTTTATTATTATTATTATTATTATTATTATTATTATTATTAAAGCTAGTAAAACAACTGTTTTGTTGTTGTTTATTATTATTATTATTATTATTATTATTATTATTATTATTATGAATAAAGCTAATACGTTTGAATTTTTACATTATTATTATTATTATTATTATTATTATTAAAGCTAGTAAAACAACTGTTTTGTTGTTGTTTATTATTATTATTATTACTATTATTATTATTATTATTAAAGCTAGTAAAACAACTGTTTTGTTGTTGTTTATTATTATTATTATTATTATTATTATTAAAGCTAGTAAAACAACTGTTTTGTTGTTTATTATTATTATTATTATTATTAAAGCTAGTAAAACAACTGTTTTGTTGTTTATTATTATTATTATTATTATTATTATTATTAAAGCTAGTAAAACAACTGTTTTGTTATTGTTTATTATTATTATTATTATTATTATTATTATTAAAGCTAGTAAAACAACTGTTTTGTTATCGTTTATTATTATTATTATTATTATTATTAAAGCTAGTAAAACAACTGTTTTGTTATCGTTTATTATTATTATTATTATTATTATTAAAGCTAGTATTAATATTAAAGCTTGAAATTCTTCTGTTTATAATAGGTTTTCTTATTTGTATAATTATCATCATTAAAGCAAGTCCAACTACTGTTCTTCCTTCATCTAATGGTGTGTTCTTGAAGAGATTCCTCTGAAGATGAACGAGCTGAAAACACACACGGGAAAGAATGAAACTAGATTTCCGTCATCACAAACGTCCTGCGCTTTTATAAATATCTCTGCGTGTCGGCTGTGCCTGGATTCGCCTGCGGAGAAAGGTCAGCGTCTCTGCGTTATCATCAATATACACAGTAATTATGGTAACCATAGTTTCCGCTAAAATACCATAGTTACTGGGGTTATTTTTATTACAATAAAGCAACCACTGTCATCAAGAGCTTCTCGCAGTGGGAGATCCCTTATCCATTATTACTGTAATAACTCTCATGGAGGAAATTGTGGGTCATTGTTTCATGTTAGTTCACAACTAATGTTAACAGATACATCGATCAAGCATAACATTATGACCGGTGAATAACACTGATGAGCTCTGTTAGTGGGTGGGATATATTAGGCAGCAAGTGAACATTTTGTCCTCAGAGTTGATGTGTTAGAAGCAGGAGAAATGGGCAAGTGTAAGGATTTGAGCGAGTTTGGCAAGGGCCAGATTGTGACGGCTAGACGACTGGGTCAGAGCATCTCCAAAACTGCAGCTCTTGTGGGGTGTTCCCGGTCTGCAGTGGTCAGTCTCTATCAAAAGTGCTCCAAGGAAGGACCAGTGGAGAACCGGCCACAGGGTCATGGGCGGCCGAGGCTCATTGATGCACGTGTGGAGCGAAGGCTGGCCCGTGTGGGCCGATCAAACAGACGAGCTACTGGAGCTCAAACTGCTCAAGAAGTTAATGCTGGTTCTGATGGTGTCTGAATACACAGAGCATCTCAGTTTGTTGCGTATGACCAGTCAGGGTGCCCATGCTGACCCCTGTCCACCGCCCAAAGCACCAACAGTGGCCCGTGAGCATCAGAACTGGACCACGGAGCAATGGAAGAAGGTGGCCTGGTCTGATGATCACGTGTTCTTCTACATCACGTGGATGGCCGGTGTGTGTGCGTGGCTTACCTGGGGAACACATGGCACCAGGTGCACTATGGGAAGAAGGCGTGGCGGCGGAGGCAGTGATGCTTTGGGCAATGTTCTGCTGGGAAACCTTGGGTCCTCCATCCATGTGGATGTTACTGTGACACGTCCCACCTACCTAAGCATTGCTGAGCCCATGTCCAGCCTTTCATGGAGACGGTATTCCCTGTGGCTGTGGCTCTTTCAGCAGATAATGCGCCGCCACAAAGGTTTGGTTTGAGGAGCACAACGACGAGTTTGAGTCCAAATTCCCCAGATCTCAATCCAATCGAGCATCTGTGGGATGTGCTGAACAAACAAGTCCGATCCATGGAGGCCCCACCTCGCAACTTACAGGACTTAAAGGATCTGCTGCTAACATCTTGGTGCCAGATACCACAGCACACCTTCAGGGGTCCATGCCTCGACGGGTGGGTCCAACACAATATTAGGTCATAATGTTATGCCTGATCGGTGTATCTCACAATTCTGACTTGATTTCTGGCTATTATGAGATATAAACTCGCAGTTACCTTTCCTAAGCTGCCACAGCTTAGCCATCACATTCTCCTTCAGTAAGAAAGCAGATGTCCGTGACCCATTTTAAGCGTCCTGTCCCTTTAAATCCTCAGCAGGTTGTTATGGCTGCAAGTAGAGAGTTCTCTGTGTGCGTGGAGAATAACTCCAGCTGTGTTTGAGTCAAGGACTCTCATTCATCTGTCAGGGTCTCTCGTTCCTCTCAGAATAAAAGATCCACGTTTCCTTTGTTCCTCTCTCTTGCTCTGCCTGTTGACCGTTCAGCAGTAGATCAGTCTTTCGTCAGCCGGATTGTCATTGAACATGCATGTGTTTGTGTGTTTTAGTGTGTTCTCCGTCTTTCAGACTGCGCTCTGTGTGAACACACTCAGAATAAATGGACTGCAAACACTCTTCAGTGTGTGTCAATCCATTAACTGCGAATGCAATGAGAGTAAATCATCAGTGAGTTTGTGGCTTGTCCTGCGTTTGGTTTCATAGACAGGGAGGAATGCAGGGAATATTTACCTCTTTAACCCTTAATGCATGGGTAATTACTCAAGGGAGCGACCTAACCATAACCATAGCCTAACCTTAAAATCCTAACCCCAACCTTATCCTAACCTAACCATAACCTAACCCTAACCTAACCTTAAACTTAACCTAACCTTAATATCCTAACCTAACCTTAAACTTAACCTTAAACTTAACCTAACCTTAATATCCTAACCTAACCATAACCTAACCTTAATATCCTAACCCTAACCTAACCTTAATATCCTAACCTAACCTTAAACTTAACCTAACCTTAATATCCTAACCTAACCATAACCTAACCTTAAACTTAACCTAACCTTAATATCCTAACCTAACCATAACCTAACCTTAATATCCTAACCCTAACCTAACCTTAATATCCTAACCTAACCATAACCATAACCTAACCTTAATATCGTAACCTAACCTTAACCTAACCTTAATATCCTAACCTAACCATAACCTAACCTTAATATCCTAACCCTAACCTAACCTTAATATCCTAACCTAACCATAACCATAACCTAACCTTAATATCCTAACCTAACCTTAACCTAACCTTAATATCCTAACCTAACCTTAATATCCTCACCTTAATATCCTAACTTAACCCAACCTAAATAACCTAACCATAACCTAACCTTAATAACATAACCTAACCTTAAACTTAAACTAAATATCCTTACCTAACCTTAACCTAACCTTAATATCCTAACCTAACCTTAATATCCTAACCTTAACCATAACCTAACCTAACTTTCCTAACCTTAAACTTAACCTAAATATCCTTACCTAACCTTAACCTAACCTTAATATCCTAACCTAACCTTAAACTTAACCTAAATATCCTTACCTAACCTTAACCTAACCTTAATATCCTAACCTTAACCATAACCTAACCTAACCTATCCTAACCTAACCTAACCTTAAACTAACCTTAATATCCTAACCTAACCTTAATATCCTAACCTTAATGTCCTTACTTAACCCAACCTTAATAACCTAACCTTAACCATAACCTAAGCTTAATATCCTAACCAGAACCTAATCTTAATATACTAACCTAACTTTAAACTTAACCTAAATATCCTTACCTAACCTTAACCTAAATATCCTTACCTAACCTTAACCTAAATATCATTACCTAACCCAACCTTAATAACCTAACCTTAACCATAACCTAAGCTTAATATCCTAACCTAACCATAACCTAACCATACTATCCTAACCTTAAACTTAACCTAAATATCCTTACCTAACCTTAACCTAACCTTAATATCCTAACCTAACCTTAATATCCTAACCTCACCTTAATATCCTCACCTAACCTTAATAACCTAACCTAACCTAACCTAACCTTAATATCCTAATCCTAACCTAACCTAACCTTAACCATAACCTAACCTAACCTTAATATCCTAACCTAACCTTAATATCCTAACTTAACCCAACCTTAATAACCTAACCTTAACCTAACCTAACCTAACCTTAATTTCCTAACCTTAACCTAACCTAACCTAACCATAACCATAACCTAACCTTAATATCCTAACCTAACCTTAACCTAACCTTAATATCCTAACCTAACCTTAATATCCTCACCTTAATATCCTAACTTAACCCAACCTAAATAACCTAACCATAACCTAACCTTAATAACATAACCTAACCTTAAACTTAAACTAAATATCCTTACCTAACCTTAACCTAACCTTAATATCCTAACCTAACCTTAATATCCTAACCTTAACCATAACCTAACCTAACTTTCCTAACCTTAAACTTAACCTAAATATCCTTACCTAACCTTAACCTAACCTTAATATCCTAACCTAACCTTAAACTTAACCTAAATATCCTTACCTAACCTTAACCTAACCTTAATATCCTAACCTTAACCATAACCTAACCTAACCTATCCTAACCTAACCTAACCTTAAACTAACCTTAATATCCTAACCTAACCTTAATATCCTAACCTTAATGTCCTAACTTAACCCAACCTTAATAACCTAACCTTAACCATAACCTAAGCTTAATATCCTAACCAGAACCTAATCTTAATATACTAACCTAACTTTAAACTTAACCTAAATATCCTTACCTAACCTTAACCTAAATATCCTTACCTAACCTTAACCTAAATATCATTACCTAACCCAACCTTAATAACCTAACCTTAACCATAACCTAAGCTTAATATCTTAACCTAACCATAACCTAACCATACTATCCTAACCTTAAACTTAACCTAAATATCCTTACCTAACCTTAACCTAACCTTAATATCCTAACCTAACCTTAATATCCTAACCTCACCTTAATATCCTCACCTAACCTTAATAACCTAACCTAACCTAACCGAACCTTAATATCCTAACCCTAACCTAACCTAACCTTAACCATAACCTAACCTAACCTTAATATCCTAACCTAACCTTAATATCCTAACTTAACCCAACCTTAATAACCTAACCTTAACCTAACCTTAACCTAACCTAACCTAACCTTAATTTCCTAACCTTAACCTAACCTAACCTAACCTAACCTTAATATCCTAACCCTAACCTAACCTAACCTTAACCATAACCTAACCTAACCTTAATATCCTAACCTAACCTTAATATCCTAACTTAACCCAACCTTAATAACCTAACCTTAACCTAACCTTAACCTAACCTAACCTTAATATCCTAACCCTAACCTAACCTAACCTTAACCATAACCTAACCTAACCTTAATATCCTAACCTAACCTTAATATCCTAACTTAACCCAACCTTAATATCCTAACCTTAATATCCTAACCTTAACCTAACCTAACCTAACCTTAACCTAACCTAACCTTAACCATAACCTAACCTAACCTTAATATCCTAACCTAACCTTAATATCCTAACTTAACCCAACCTTAATAACCTAACCTTAACCATAACCTAAGCTTAATATCCTAACCTAACCTTAATATCCTAACCATAACCTTAATATCCTAACCTAACCTTAACCTAACCTTAATATCCTAACTTAACCCAACATTAATAACCTAACCTTAACCATAACCTAACCTTAATATCCTAACTTAACCCAACATTAATAACCTAACCTTAACCATAACCTAAGCTTAATATCCTAACCTAACCTTAATATCCTAACCATAACCTTAATATCCTAACCTAACCTTAACCTAACCTTAATATCCTAACTTAACCCAACATTAATAACCTAACCTTAACCATAACCTAACCTTAATATCCTAACCTAACCTTAATATCCTAACCATAACCTTAATATCCTAACCTAACCTTAATATCCTAACCTAACCTTAATATCCTAACCTAACCTTTATATCCTAACCTAACCTTAACCTAGTGAGCGATTCTGATGACAGAGGTCATGTTCCGTCCCGTTAATGTGAACTGCTTCCTGTTGAGTTTAATGAGAGAGTGATCACTGCATGGATCACTGCAGATCTAGAGTTATAGATCGAGCTGAATATCTGTTTAAAATGAAAGAGCAAAGACGGTGTCCCATTTCTGGGTGTCATCATTTACAAGTATTCTTTTTTCCATTTTCTTTCATTACTGACTTTATCACAAAAAATATGCATTTTAATGACAGTGTTAGCTTGTTATCTGTCAGTGTCCTGTCAGCGGGACACTTATTCAAGAAGGCTAATTATCATAAATTAGGTGTAATTCAAAAGCTAATTAAACTTCATCCTGTGAAAACCGTGTGGAAATTCTACATGCTTTAAAACCCTTCCAGCATTTTTAAAGTGCGAATTATTGTATAAAATATATATTTTATATAAAATAATAAACTAAAGTACTAAGTTAGATCTGTTTTCCAAAGCATTCATGAATTACAACCATTTAAGTTCAGATCTTAAATTTGTATTTACATTAATAATTTACATTTTATAAAATAATATTGTAATATTTCTAAATGAGTCATTTTTTAAAATTTAGTGTTATTTCTTTATTTTTTTAAGTTAATGAATTTGGAAAGAAATTAATTTTAAATAGGGTTTTTTTGGAATAAATTTCTTTTCAATAAAAGTTTAGAAAATGTGCAATAATACTTTATAATAATTATACAGCTATGCATTCATAAGTGCATGCAAACGGCAAAATTAATGCTCTATTTTTGGTTTTATAATATTAATTTAATCAACAAGACCATGCTTATCATCAAGCCCTTCATATGCTTCAAGTCATGAAACATGCAATAAATATAAATATGAATATGATGATAGATCCCCAGTGTGCCGCGTGCGTGTTTATAGGCAAACTGTCAGGGACGCGTCATGTCATCAATCATTTAAGAGCTGCTGAAAAGGTCAATCGCACTATTTCACACACAATTAAGCAAATGGCACAGCAACAAGTACGTTCAGACGTTCACATTGTATCCTTAATGCATTAAGTGGCTAAATTAATTAGTATTTTAATTGCACATAAAGCAGGAAATGCACATTTGCTGAGCTCTTTTTGTGCCGATGAATATTCATAAGAAGTTGCTTTGTCAGGTTTTCAGAGTTTGAGTGACAGCTGGCCCTACCCAGCAGCTTTTGCCTGCTTTTGCATTTGTTTGTGATGAATATTAATAAGCACCTGACAGCGTTTGAACACAGCAGGTCGTTAGGGTTGATTATGAGTGTCCGTTCACACTCCGTGACCTACAGCACTTAGACTCGCCGGGAACGCCTGTGCATCGCAGTGAAGATTTTGGCCATAAACCTATCCAGGTCACAGACAGCATCAACATCAGGAGGCTATACTTACTGTATTTTGACCACAAGGTGTCACTGTGAGCTCGATTGCTATGTCTGAGGTAAACCACGCCCTCCTCATTACCCTACGGACAAAGAAATGTAGGAATCAATAAATGTAGAAATGCATAAATGTACACTCTGATAAATGCTGGGTTAACCCAAGTTGGGTTGAAAATGGACTAACCCAGCGGTTAGTGGACTTAGCCCAATGGACCCAATGGACTTAGCCCATTTTCAACCCAACTTGGGTTAATCCAGCATTTATAAGAGTGTAGAAATAAATACAAATAGAAATGAATAAATGTAGAAATAAAAATAATAATTAATAAATACAAATAAATATGTACATAAATAAGGAAATAAATATACAAATAAATGTAAAAAAGCAAAAATAAATAAATAAATAGACCTGGATAAGCAAAAAAACATAAACAAAATAATTATTTATACATTTATTTCCTTATTTATGTATATATTTATTATGTTTTTTTGCTTTTCTAGGTATATTTATTTACTTATTTTTGCTTTTTTACATTTATTTGTATATTTATTTATTTTTAATATTGGCAGCTTTGGAATGCCATAACGTTCTGCCAAGGTTTTCCCAAAGTTATGGGCAAATGTTCCTCCAGTAACATTAATAGAGCGTTCCTTCAAAGTTATATCGCACATTAGATTAGATTAGATTAGATTCAACTTTATTGTCATTACACAAGTACAGGTACAAGGCAACGAAATGCAGTTTAGGTCTAACCAGAAGTGCAATAGCAGCAAGTGCAGGATATACAGCGGATGCATAAGTGCAGGACATGGATATGTACTGAATATATATAGAGAGAGATGGTTATTACTATAAACAGAATTTACAGGTGAATATGTACTATGAATATAATAAAATATACCGATGGCTATTACTATGAACAGAATTTTACAGATAGAGGTATACAAAATATGTTAGGCTAAAATGAGGAATATAGCAGTGGATTAAGGTAGTGCAATAAATTATGGACAGAAGCTATACGAAAAAAAAAGTGTAAAGTGCAGTGGAAGTGGTTGCATATTACAGTTAGAAGTACGGTGCACAATGCAAATGTAAACAGTTGGTACTATAAATACAGTCGGCAGTGCAAATGAGCATAATCCAGTTAAGGTATGGTAGTGCAAGATGCATAAGTAAACAGTAAAAAAAAAAAAAGTGGGATATAGATGTGTTATATGTGGGAAATGAATGTGTAAAAAGATAAAAGTGAAGACACTGTTTTCTCTTTAACCCTTTAACTGTCACCCCCCTTTCTGAGAATACACATGAAAATGCACTATCCAAACTTAAAGGGCTGTAATTCAAGAATGCTTTGGAATATAGACCTAGTAAATTACAGTTTAAATTATTAGTTTGGTCTTGTTTTAAAGCAGACACCCGGCAGATTATTTCTAAAGTGAAAGCAATTCAAAATATGAAAGTATGAAAAAGTTATGGAAGTTTAAATTTACTGTAAATAAAAATACTGTACTAAATATTTTTTATTTTATATAAAATATATATTTTACAAAAATGTTTTAATCTAAAATTACTATAAAATCAAAGCCATATGTCTAACCAAGTTGTGTTCCAAATTTGAAGTTGATATCACATCAATTGAAGTTCCCATGAGATTTTGTTTAGGCGCTGTACCAAAAACAGCCACCGGGTGTCATTCACATTCCATTGATTGTTTTTTTGATGCATTTTCCTGTAATTTTCTGTCCAAATGTCACTTCCATCACAAAACGGTCCCCAAATATGGACCCTTGAGACTCAGACCTTTCCGACGATATGTGTTTTGTCAAAATTAGAAAAGATTTTGAATATAAAGTAGTTAAAATAATTGTTGTAATATGAAACATGACACCGCCCACTAGGGTAGGAGCCTACTAAAATAATTTAAAGTACCATTTCCATGGTAACGCAACGTCCAATTTCAAAATGGTTTTCACAGGATGAATTTTGAGTTCGTAAGCTTTCGAATGATACCTAATTTATGATAATTACTAAAATATATGATACGAAAAAAAGGTGATCAAAAAAAGAGTGACAGGTGTCCCGCCAGTGGGACGGTGACAGTTAAGAGGTTAAATGTAAGCCTTACAGCAAGTGAATTGTTCAATTGTCAAAAGTAACGTTGCCATAATGTTTGGAGAATTTCAAAATGGAATCTTCCCTTAACGTTCAACATTTTAAAAAAACTGGTCATTCATAACTTAATGGGAGCGTTAGCAAAACATATTTTTGTTAACTGGGTTTTTGTCACCCGCGAAACCTTTGTTTTGTGCATTTGATGAAATTTTGGTTGCCTAAATTAGTTCTTCAGGACTGAATTTGGTTGTGAAATGGGATTTGTCATTTCTGTGAACAACTGAACGGAGAAATGGATCTAATTATATTTATACAACAGTTATTTCTGGTTCTGGGATCTGATTGGCTGAGAGCCGTGTGATGTTCCTTCAGTATCAGCACTGGAGCCGTTTCTCTGTTTGTATCGCTCGGCTTGCCGCGACTGTCACGGCGGACGAGCAAACCCACCATACGTTTACAAATACTACTGTTGTTGTGTCACGATATACAGTCCCTCCACAATAACGTGATTATGCGATCGCATGATTTAATGCATAATCAGCCAAAGTCTGCATATTTATGCGGGGGCTGCATTTTTTCAAATACGCCGCACTTTCGCCGCATAAATTGCCTATTTCCATGTGCAAAATATGCGGGGCTAGCAGGATTTCATAATCCCCGCATTTAAAAAAAAAAGTCATATATATATTAGCAGAAAGTTGAAAAATGTTCGTTTACTTCACACAAGAGCCGCCATTTCCCCCTGTTGCCATGGGAACGCTTTGAAGTGACGTAATTACCCGACACGAACGTCATCGAAAATCTGCAAACCCCCGTGGAGAAACCATAGATACCAGTGAAACCATGATGAAGCGCAAACTCCCATTGGCCAACAAAAATAACAGCAAAAGACGCGCAAAGCAGTTTCCCTGTGATGACCGATTTCAGAACACAGCATCATGAAGCTTTGAAGCGTTATGAATCAGTGAGTCGATTCAGCGGTTTGAAGCGTTATGAATCAGTGAGTCGATTCAGCGGTTTGAAGCGTTATGAATCAGTGAGTCGATTCAGCGGTTTGAAGCGTTATGAATCAGTGAGTCGATTCAGCGGTTTGAAGCGTTATGAATCAGTGAGTCGATTCAGCGTTTTGGAGCGTTATGAATCAGTGAGTCAAACCGCTGAATCGACTCACTGATTCATAACGCTTCAAACCGCTGAATCGACTCACTGATTCATAACGCTTCAAACCTCTGAATCAACTCACTGATTCATAACGCTTCAAACCTCTGAATCAACTCACTGATTCATAACGCTTCAAACCTCTGAATCGACTCACTGAATCATAACGCTTCAAACCGCTGAATCGACTCACTGATTCATAACGCTTCAAACCTCTGAATCGACTCACTGATTCATAACGCTTCAAACCTCTGAATCGACTCACTGATTCATAACGCTTCAAACCTCTGAATCGACTCACTGATTCATAACGCTTCAAACCGCTGAATCGACTCACTGATTCATAACGCTTCAAACCTCTGAATCGACTCACTGATTCATAACGCTTCAAACCTCTGAATCGACTCACTGATTCATAACGCTTCAAACCGCTGAATCGACTCTGAATCGATTGCCTAGTATGTCGTCAACACGCTTCAGAAGATGCCAAAACTAATAGTTTCATTGTTGGGACTAAAAACCTAAAACTGGAAGCCACGAATCATCCAAATGCCACATCCATTAATCTGCCCTACTCATTTAATGAAATGTATATCAGTTCATGGTCTGTGTGTGTATAAGAGAGAAAGAGAAAATGTCAGTATTTCATTGAGACTTTTTTCATTGAGACTAATTTTCACATGCAGTTACACGTTGTTGGTTAAAAACAAGAAAGTGGCTGGTAGATTTTGAAATCCACTCGCCACAGTGGCCGCTGGACAAAAAAGTTAATTTCCATCCCTGGTATATATGTGTGCTGTGATAGAGGTCGTGACGGTCAGCTGATGTGAGCTTGACTAAAGTGACCGGTCAGAACTGACACTACGCTTGATTTCTGCTCAAAAGAGTGTGTTTAAAGTGAAACCGTGAAAATCCCAGTAGAGCATCAGTTTGTGAAAACCGGCCCGTCTGACACCAACAACCATTCCAAGCCCCTTAAATCAGCCTTTTCCCCATCCTGATGCTCAGCTTGAGCTTCAGCAGATCGTCTTCACCATGTCTACATCCCTAAATGCATTGCGTTTCTGCCATGTCATGCTGATTTACAGGAGTACCTAATTTAGTGGCCGCTCTGTGTGTGTGTGTGTGACAGGGAGATTCACCCTATTTCTCTGCAGTGTGTGTACCTGGCCAGTGAGACATCTGTTTATCTTCTCAGGCTGGGCTTTGAAGCATCTTGGGTGAGACACAGACCATAGTCTCGCTCAGACCCTGCCAAACGAGTGTTACTCAACAGATGACCAGGATATATGAAAAACTGAAACACTTAACCCATTCATGCTCATAGGAACACACTGACTTTATATCTCACAATCCTGACTTTATATCTCACAATTCGGACTTTATATCTCACAATTCTGACTTTATATCACACAATTCTGACTTTATATCTCACAATCCTGACTTTATATCTCACAATTCTGACTTTATATCACACAATCCTGACTTTATATCACACAATCCTGACTTTATATCACACAATCCTGACTTTATATCACACAATCCTGACTTTATATCTCACAATCCTGACTTTATATCACACAATCCTGACTTTATATCTCACAATCCTGACTTTATATCACACAATCCTGACTTTATATCTCACAATCCTGACTTTATATCACACAATTCTGACTTTATATCACACAATCCTGACTTTATATCACACAATCCTGACTTTATATCTCACAATCCTGACTTTATATCACACAATCCTGACTTTATATCTCACAATCCTGACTTTATATCTCACAATCCTGACTTTATATCACACAATCCTGACTTTATATCACACAATCCTGACTTTATATCACACAATCCTGACTTTATATCACACAATCCTGACTTTATATCACACAATCCTGACTTTATATCACACAATCCTGACTTTATATCACACAATCCTGACTTTATATCACACAATCCTGACTTTATATCTCACAATCCTGACTTTATATCACACAATCCTGACTTTATATCTCACAATCCTGACTTTATATCACACAATCCTGACTTTATATCACACAATTCTGACTTTATATCACACAATCCTGACTTTATATCACACAATCCTGACTTTATATCACACAATCCTGACTTTATATCACACAATCCTGACTTTATATCACACAATCCTGACTTTATATCTCACAATTCTGACTTTATATCTCACAATCCTGACTTTATATCACACAATTCTGACTTTATATCACACAATCCTGACTTTATATCACACAATCCTGACTTTATATCACACAATCCTGACTTTATATCTCACAATCCTGACTTTATATCTCACAATCCTGACTTTATATCTCACAATCCTGACTTTATATCACACAATCCTGACTTTATATCACACAATTCTGACTTTATATCACACAATCCTGACTTTATATCACACAATCCTGACTTTATATCACACAATTCTGACTTTATATCACACAATCCTGACTTTATATCACACAATTCTGACTTTATATCACACAATCCTGACTTTATATCACACAATCCTGACTTTATATCACACAATCCTGACTTTATATCTCACAATCCTGACTTTATATCTCACAATCCTGACTTTATATCTCACAATCCTGACTTTATATCACACAATCCTGACTTTATATCTCACAATCCTGACTTTATATCACACAATTCAGACTTTATATCACACAATTCTGACTTTATATCACACAATCCTGACTTTATATCACACAATCCTGACTTTATATCACACAATCCTGACTTTATATCTCACAATCCTGACTTTATATCTCACAATCCTGACTTTATATCTCACAATCCTGACTTTATATCACACAATCCTGACTTTATATCTCACAATCCTGACTTTATATCACACAATTCAGACTTTATATCACACAATCCTGACTTTATATCTCACAATCCTGACTTTATATCACACAATCCTGACTTTATATCTCACAATCCTGACTTTATATCACACAATCCTGACTTTATATCTCACAATCCTGACTTTATATCTCACAATCCTGACTTTATATCTCACAATCCTGACTTTATATCACACAATCCTGACTTTATATCTCACAATCCTGACTTTATATCACACAATTCTGACTTTATATCACACAATCCTGACTTTATATCTCACAATCCTGACTTTATATCTCACAATCCTGACTTTATATCTCACAATCCTGACTTTATATCACACAATTCTGACTTTATATCACACAATCCTGACTTTATATCACACAATCCTGACTTTATATCTCACAATCCTGACTTTATATCACACAATTCAGACTTTATATCACACAATCCTGACTTTATATCTCACAATCCTGACTTTATATCTCACAATCCTGACTTTATATCTCACAATTCTGACTTTATATCTCACAATTCTGACTTTATATCTCACAATTCTGACTTTATATCACACAATCCTGACTTTATATCACACAATCCTGACTTTATATCACACAATTCTGACTTTATATCACACAATCCTGACTTTATATCTCACAATCCTGACTTTATATCTCACAATTCTGACTTTATATCTCACAATTCTGACTTTATATCTCACAATTCTGACTTTATATCTCACAATCCTGACTTTATATCTCACAATTCTGACTTTATATCTCACAATCCTGACTTTATATCTCACAATTCTGACTTTATATCTCACAATTCTGACTTTATATCTTACAATCCTGACTTTATATCTCACAATTCTGACTTTATATCTCACAATCCTGACTTTATATCTCACAATCCTGACTTTATATCTCACAATTCTGACTTTATATCTCACAATCCTGACTTTATATCTCACAATTCTGACTTTATATCTCACAACTCTGACTTTATATCTCACAATTCTGACTTTATATCTCACAATCCTGACTTTATATCTCACAATTCTGACTTTATATCTTACAATCCTGACTTTATATCTCACAATTCTGACTTTATATCTCACAATCCTGACTTTATATCTCACAATCCTGACTTTATATCTCACAATTCTGACTTTATATCTCACAATTCTGACTTTATATCTCACAATCCTGACTTTATATCTCACAATCCTGACTTTATATCTCACAATCCTGACTTTATATCTCACAATCCTGACTTTATATCACACAATCCTGACTTTATATCTCACAATCCTGACTTTATATCTCACAATTCTGACTTTATATCACACAATTCTGACTTTATATCTCACAATTCTGACTTTATATCACACAATTCTGACTTTATATCTCACAATCCTGACTTTATATCTCACAATTCAGACTTTATATCTCACAATCCTGACTTTATATCTCACAATTCTGACTTTATATCACACAATTCTGACTTTATATCTCACAATTCTGACTTTATATCACACAATTCTGACTTTATATCTCACAATCCTGACTTTATATCTCACAATTCTGACTTTATATCTCACAATCCTGACTTTATATCTCACAATCCTGACTTTATATCACACAATTCTGACTTTATATCTCACAATTCTGACTTTATATCTCACAATTCTGACTTTATAACTCACAATTCTGACTTTATATCACACAATCCTGTCTTTATATCACACAATTCTGACTTTATATCTCACAATCCTGACTTTATATCTCACAATCCTGTCTTTATATCACACAATTCTGACTTTATATCTCACAATCCTGACTTTATATCTCACAATCCTGACTTTATATCTCACAATCCTGACTTTATATCTCACAATCCTGACTTTATATCTCACAATTCTGACTTTATATCTCACAATCCTGACTTTATATCTCACAATCCTGACTTTATATCACACAATTCTGACTTTATATCTCACAATTCTGACTTTATATCTCACAATTCTGACTTTATAACTCACAATCCTGACTTTATATCACACAATTCTGACTTTATATCTCACAATTCTGACTTTATATCTCACAATCCTGACTTTATATCTCACAATCCTGACTTTATATCACACAATTCTGACTTTATATCTCACAATTCTGACTTTATATCTCACAGTTCTGACTTTATATCTCACAATCCTGACTTTATATCTCACAATTCTGACTTTATAACTCACAATCCTGACTTTATATCACACAATTCTGACTTTATATCTCACAATTCTGACTTTATATCTCACAATCCTGACTTTATATCACACAATCCTGACTTTATATCACACAATTCTGACTTTATATCTCACAATTCTGACTTTATATCTCACAATCCTGACTTTATATCTCACAATTCTGACTTTATATCTCACAATCCTGACTTTATATCACACAATTCTGACTTTATATCTCACAATTCTGACTTTATATCTCACAATTCTGACTTTATATCTCACAATTCTGACTTTATATCACACAATTCTGACTTTATATCACACAATCCTGACTTTATATCACACAATTCTGACTTTATATCACACAATTCTGACTTTATATCTCACAATTCTGACTTTATATCTCACAATCCTGACTTTATATCACACAATCCTGACTTTATATCACACAATTCTGACTTTATATCTCACAATTCTGACTTTATATCTCACAATCCTGACTTTATATCTCACAATTCTGACTTTATATCTCACAATCCTGACTTTATATCTCACAATCCTGACTTTATATCTCACAATTCTGACTTTATAACTCACAATCCTGACTTTATATCTCACAATTCTGACTTTATAACTCACAATCCTGACTTTATATCACACAATTCTGACTTTATATCTCACAATTCTGACTTTATATCTCACAATCCTGACTTTATATCTCACAATCCTGACTTTATATCACACAATTCTGACTTTATATCTCACAATTCTGACTTTATATCTCACAATTCTGACTTTATATCTCACAATCCTGACTTTATATCTCACAATTCTGACTTTATATCTCACAATCCTGACTTTATATCTCACAATCCTGACTTTATATCTCACAATCCTGACTTTATATCACACAATTCTGACTTTATATCTCACAATTCTGACTTTATATCTCACAATCCTGACTTTATATCTCACAATCCTGACTTTATATCACACAATTCTGACTTTATATCTCACAATTCTGACTTTATATCTCACAATTCTGACTTTATATCTCACAATTCTGACTTTATATCACACAATTCTGACTTTATATCACACAATCCTGACTTTATATCTCACAATCCTGACTTTATATCTCACAATTATGACTTTATATCTCACAATTCTGACTTTATATCACACAATTCTGACTTTATATCTCACAATCCTGACTTTATATCTCACAATCCTGACTTTATATCACACAATCCTGACTTTATATCTCACAATCCTGACTTTATATCTCACAATTCTGACTTTATATCTCACAATCCTGACTTTATATCTCACAATCCTGACTTTATATCTCACAATCCTGACTTTATATCTCACAATCCTGACTTTATATCTCACAATCCTGACTTTATATCTCACAATTCTGACTTTATATCTCACAATCCTGACTTTATATCACACAATCCTGACTTTATATCTCACAATTCTGACTTTATATCTCACAATCCTGACTTTATATCTCACAATCCTGACTTTATATCTCACAATCCTGACTTTATATCTCACAATTCTGACTTTATATCTCACAATCCTGACTTTATATCACACAATCCTGACTTTATATCTCACAATTCTGACTTTATATCACACAATCCTGACTTTATATCACACAATTCTGACTTTATATCACACAATCCTGACTTTATATCTCACAATTCTGACTTTATATCTCACAATCCTGACTTTATATCACACAATCCTGACTTTATATCTCACAATTCTGACTTTATATCTCACAATCCTGACTTTATATCTCACAATCCTGACTTTATATCACACAATCCTGACTTTATATCTCACAATTCTGACTTTATATCTCACAATCCTGACTTTATATCACACAATCCTGACTTTATATCTCACAATTCTGACTTTATATCTCACAATCCTGACTTTATATCTCACAATTCTGACTTTATATCACACAATCCTGACTTTATATCTCACAATTCTGACTTTATATCTCACAATCCTGACTTTATATCTCACAATTCTGACTTTATATCACACAATCCTGACTTTATATCACACAATTCTGACTTTATATCACACAATCCTGACTTTATATCTCACAATTCTGACTTTATATCACACAATCCTGACTTTATATCTCACAATTCTGACTTTATATCTCACAATCCTGACTTTATATCTCACAATTCTGACTTTATATCACACAATCCTGACTTTATATCTCACAATTCTGACTTTATATCTCACAATCCTGACTTTATATCTCACAATTCTGACTTTATATCTCACAATTCTGACTTTATATCTCACAATCCTGACTTTATATCACACAATCCTGACTTTATATCTCACAATTCTGACTTTATATCTCACAATCCTGACTTTATATCTCACAATCCTGACTTTATATCTCACAATCCTGACTTTATATCTCACAATCCTGACTTTATATCTCACAATTCTGACTTTATATCTCACAATTCTGACTTTATATCTCACAATCCTGACTTTATATCTCACAATTCTGACTTTATATCTCACAATTCTGACTTTATATCTCACAATTCTGACTTTATATCTCACAATCCTGACTTTATATCTCACAATTCTGACTTTATATCTCACAATTCTGACTTTATATCTCACAATCCTGACTTTATATCTCACAATTCTGACTTTATATCTCACAATCCTGACTTTATATCTCACAATCCTGACTTTATATCTCACAATTCTGACTTTATATCTCACAATCCTGACTTTATATCTCACAATTCTGACTTTATATCTCACAATTCTGACTTTATATCTCACAATTCTGACTTTATATCTCACAATCCTGACTTTATATCTCACAATTCTGACTTTATATCTCACAATTCTGACTTTATATCTCACAATTCTGACTTTATATCTCACAATTCTGACTTTATATCTCACAATTCTGACTTTATATCTCACAATTCTGACTTTATATCTCACAATCCTGACTTTATATCTCACAATTCTGACTTTATATCTCACAATCCTGACTTTATATCTCACAATTCTGACTTTATATCTCACAATTCTGACTTTATATCTCACAATTCTGACTTTATATCTCACAATCCTGACTTTATATCTCACAATTCTGACTTTATATCTCACAATTCTGACTTTATATCTCACAATTCTGACTTTATATCTCACAATTCTGACTTTATATCTCACAATTCTGACTTTATATCTCACAATTCTGACTTTATATCTCACAATCCTGACTTTATATCTCACAATTCTGACTTTATATCTCACAATTCTGACTTTATATCTCACAATTCTGACTTTATATCTCACAATTCTGACTTTATATCTCACAATCCTGACTTTATATCACACAATCCTGACTTTATAAATTCAAACTATATGATGCAAGATGTAAATATAGATAGAAAATATGACATTGAAGACTGGAGTAGCTTCTGAAAGTTCGGCTTTTCCAATACAAAAAAAAAAAAAGGAAAATATATTTAAACATTAAACTGTTATTTCAAATGTTCACACTTTATATTCTTTATAGTCTTGACTATACTTGCATTAAAATAATCATTGTTTGGCACAATGTACTTTATTTTTATTGCTCCAAAACATAAAACAATCTGCAGTCACAACTGTTACAAATGAACTTAGCAAAAGTTTTTGCCTCTTAAGTTTATTTCAGAGATGCTATTAAATGATTATTATTAAAATGCCATCACATGCTCCAGAGTTGTGAAACAACATAATGTAATGACATGATCTTATGGAAACTTAATGGGCAAATAAAAAGCACATTACACACAGAATAATATTAATGATGTTTCTTAAATTTATAGCGCCTGCATATCATTGTGAATATTAAATATTTTGCCCAGCCCTAATATAGTCACCAAAACATATTCACAGATGAAAAATGAATTATAGGATCTTTAATTTCCTCCTGGAGATCTCTTAGAAGTAAAAATTGCAACATGAGCTTTCTTTAATCTCTCGTGCAACAATCGCAGCAGCTTTTGAGCATTTGCATTTTCTTTTTGTAGTTTAGTCTGTGGTCTTGATTGGCTGAACGGCGTCTCTTTGCCCCGCCCTCAAACACTGCAGTTGTATCTGAGACTGAAGAGTTTGGTTCGTGTTTCTGCTGCTAAAGCAAATCCACTTTGATGAGATTGATACGGTCAAACCCACACATCATTACTGTTCATATCACTGTGTGTCACGAGCTGAGATTCAGATAATGAGCGTTTGCTTTCCGACCAATCACAACACACTGCGCCGTCTGACCAATCAGAGGAGAGCAGGCACTCAGAAAGGTGGGGTTTATAGAGACACTGAATTCTTGTATGAACCGTTTCAGACACTGAGAAATGAGCTGATGCTGCAGTGTGTACATAATGGCCCTCATTTATCAATCTTGCGTAGAAACGGGCGTATATGTTGGCGTAAGATTATGCTTACACTCCTCTCACCGCCTGATTTATGAAGCTGTGCGCACCTCTGAAATCCAGGCGTACGCAAAACCTGCCCTTGATAAATGCCGTGGCTGAAAACGATCGTCATTAGAATAACACGCCCCTATATATTCAAGTCTCTGCCTCCCCCACGCCCTCATTTTACGCCATGGACACTCGGAAGACGGCAATGAAGCGAAACTTCTCTGACGTGGAGATCGAGACCATCACCAGGGAAGTGGAAAAAAAACGAAATTGTTTTATTTGGGAGTTTAAAGAGTGGGATTAAAGGCGCCCACAAAAAGGTGTACGGTGGAAATCCAGTTTAAATAGCTTTTTGGATGAGAAATTACCTATCACAATTAATTATTTTACAGCACGTGTTTTGAAATAATATGCATTTAATTTCGTATCACATCACATGTATTCGGGTGTACAATAGTGATGATGATGTGATGTGGAGTACCATTCATTCACATTAATATAATTGCATGACAATTTGTTAGATTCTTATTATTATTATGATTTGTATTATTAATGACGCTTATTGTTATTTAGAAGAAGAATTTTGTTGTTATTATTATTATTTATTTTATTATTATTTAAAAGAAGAAGAATGTCATTTTTATTATTTTGTCAGTCTGAATTATGTTCAGTCCCAGTCCGTGCGCAGCTGCCGGGCCTAACCAACGTCAGGTAAAGCGCACAGGCTCGCAACTGGAGGAATACATATCAAATGCTTTGGTAAAGTCACACAAATTAAACATTGAAGTCCATGTTGCACAAAAATAAACACTTAAGTTTATAATTACTTCCCTATTCGCACGGGATGTGGGGAGCTCTGGTGATTTGTAATAATTGCAGAGAATGTCTGTGATCTTAATCCCGTGCAAATCGGCCATGTCTGTAAGCCTAAAGTAAAAATTCCCCCGCAAATGACCTACCATATTTCGCCGAACACCGAGGTCCTGTGATAATATTAGTCCTGTGCGCATTTCTATCTTTATCTTTCACGAAGAATGGCTGCATAGGCTGCATATAATGCGCACCGTTATGACTTCCCGTGCGGCCGCGCGGATTATAGACTACTACTTTCACTTTAGAATGAGCACAATTTGGGAGTAATTGCTTGAATGGTGTGTTTAATATTATTCTTAATGAAAAACACAAAAACAGAACAGTACAATGACAACTCGCTTAAATGGGCACTTTTACATTAGCTTTGAAACTGAATCTTCCGTCGTATATTGTTATTATACGAAATTATTTGTATTACTAAAACAATCAAAATGATATCGATACGACTGTTTATAATTTCATACAGCTATATAACGAAAAAACATTTTCAAGTAACATCATATCCGGGAGATAAGTCAGTAAATTCGAGTAAAATCACAGTTTATCCCGTGCGAATGCGCCACGCAAAATTCAGATGTGGGGGAGTAATTTCTAAATCACACGAGGTCCCCAGATAATACTTATCCCGTGCGAATAGGGCTTTATTTGTTGTTGTTGTTGTTACAGTGGGTCATAATATAGCATATCTTTGTCAGTGCGTTTTGTGGTGTTAGGAATTGTTTTTCTGCGCATTTTCGCACTAACTCAAAACGTGCGTACACCACCTCCTGAGCTGGTGTAGGATTTGAGCGTGCCGTACGCCAACGTCCATATTGATAAATCTCAAAGTCACCGTGGTTTTGGGTGTACGCCAGGTGTACGCTGGAAAATTGGTGTACGCAAGATTGATAAATGAGGGCCAATGTGAACTATTATGTAAACATTTCGTTGGAGACTCCAAAACAAACAAAGCAACTTTCTAAAATATAATAGGAACACTTTAACCTGATATACTGAAATAAATTAAACTAAAACTAAGTAGAAATGAATAAAACCTGTAGACTTATTTCACTAAACTTAATAAAATTTAAATAAAAGTATAAAATACACTATATTGCCAAAAGTTTTGTGACGCCTGCCTTTACATGCACGTGAACTTGAATGACATCCCATTCTTAATCCGTAGGGTTTAATATGGAGTTGGCAAACTGTTCCCACAAAGTCGGGAGCATGAAATTGTCCAAAATGTCTTGGTGAAGCTTTAAGAGTTCCTTTCACTGGAACTAAGAGGCCGAGCCCTGAAAAACAACCCCACCCCATAATCCCCCCTCCACCAAACTTTACACTTGGCACAATGCAGTCAGGCAAGTCCCGTTCTCCTGGCAACCACCAAACCCAGACTCGTCCATGGGATTGCCAGAGAGAAGCGTGATTGGTCACTCCAGAGAACACATCTCCACTGCTCTAGAGTCCAGTGGTGGCGCGCTTTACCCCACTGCATCCCACGCTTTGCATTGCACTTGGTGATGTAACGCTTGGATGAGCTGCTCGGCCATGGAAACCCATTCCCTGAAGCTCTACACACTGTTCTTGAGCTCATCTGAAGGACACAGAAGTTTGGAGGTCTGGAGCTCTTGACTCGACTTCTGTGACCCTCAGCATGCGCTGACCCCGCTCTGTGATTTCACCACTTCGTGCTGTTGTTCCCAATCGCTTCCACTTTGTTATAACACCACTAACAGTTGAGCGTGGAATATTTAGTATAATATTTGGACTTATTGCACAGGTGTCCAGCGATCACGGCCCCACGCTTGAGTTCTCTGAGCTCCTGAGAGCGGCCCATTCTCTCACTGATGTGTGTAGAAGCGTCTGCAGGACTAGAGCTTGAGTTCTCTGAGCTCCTGAGAGCGGCCCATTCTCTCACTGATGTGTGTAGAAGCGTCTGCAGGCCTAGAGCTTGAGTTCTCTGAGCTCCTGAGAGCGGCCCATTCTCTCACTGATGTGTGTAGAAGCGTCTGCAGGACTAGAGCTTGAGTTCTCTGAGCTCCTGAGAGCGGCCCATTCTCTCACTGATGTGTGTAGAAGCGTCTGCAGGCCTAGAGCTTGAGTTCTCTGAGCTCCTGAGAGCGGCCCATTCTCTCACTGATGTGTGTAGAAGCGTCTGCAGGTCTAGAGCTTGAGTTCTCTGAGCTCCTGAGAGCGGCCCATTCTCTCACTGATGTGTGTAGAAGCGTCTGCAGGCCTAGAGCTTGAGTTCTCTGAGCTCCTGAGAGCGGCCCATTCTCTCACTGATGTGTGTAGAAGCGTCTGCAGGCCTAGAGCTTGAGTTCTCTGAGCTCCTGAGAGCGGCCCATTCTCTCACTGATGTGTGTAGAAGCGTCTGCAGGCCTAGAGCTTGAGTTCTCTGAGCTCCTGAGAGCGGCCCATTCTCTCACTGATGTGTGTAGAAGCGTCTGCAGGTCTAGAGCTTGAGTTCTCTGAGCTCCTGAGAGCGGCCCATTCTCTCACTGATGTGTGTAGAAGCGTCTGCAGGCCTAGAGCTTGAGTTACACACCTGTGGCCATGAAAGGATTGAACACCTGAACTCAGTGATTTGAAGAGGTGTCCCAATACTTTTGGTAATATAGTGTATAGTGCTGTCAAAAAAATTTATCAAATCTCACATACCTCAAATATATATAGATATATATTACATTGACTTATAAAATCAAGTTGAATTGACCTTAAAAAAAATAAAGTAGAAAAAGCTAAAGTAATGTAAAAACATATGTTGTTATAATTAAGTATAATCAAATTGGCTCTTTTTTCACATTGAAATTATATTGAACTGTCTTGAAAAATCAAGTTGAATTTTGTTATACTTAAAAAAAAAAACAATCAATAATGTAAGCAATTTCTACTTAATTTCCTTAAGTATAATCAAATTTGCCATTCAAGTAATTCCAAACTTTTTTCAGTTATTTTAAAGGTCCCGTTCTTCGTGTGTTTTTGAAGCTTTGATTGTGTTTACAGTGTGCAATATAACATGTGTTCATGTTTCGCGTGTAAAAACACAGTATTTTTAACACAATTTACTCATCTGTACACCGCTGTTCTCACTGTCCTAAAAACGGCTGATGAGTTCCTTGTTCTATGAAGTCCCTCCTTCAGAAATACGTAATGAGTTCTGATTGTGCCAGCGGTTCCTGTGTTGTGATTGGACAGCAGCTTAGCGCACGTGGAAAGGTCACGCCTCTTAACGGGAGATGTATGCGCTCAATGATCTCTACAGCGTCCCTGGGAAAGCCAAACAAAGGTGATTTGACTCCGGGATGAAAATAACAGCGTCTCGACGACATGGCGACAAACACACTCAAACACAACACTTCCTCTTCTCCACGCGACACTTCCTCCTCTCCATGTGGAACAGCAACAAGACCACGCCCCCTTTATTCGCGTATTCTTGTGGGCGGAGGTTAGTCTGTTCTACTGACGTCATTAATGAAGGAAGTACCAGGATGTAGTCCAAGCCGGCCGTTCGCTGTAGGCTTTGAAAGGGAACTTCTGTTAAATAAAATATCTCGCTTGGCTTTGAGCTTTATAATTTTACAGGTATTATTTATGCTCTAACAGCAACATTACACACTAACTAAAGTTTGAACAATGGGATCACGAAGAACGGGACCTTTAAATTATATTAAACTGACTCAAAAATCAAGTTGAATCTAGATAAAGTTTACAGTGTGCAGGACTCACACAGATCTACACCTCAGGTCCAGTCGCAGTATTCCTCACACACGCAGAGATCTGCAAAGATCACGTGATCTCGGCGGACTCCTCCCTGAGCTCACACTGACATTATGGCTGCAGGTGGCCAGAGCAGCTCAACACTTCCCCGCTTTAATTACCATCAGAGCACCTGGGCTCCCAGCGGCAGGAGACAGACACACATACACAATTTATGCAGCTCCGCTTCAGCCTGTCATATATCTCAGATTAACTATACAATACACACATATTTCACTGGAGCTCATACAGCAGGTGCGGACTTTAACATAACATTTGCTCTCACATGCAGAGTGTTATTTTACTATTATACACTATATTACCAAAAGTATTGGGACACCTCTTCAAATCACTGAGTTCAGGTGTTCAGTCCCTTCATGGCCACAGGTGTGTAACTCAAGCTCTAGACCTGCAGACGCTTCTACACACATCAGTGAGAGAATGGGCCGCTCTCAGGAGCTCAGAGAACTCAAGCGTGGGGCCGTGATCGCTGGACACCTGTGCAATAAGTCCAAATATTATACTAAATATTCCACGCTCAACTGTTAGTGGTGTTATAACAAAGTGGAAGCGATTAGGAACAACAGCACGAAGTGGTGAAATCACACAGCGGGGTCAGCGCATGCTGAGGGTCACAGAAGTCGAGTCAAGAGCTCCAGACCTCCAAACTTCTGTGGCCTTCAGATGAGCTCAAGAACAGTGTGTAGAGCTTCATGGAATGGGTTTCCATGGCCGAGCAGCTCATCCAAGCCTTACATCACCAAGTGCAATGCAAAGCGTGGGATGCAGTGGGGTAAAGCGCGCCGCCACTGGACTCTAGAGCAGTGGAGACGTGTTCTCTGAGTGACCAATCACGCTTCTCTCTGGCAATCCCATGGCCAGGAGAACAGGACTTGCCTGACTGCATTGTGCCAAGTGTAAAGTTTGGTGGAGGGGTGATTATGGGGTGGGGTTGTTTTTCAGGGGTTGGCCTCTTAGTTCCAGTGAAAGGAACTCTTAATGCTTCACCAAGACATTTTGGACAATTTCATGCTCCCAACTTTGTGGGAACAGTTTGTGGACGGCCCCTTCCTGTCCCAGCATGACT
>CM042257.1:47847694-47850194 GCA_023566225.1 Romanogobio albipinnatus | reverse complement strand
TTAATGCGTCCTTGATGAATAAAATTATTCATTTCTTTCAAAAAACACCAACACACACACACACACACACACACACACACACACACACACACACACACACACACACACACACACACACACACACACACACACACATTCTTTCCCCTAAACATAACCCTAATCCTTACTGATGTATTTTAACATTACGATATTCATATTGACAGCATTATTTTATCTAATTTATTTATTTTTTAAGTGATTATGTTTATCTTTGGGGATAGGCTTAATGTATTTGAGAAAATGTTAATGGCTACCAGTACTTATTCAATAGATACTAGTACTTATTCCGATAGTGACTAGTAACTCTTCTTTTGTTACTAGTAACAGATTTCAGATTTTTGCCATTGACTTCTATGGAGATCTGTCATTCAGGAATCAACTGTTCAGTTCTGACTAGTATGTATTTATTACATGCTAGTAGTTATTCATTAGGTGCTAGTACTATCTAATAAATAAGTACTAGTATCATGAAAATAGATACTAGTTCATCTGAATGATTAATCCCCGTCCCACAGGTGGGACGCCTGGTGCTCTTTTTTTGATCGCCTTTTTTCGTATCATATATTTAAGTAATTATCATAAATTAGGTATCATTTGAAAGCTTACAAACTCAAAATTCATCCTGTGAAAACCGCTTTGACATCGGACATTGTGTTACCATGGAAACGTTACTCTAAATTATTCTAGCGAGCTCCTCCCCTAGTGGGCGGCGTCATGTTTCATATTACAACAATTATTTTAACTACTTTATATTCAAAATCTTTTCCAATCTTGACAAAACACATATTGTCGGAAAGGTCTGAGTCTCAAGGGTCCATATTTGGTGACTGTTTTGTGATGGAAGTGATATTTGGACATAAATTTACAGGAAAATGCATAGAAAAAACAATCAATGGAATGTGAATGACACCCGGTGGCTGTTTTTGGTACAGCACCTAAACACAATCTCATGGGAACTTTAATTTTTGTGATATCAACTTCAAATGTGGAACACAATTTGGTTAGACATATGGCTTTGATTGTATAGTAATTTTAGAGTAAATTATTTTTTGTAAAATATATATTTTAAATGAAATAAAAAATATTTAGTACAGTATTTTTCATTTGCAGTAAATTTAAACTTCCATAACTCTTTCATACTTTCATATTTTTTCACTTCAGCAATAATCTGCAAAGTGTCGTCTTTAAAACGAGCCCAAACTTAGGTCTATATTCCAAAGCTTTCTTGAATTAATTTAAGTTTGGATAGTGCATTTTCATGTTTATTCTCAAAAAGGGGGGTGACAGTTAAAGGGTTAAATGTTAAAACGGCTTGCCATACAAGGAGCTGTTCAAATCCATGAGTTCGAGGCTGACCTTTCCTTCCCTGTCTCTTGTGTTGCAGAATAAGGTGCTGAACATCGACGGAGTGAGGGTTAAACTACAGGTGAGCATCGTTTCTTACATGCAACTTTTTAATGATATCTCAAGATGGCAGTCGGTTAACAGCTTTGACCAGCTGGCCTTTTCTACAAGGTTTACACTGCAAAAACATGATTTTCTTCCTTCCTCAGTCTTTTTGTCTTTCCAGAATAAATATCCAAGCATTCTTAAATCAAGACACATTTACTGGAGAAGCAAAATGACTGAAAAATATCCAAAATGATGAGCTTACAACAAGAGAGAATATCTGATAATGCGGTCAGAAAAATCAACTCAATTCAAAGGGAAAGCAAATGTATTTTCTGACCGCATATGCAGATATTTGCTCTTGTTTTAAACACTTCACTTAGACATTTTACAGAAAACAGGTCATTTTGCTTCTCCAGTAAATGTATCTTGATGTAAGAATGTTTAGATATAAAATAAGAAAATATGTTTTCCAGTGTAAATGTAATATCTCATACAAATGTGTACATTATTTTACTATTACAAGTGATAAATTCATCGGTTACTTTCAATTCAAAGCGTTTGATATCGTCATTTATATCATCACAATCAACCGTTGAGTAATAAGGTGATTTAATTATCTCATCTCAGAGCAGCTCTGATGATATCTTTGCTGTTTTAGACGCTGAGGTGAAGCGTTTGGTGCTGCTTTGCTCCCTCCGGCTGATATTGACTAAGTAAACAATGAGCGCGCATCTCGAGGATCAGCTCTAATGAGAGTTTAACGAGGCTGTCATTAATCTTTAACGCTCCATTAGCCACACGACTCGCACTGGTGAAAGATACACAGAGACTCGAGTGTGTGTGTGTGTTATAGACCAGACAGACAGCTGAATAACACCCTCATATCAGTGATACAGTTACAGGACATGGTTTAACGGTGTAATTATTGGTGTGTGTGTGTGAGTGTGTGTGAGTGTGTGTGAGTGTGTGTGAGTGAGTGTGTGTGTGTGTGTGTGTGTGTGTGTGTGTGTGTGTGTGTGTGTGTGTGTGTGTTATAGACCAGACAGACAGCTGAATAACACCCTCATAT
>CM042257.1:47815194-47845194 GCA_023566225.1 Romanogobio albipinnatus | reverse complement strand
TGAGCGAGTGAGCGTGTGAGTGAGCGTGTGAGTGAGCGTGTGAGCGAGCGTGTGAGCGAGCGAGCGTGTGAGTGTGTGTGTGCGTGTGAGTGAGCGTGTGAGTGAGCGTGTGAGTGAGCGTGTGAGTGAGCGTGTGAGCGAGTGAGCGAGTGAGCGTGTGAGCGAGTGAGCGTGTGAGCGTGTGAGCGTGTGAACGTGTGAGCGTGTGAGCGTGTGAGCGAGTGAGCGTGTGAGCGTGTGAGCGAGTGAGCGTGTGAGCGAGTGAGCGTGTGAGCGAGTGAGCGTGTGAGCGTGTGAGCGTGTGAACGAGTGAGCGAGTGAGCGAGTGAGCGAGTGAGCGTGTGAGCGAGTGAGCGAGTGAGCGTGTGAGCGTGTGAGCGTGTGAGCGTGTGAGCGTGTGAGCGAGTGAGCGTGTGAGCGAGTGAGCGAGTGAGCGAGTGAGCGTGTGAGCGAGTGAGCGTGTGAGCGAGTGAGCGAGTGAGCGAGCGTGTGAGCGAGCGAGCGTGCGTGCGTGCGTGCGAGTGTGAGTGAGCGAGTGAGTGTGTGTGTGCGAGTGCGAGTGTGTGTGAGAGTGTGTGAGTGTGTGAGTGTGTGAGTGTGTGAGTGTGCGAGTGTGCGAGTGTGCGAGTGTGCGAGTGAGCGTGTGAGCGTGTGAGCGTGTGAGCGTGTGAGCGTGTGAGCGAGTGAGCGTGTGAGCGTGTGAGCGAGTGAGCGAGTGAGCGTGTGAGCGAGTGAGCGTGTGAGCGTGTGAGCGAGTGAGCGAGTGAGCGTGTGAGCGAGTGAGCGTGTGAGCGTGTGAGCGTGTGAGCGTGTGAGCGTGTGAGCGAGTGAGCGAGTGAGCGAGTGAGCGAGTGAGCGTGTGAGCGAGCGTGCGTGCGTGTGAGTGTGCGAGTGTGAGTGAGTGAGTGTGTGTGTGCGTGTGCGAGTGCGAGTGTGTGTGAGAGTGTGAGAGTGTGTGAGTGTGTGAGTGTGTGAGTGTGTGAGTGTGCGAGTGTGCGAGTGAGCGTGTGAGCGTGTGAGCGAGTGAGCGAGTGAGCGTGTGAGCGTGTGAGCGAGTGAGCGTGTGAGCGAGCGTGTGAGCGAGCGAGCGTGTGAGTGTGTGTGCGTGTGAGTGAGTGTGTGAGTGTGCGAGTGTGCGAGTGAACGTGTGAGCGTGTGAGCGAGCGAGTGTGTGAGTGTGTGAGTGTGTGTGAGTGTGAGTGTGCGAGTGTGCGAGTGAGTGAGTGAGTGAGTGAGTGAGTGAGTGAGTGAGTGAGTGAGTGAGTGAGTGAGTGAGTGAGTGAGTGAGCGTGTGAGCGAGTGTGTGTGTGCGTGTGAGTGTGTGAGTGTGCGAGTGAACGTGTGAGCGTGAGTGTGAGTGTGAGTGTGAGTGTGAGTGTGTGAGTGTGTGAGTGAGTGTGAGTGAGTGTGTGTGTGTGTGTGAGAGAGAGAGAGAGAGAGAGAGAGAAAGAGAGAAAAGAAAGTGAGTGAGAAAGAAATCTTCTTCTTTGAAGGAGAGCTGGCCAAGATGGCACATCATGATGACAAAATTAACACAACAAAAAACAGACAATAAAATGCATCAATATAAACAGACACTATAAATCCTGTCACACATAATCCAGCCTCTTCAGTTAAACAAGAACTTTGAGAGCTACAGTAGTGCATATTAAACATTTAAATAAATATCACAATCTGTTTGTCACACAAAGTATCACGTCTTCAAATGACTGAGCCATTTATGAATATTTTTGGAGCCTATTTACTTTCATTATATGTGGAGAAAATTGTGCATATTGTGAGAAAGAAAGTCACAGATTTGATGTGTACACAATGACAGCATTTTCATCTATTTAGTGTGTGTGTGTGTGTGTGTGTGTGTGTGTGTGTGTGTGTGTGTGTACGCATTATCTCCCAGGCTTTATTAATGTCCGGCTGGCCTGCTCATCAGTGTGAAACATGACCTGTGTGTGTGTGGACGGCCTGCTCTTATCAGGACAGGGACGGTGTAATCGGTCTTGACCTCAGCCATAAATCCACACTCTGGTCTTCTGCCTCACGCCATTATCACACCGGCTAATGAAAGCGTCCGCTGCACGTCTGGAGTCAGATCTGTGTGTGAGATGAATGTTTGAATGAAGCAGGTTAAGTGTGTGTGTCCTCTCACTCTGTAGATCTGGGACACGGCGGGACAGGAGCGATTCAGGAGCGTGACGCATGCCTACTACCGAGACGCCCATGGTGAGTGGCACTGTATCTTTCAACATTATTTCTGTGACCCACAGTCTCTGTTCAACTTTCTCAAAAACTACCCAAACACTGGGTTGTTACGTCTGACCCAGGATCTGTGTTACACAAAAACTACTCAAACACTGGGTTGTTACATCTGACCCAGGATCTGTGTAAAACAACAACTACTCAAACACTGGGTTGTTACGTCTGACCCAGGATCTGAGTAACACAAAAACTACTCAAACACTGGGTTGTTACGTCTGACGCAGGATCTGAGTAACACAAAAACTACTCAAACACTGGGTTGTTACGTCTGACCCAGGATCTGAGTAACACAAAAACTACTCAAACACTGGGTTGTTACGTCTGATCCAGGATCTGAGTAACACAAAAACTACTCAAACACTGGGTTGTTACGTCTGACCCAGGATCTGAGTAACACAAAAACTACTCAAACACTGGGTTGTTACGTCTGATCCAGGATCTGAGTAACACAAAAACTACTCAAACACTGGGTTGTTACGTCTGACCCAGGATCTGTGTAACACAAAAACTACTCAAACACTGGGTTGTTACGTCTGACCCAGGATCTGAGTAACACATAAACTACTCAAACACTGGGTTGTTACGTCTGACCCAGGATCTGAGTAACACAAAAACTACCCAAACACTGGGTTGTTACGTCTGACCCAGGATCTGAGTAACACAAAAACTACCCAAACATTGGGTTGTTACGTCTGACCCAGGATCTGAGTAACACAAAAACTACCCAAACACTGGGTTGTTACGTCTGACCCAGGATCTGAGTAACACAAAAACTACCCAAACACTGGGTTGTTACATCTGACCCAGGATCTGTGTAACACAAAAACTACTCAAACACTGGGTTGTTATGTCTGACCCAGGATCCGAGTAACACAAACACTGGGTTGTTACGTCTGACCCAGGATCTGTGTAACACAAAAACTACTCAAACACTGGGTTGTTACGTCTGACCCAGGATCTGAGTAACACATAAACTACTCAAACACTGGGTTGTTACGTCTGACCCAGGATCTGTGTAACACAAAAACTACTCAAACACTGGGTTGTTACGTCTGGCCCAGGATCTGAGTAACACAAAAACTACCCAAACACTGGGTTGTTATGTCTGACCCAGGATCTGTGTAACACATAAACTACTCAAACACTGGGTTGTTACGTCTGACCCAGGATCTGTGTAACACAAAAACTACTCAAACACTGGGTTGTTATGTCTGACCCAGGATCTGTGTAACACAAAAACTACTCAAACACTGGGTTGTTATGTCTGACCCAGGATCTGTGTAACACATAAACTACTCAAACACTGGGTTGTTACGTCTGACCCAGGATCTGTGTAACACAAAAACTACTCAAACACTGGGTTGTTGTGTCTGACCCAGGATCTGAGTAACACAAAAACTACTCAAACACTGGGTTGTTACGTCTGACCCAGGATCAGAGTAACACAAAAACTACCCAAACACTGGGTTGTTATGTCTGACCCAGGATCTGTGTAACACATAAACTACCCAAACACTGGGTTGTTACGTCTGACCCAGGATCTGAGTAACACAAAAACTACCCAAACATTGGGTTGTTACGTCTGACCCAGGATCTGAGTAACACAAAAACTACCCAAACACTGGGTTGTTACGTCTGACCCAGGATCTGAGTAACACAAAAACTACCCAAACACTGGGTTGTTACGTCTGACCCAGGATCTGAGTAACACAAAAACTACTCAAACACTGGGTTGTTACGTCTGACGCAGGATCTGAGTAACACAAAACTACTCAAACACTGGGTTGTTACGTCTGACCCAGGATCTGAGTAACACAAAAACTACCCAAACACTGGGTTGTTACGTCTGACCCAGGATCTGTGTAACACAAAAACTACTCAAACACTGGGTTGTTACGTCTGACCCAGGATCTGAGTAACACAAAAACTACTCAAACACTGGGTTGTTACGTCTGACCCAGGATCTGAGTAACACAAAAACTACCCAAACACTGGGTTGTTACGTCTGACCCAGGATCTGAGTAACACAAAAACTACCCAAACACTGGGTTGTTACGTCTGACCCAGGATCTGAGTAACACAAAAACTACTCAAACACTGGGTTGTTACGTCTGACCCAGGATCTGAGTAACACAAAAACTACCCAAACACTGGGTTGTTACGTCTGACCCAGGATCTGAGTAACACAAAAACTACTCAAACACTGGGTTGTTACGTCTGACCCAGGATCTGAGTAACACAAAAACTACCCAAACACTGGGTTGTTACGTCTGACCCAGGATCTGAGTAACACAAAAACTACCCAAACACTGGGTTGTTACGTCTGACCCAGGATCTGAGTAACACAAAAACTACTCAAACATTGGGTTGTTACGTCTGACGCAGGATCTGAGTAACACAAAAACTACCCAAACACTGGGTTGTTACGTCTGACCCAGGATCTGAGTAACACAAAAACTACTCAAACACTGGGTTGTTACGTCTGACCCAGGATCTGAGTAACACAAAAACTACCCAAACACTGGGTTGTTACGTCTGACCCAGGATCTGAGTAACACAAAAACTACTCAAACACTGGGTTGTTACGTCTGACCCAGGATCTGTGTAACACATAAACTACTCAAACACTGGGTTGTTACGTCTGACCCAGGATCTGAGTAACACAAAAACTACTCAAACACTGGGTTGTTACGTCTGACCCAGGATCTGTGTAACACAAAAACTACCCAAACACTGGGTTGTTACGTCTGACCCAGGATCTGAGTAACACAAAAACTACTCAAACACTGGGTTGTTACGTCTGACCCAGGATCTGAGTAACACAAAAACTACCCAAACACTGGGTTGTTACGTCTGACCCAGGATCTGAGTAACACAAAAACTACCCAAACACTGGGTTGTTACATCTGACCCAGGATCTGTGTAACACAAAAACTACTCAAACACTGGGTTGTTATGTCTGACCCAGGATCCGAGTAACACAAAAACTACCCAAACACTGGGTTGTTATGTCTGACCCAGGATCTGTGTAACACATAAACTACTCAAACACTGGGTTGTTACGTCTGACCCAGGATCTGTGTAACACAAAAACTACTCAAACACTGGGTTGTTATGTCTGACCCAGGATCTGTGTAACACAAAAACTACTCAAACACTGGGTTGTTACGTCTGACCCAGGATCTGTGTAACACAAAAACTACTCAAACACTGGGTTGTTACGTCTGACCCAGGATCTGAGTAACACATAAACTACTCAAACACTGGGTTGTTACGTCTGACCCAGGATCTGTGTAACACAAAAACTACTCAAACACTGGGTTGTTACGTCTGACCCAGGATCTGTGTAACACAAAAACTACTCAAACACTGGGTTGTTACGTCTGACCCAGGATCTGAGTAACACATAAACTACTCAAACACTGGGTTGTTATGTCTGACCCAGGATCTGTGTAACACAAAAACTACTCAAACACTGGGTTGTTATGTCTGACCCAGGATCTGTGTAACACAAAAACTACTCAAACACTGGGTTGTTACGTCTGACCCAGGATCTGTGTAACACAAAAACTACTCAAACACTGGGTTGTTACGTCTGACCCAGGATCTGAGTAACACATAAACTACTCAAACACTGGGTTGTTACGTCTGACCCGGGATCTGAGTAACAAAAAAACTACCCAAACACTGGGTTGTTACATCTGACCCAGGATCTGTGTAACACAAAAACTACTCAAACACTGGGTTGTTACGTCTGACCCAGGATCTGAGTAACACAAAAACTACCCAAACACTGGGTTGTTATGTCTGACCCAGGATCTGTGTAACACATAAACTACTCAAACACTGGGTTGTTACGTCTGACCCAGGATCTGTGTAACACAAAAACTACTCAAACACTGGGTTGTTATGTCTGACCCAGGATCTGTGTAACACAAAAACTACTCAAACACTGGGTTGTTACGTCTGACCCAGGATCTGTGTAACACAAAAACTACTCAAACACTGGGTTGTTACGTCTGACCCAGGATCTGAGTAACACATAAACTACTCAAACACTGGGTTGTTACGTCTGACCCAGGATCTGTGTAACACAAAAACTACTCAAACACTGGGTTGTTACGCCTGACCCAGGATCTGAGTAACACATAAACTACTCAAACACTGGGTTGTTACGTCTGACCCAGGATCTGAGTAACACAAAAACTACTCAAACACTGGGTTGTTACGTCTGACCCAGGATCTGTGTAACACAAAAACTACTCAAACACTGGGTTGTTACGTCTGACCCAGGATCTGTGTAACACAAAAACTACCCAAACACTGGGTTGTTACGTCTGACCCAGGATCTGAGTAACACAAAAACTACCCAAACATTGGGTTGTTACGTCTGACCCAGGATCTGAGTAACACAAAAACTACCCAAACACTGGGTTGTTACGTCTGACCCAGGATCTGAGTAACACAAAAACTACCCAAACACTGGGTTGTTACATCTGACCCAGGATCTGTGTAACACAAAAACTACTCAAACACTGGGTTGTTATGTCTGACCCAGGATCCGAGTAACACAAACACTGGGTTGTTACGTCTGACCCAGGATCTGAGTAACACAAAAACTACCCAAACACTGGGTTGTTATGTCTGACCCAGGATCTGTGTAACACATAAACTACTCAAACACTGGGTTGTTACGTCTGACCCAGGATCTGTGTAACACAAAAACTACTCAAACACTGGGTTGTTGTGTCTGACCCAGGATCTGAGTAACACAAAAACTACTCAAACACTGGGTTGTTACGTCTGACCCAGGATCAGAGTAACACAAAAACTACCCAAACACTGGGTTGTTATGTCTGACCCAGGATCTGTGTAACACATAAACTACCCAAACACTGGGTTGTTACGTCTGACCCAGGATCTGAGTAACACAAAAACTACCCAAACATTGGGTTGTTACGTCTGACCCAGGATCTGAGTAACACAAAAACTACCCAAACACTGGGTTGTTACGTCTGACCCAGGATCTGAGTAACACAAAAACTACCCAAACACTGGGTTGTTACGTCTGACCCAGGATCTGTGTAACACAAAAACTACCCAAACACTGGGTTGTTACGTCTGACCCAGGATCTGAGTAACACAAAAACTACCCAAACACTGGGTTGTTACGTCTGACCCAGGATCTGTGTAACACAAAAACTACCCAAACACTGGGTTGTTACGTCTGACCCAGGATCTGAGTAACACAAAAACTACCCAAACAATGGGTTGTTACGTCTGACCCAGGATCTGAGTATCACAAAAACTACCCAAACACCGGGTTGTTACGTCTGACCCAGGATCTGCGTAACACATAAACTACTCAAACATTGGGTTGTTACGTCTGACCCAGGATCTGTGTAACACAATAACTACCCAAACACCGGGTTGTTACGTCTGACCCAGGATCTGTGTAACACAATAACTACCCAAACACCGGGTTGTTACGTCTGACCCGGGATCTGTTTAACACAAAAACTACCCAAACACTGGGTTGTTACGTCTGACCCAGGATCTGTGAAACACAAAAACTACTCAAACACTGGGTTGTTACGTCTGACCCAGGATCTGAGTAACACAAAAACTACCCAAACAATGGGTTGTTACGTCTGACCCAGGATCTGAGTATCACAAAAACTACCCAAACACCGGGTTGTTACGTCTGACCCAGGATCTGCGTAACACATAAACTACTCAAACATTGGGTTGTTACGTCTGACCCAGGATCTGTGTAACACAATAACTACCCAAACACCGGGTTGTTACGTCTGACCCAGGATCTGTGTAACACAATAACTACCCAAACACCGGGTTGTTACGTCTGACCCGGGATCTGTTTAACACAAAAACTACCCAAACACTGGGTTGTTACGTCTGACCCAGGATCTGAGTAACGCACTCTGAGCGTTTCAGAAGAAGGGGCGTTGTAGTAATCAGTGTGTTTTAGACAGACTGGGAGAGTTATGTGAATAATAATGTTTTTTTAGCATTAAAGCATGATAACATGGGAATAGAATACTATTACTCCTTTAACTAAAACGATGGGATGAATTAGTAAATTGTGGCCATGATTTATTAAAACAAGGAAATGATTAATGGTAATTAATTAATAATTTGTGGCCACAACACATTTTTTTCCCTCGTCATGTGCGAGAATCTGTACAAATATTTAATAAATAATAAAATAGGGAAGCAAATGGGGTGAGAAAAATAAACCTAATTCTGATGTCTTCATAATACTTTGAAAGAAAAAAAGAAGCTGATTAATTTAAAGTTGCACTCAGCAGGAAATGTTTTGCTGTTGTTTCTGTCTAAACTCCTGCTATGACAGATTTACTGGTTTTAATAGATTTCTAAAAATGGCACATCTAAGTCATTTTTCACTCTATTTTTCCTTTCTCTGTTTCTCCTTCACTTTATGCATTTCTTGGCAAGTTTTGACCCAACAGTTTATCATGCACTCTAAAAAAAAGCGATCGGGTTGTTTTAAGCAAACATTTAACCCAACCACTGGGTTAAAACAACCCAATAGCTGGGTTAGTCCATTATCAACCCAACTTGGGTTGTTTTTAACCCAGCATTTTTTAGAGTGTATGAATATGCTAAAAAGCCTCTAAAAATGTATTATTATGAACTGAGTTATGAATATTGGCCAGGCCTGACATGTTAGAAATGAAAAAGAAAATAGACTCTTTGTAAATGCATAAACAGCAGCAGGAGTGTGATTTACGTGAACGTTATCTATTCTTGTCTGTAGTGTTGTTTGTTTTGACATTAATAATTGAATCGGGGAAATAATTTAAAGTGAATATCAATATGAACACTGAAATTGTGTAAATGCATCAGCAGAATTGCCATTTAACTGTGAAGCCATTTTTGATGTTTATTGTTGATACAATTTTACGATCATGTGTTGGTTTGTTTTAAATTCGAGTAGCAATAATAACATTCTTTAAAAGAGCAGCTGAAGCGTGATTTACCCGTGAACTTGATGTTTTGGTTGTGCATCTGTCTAATGCGACTGCTTCTGCAAACATGGGGGATGAGTTTATTCTATTTGATTGTTAACAACAAAAGATATGGGAAATGTTTTTCTAATGCCTATTTATCGTGCCATCCTAACTGTGCATAATTATATGGTCAGCTGCATTTTATCAGTTGCATTCAGTGTTGCTTTTCCCCTGCTGTCCACGACCCTTTCAGAACAGACCGGTTGAGAATCACTCATATATGACTAGCATGCTAAACATTATTTACAGCCAAAACAACAACACTATAATCCAATCCAAGTGTTTTCTTGCCCATAGAAAACCATTATGGAGAAATGTTAAAGGGGTCCAATGTAAAATAAGTCTCTGATGTCCCCAGAGTGTGTGTGTGTGTGTGTGTGTGTGTGTGTGTGTGCGTGTGCGTGTGGTTTGAGCCCAAAATACCCCACAGATCATTTTTATAGCATGTTAAAAAGTGCCGTTTTTGTGTGTTTCCCTTTAAATGCAAATGAGCAGCTGCTCCCCGCCCCCTTTCAGGAAGAGAGCGGAGCTTCAAGAGCTCATGTTAGCAGCTTCGATCATAGATATACATAATAAAGGCTAGATGTCTCGTCCGCGCTGCTGGCCAATGGAGGTCGACGTCTGCACCTGGCGGCCATCTTGTCAGTCAGCTCGCTCACTCGTAACATTGTGTTTTAATGGTGCGCGTTCTTTTTAAATAACCATAACTTGCTCAATTTTCTACCGATTTTCAAACTGTTTGGTTTGTTATTAACGTCAGAGATGTAGTTATGACACTGCATACTTATGAATAATTATTCATAATTTGTTCAAGCATCCAGAATTATAGCCACGTTAATAACGTTTGTAAGAAACCAAACCATTTGTAAATCCGTCAAGATTTCAGCGAGATAAGAGTCTGTGTGTTCGGATCACTCGCCTTACATCAGGAACCACAGAGCCCTGCCTGCCTGTGACAAGATGGCCGACAGTGATGATGTTAGAGACTCCACCGTAAGACATCTAGCCTTTATTATGGATATCTATGGCTCCGATCACCTCTCACACACACACACACACACACACACACACACACACACACTGGAGTCGGACAATGATGGAGAGACTCCAGAAGAAGAGACAGGACGTTTCTGAAGGGATAGTTGATGAGTTTTAGTTAACCATCTTCAGTCATTGATTAGCATATTCTGTCATGATGATCTCTAAAGCGCTGGTGTGGGGTAAGATGAGCCAGAGAATATCTGCTGATGGATAGTTTGGTGTAATTACGGTTATAACTGATAATGTCATCTTGCTTTATGACATGCGTCTGCGTTTGTGTTCGTACTGAATCAATAAATGTGAGACGGACGACAACTCTTCCTCTTCTCCACATGTTCCCGGGGGCGGGGTTATGCAAATGTTAGGGGTAGTGATGTCACTGACTCGTTGTAGTCCCTACCAGCCGTTTGTTGTAGTCCTTAAAGAGAGAAAATATCTCCCTTTGCTTTGAGCTTTGAGCGTCGTAACTTTGCAGATGTTGTTTATGCTCAAACAGCGACACTACACACTCACTACAGTTACACAAGACGAATCATAATCAACCAGCACTTTAAGAACATTGCATTTGTATGGTTCATTACCTTGCCTGTAGACAGTAGGATTAACCGTAAAGTGCAAATGTGTGTTTTTTTTGTTTTTTTACCTTATAATGGTGTTCTATGGGAGAGAAAATGCCTATCAAAAAAGTTTAATTTTACTGGCTCTGCAGTGGATAATGTTACTGACATGGAGTAGTGTGAGAGAAATTTGGTTCTTAGTGGTTGCTTTAGAGCAATAAACCAAGTGGTTTACTTTTTTTACTCCCTGAAACGCCTCCATTAGTCTTGGGTAGTGTTGCCACGATACTGGAATTTCTAACTTCGATAAGATACCTAAAAAAGTATCCATTTTTGATACCACAGGGATAAAAATGCTGCATATACTGTCAAATAGATATTTTTAATATAATACATTTTTTTGTCCATCTATTGAAAGTCTAGGCAATTAAACATTTCTTCAGAAGAGATCACTTTATATGATAAAGCTTTTTCTCATAAACGTTGATCAATTACCATTACAATTATCTCACAAATATTTGCTAACTAATTGTGTTGCAATAGCTTCCATACAGCACAAGGAAGCATGATTTCAAATTGAATTTAAAAAGACGAGTAAACAGTCATAAAATAAGAACAAATAAACAAATGACTAACAATAGCACAAATAAATACAATAGAATAAAGATACAAATGAAATAGACTGATTTATTTGTTCAGGTAGGTCTATCAGTATTCAGGTAAGAAACTGAATTAAAAACAAAGTAATCAAATTTAAAATAACATCGGATAATCTTCATTATAAAAAATTAAATACAGATTGATCCATTAAAGTTACATGAGTCAAGAGCAGTAAGTGATCGTTTGTCTTTTTGTAGTTTGAATAATAAATAACTGCTGTCCCTTTAAGATCCGCCGCACGCATGGATCCCAAACTCTCCTGTTACACATTATTCCCGAACTGGTTACGACTGTTTACATTAAAACTCACCAAGATGGGCATTGAGACATTTTTTGAGTGTATTTGACATTAATAAGCTGGAAATAGGAGCCCATTTTTGCCCTTGTATGTCAGAGGCGGCTTTATTACGGTATGTGTGTGTGTGCGCTTCAGATGCGAGCGAGAAATCTGCGATGAGTAGAATTAAGTCAAGTCAACTTTATTTATATAGTGCTTTTAACAAATGCAGATTGTTTCAAAGCAGCTTCACAGTGTTAAACCGGAAGATAATGCAACAGAATTTATTCAGCCGTACAGCCATTCTGGAGTAAACGGTGATGTCATCAGTTCATTTCAATTATCATACAGTGCCAGTGTGGGCTTTAGATCAGTAATTAGATCAGTAATTTAGTTTATATGGTTCATTTAGTTTAATAATTAGATTTATTTGGATATTTATTTGAAAAATAATTAACGTTATGTGCAATCCCGCGCAAAATTCAGACCCGTCACGCCAACACTAACACGCAGTCATGAGGAAAAATCCAGCAGGTATCGATACTATAGAAAAGGAGAATCGTATCGTTTCAGATATTTCAGTATCGATGCATATCGAAATATCGATATTTTTGACAACACTAGTCTTGGGTCACGTTTACACTGCAGGTCTTGATGTACAATTCCAATTTTTTGACTATACATCTTTTAAAAGAGACCCGTATCTGATATTTGCTTTTACACAATACACTGGCGAAACAGCCCAAGACTTTCTGACCCGGAAAAGGAAGGAAAACGGCGCAATATGCAATGGATACAGACGAGATGATTATTCAGTGTTTAAAGATCAGCAAACATTGCTCTCGTAAGGCGGAGAAAAAAAGAGAGGAGAGCCCTTGATCGCAGTTCGTGTCCACCTGAGTTGACGCAATTCGCCTCCGTCCCTTTCCTAATGCCGTACGACTCGCATTTACTGGGGAATATCTGATTTGACTGCTTACATGCACTCAAAAAAATTATTCAGGCCCTTCATACACTCTAAAAAATGCTGGGTTAAAAATAACCCAAGTTGGGTTGAAAATGGACTAACCCAGCAATTGGGTTGTTTTAAGCAAACATTTAACCCAACTGCTGGGTTAAAACAATCCAATTGCTGGGTTAGTCCATTTTCAACCCAACTTGGGATATTTTTAGCCCAGCACTTTTTATAGTATAGATGTGACACATTTAAATTCTGTTCACTTTACTTAAACATACTGGTTCCTACGGGGTTTGGAAAAGTATGGAAAAGTATGGAATTTGATTTGAGTAATTTCCAGGTCTGGAAAAGTATGGAAAAAATAAATCCGAGTATGGAAAAGTATTTATGTTTCCAGACTATTGTCCCTATTTCATTTTCTAAATATAAAATTAAGAATTTCTAAATGTATATAATAAATATATACACGATCGTTTTTTTCAATTAATGAAAAACTTGTAGCCTAGCTATGGCAGTAAAGGTCAGACGTGTGTTCCTTCCTTTTCACAGTTCAACAGTGGTTAACAACACAGCACTTTGTAGTTTGAGAAAGCAAGTTGGGTTTGAGGATAAAACAGTAGTCGATGGTGGAGTCCTTAAAGGAATAGTACACCCAAAATGAAAATTTGTCATTTATTCACCCCCATGTCTTTCAAAACCATAAGACTTTATTATATTAACAATTTTAATATTTTAAATCTGAGAGATTTCAGTCCCTTTATTAAAGGACTTGTTTACCCCAAAATGAAAATGTCCTAATCATTTACTCACCTCAATGCCATCCAAGATATCCATGACTTACTTTCTTCAGTGAAAGATAAATTAAGTTTTTGAGCAACCAACTGAGTTGGTTGCCATTTTGGATGGCATTGGGGTGAGTAAATGATTAGGACATTTTCATTTTGAGGTGAACTAATCCTTTAAATATCTTCATGTGTCCAAGATTAACGAAAGTCTTATTAGTTTAGAATGACATGAGGGTAAGTAAATTATGATAGAAATTAAATTTTGGGGTAAATTAATAACCCTTTAAAAAAAATTGTGACTGATTTAGCATTTTGATCGTTAAGGTCACAAAAGGCAATATTTTAATATAGGATTTCTAAATATTAGATAGCCTACATAGAGGTTTTGACTCAGAGTGTAACATACTTTGTCGGTGCCGATAGCATTGTGGGTAAGTGTGTCACCATGAAGTGCTGTTGAGCTTCGGGAGACCCGAGTTCGAGTCCTGCCTCATGGACTTTTCCCAATCCCGCCCCCCTCTCTCTCCCACCTTACCTCCTGTCTAGCTACTTTCCTATCCTAATAAAAGGCAAAAATGCCAATACTAAATCTTTAGAATGTAACACTTGTAACACTAGTCTGGAAATTAGAGTCTGGAAAAGTATGGAATTTTGAAATTAAAATTGTGTAGGAACCCTGCATACAGGTGCTGGTCAAATAATTAGAATATCATCAAAAGTTGATTTATTTCACTAATTCCGTTCAAAAAGTGAGACTTGTATATTATATTCATTCATTACACACAGACTGGTATATTTCAAATGTTTATTTCTTTTCATTTTGATGATTATAACTGACAACTAAGGAAAATCCCAAATTCAGTATCTCATAAAATTTGAATATTACTGAAGACCAATACAATGAAAGGATTTTTAGAAATCTTGGCCAACTGAACTTGAAAAGTATGAGCATGTCCAGCACTCAATACTTAGTTGCGGCTCCTTTTGCCTGAATTACTGCAGCGATGCGGCGTGGCATGGAGTCCATCAGTCTGTGGCTCTGCTCAGGGGTTATGAGAGCCCAGGTTGCTCTGATAGTGGCCTTCAGCTCTTCTGCATTGTTGGGTCTGGCATATCGCATCTTCCTCTTCACAACACCCCAGAGATCTTCTATGGGGTTAAGGTCAGGCGAGTTTGCTGGCCAATTAAGAACAGGGATACCATGGTCCTTAAACCAGGTCCCGGTTGCTTTGGCTCTGTGTGCAGGTGCCCAGTCCTGTTGGAAAATGAAATCTGCATCTCCATAAAGTTGGTCAGCAGCAGGAAGCATGAAGTGCTCTAAAACTTCCTGGTATACGGCTGCGTTGACCTTGGACCTCAGAAAACACAGTGGACCAACACCAGCAGATGACATGGCACCCCAAACCATCACTGACTGTGGAAACTTTACACTGGACCTCAAGCAGCGTGGATTGTGTGCCTCTCCTCTCTTCCTCCAGACTCTGGGACCCTGATTTCCAAAGGAAATGCTAAATTTACTTTCATCAGAGAACATAACTTTGGACCACTTTTTTCCTTTTTGTCTTTAGCACAGGCGAGACGCTTCTGACGCTTCTGTTGTTCAAGAGTGACGACAGCTGAAACCCATGTCTTGCATGCGTCTGTGTGTAGTGGTTCTTGAAGCACTAACTCCAGCTCCAGTCCACTCATTGTGAATCTCCCTCACATTTTTGAGTGGGTTTTGTTTCACAATCCTCTCCAGGGTGTGGTTATCCCTATTGCTTGTACACTTTTTTCTAGCACATCTTTTCCTTCCCTTCGCCTCTCTATTAATGTGCTTGGACACAGAGCTCTGTGAACAGCCAGCCTCTTTTGCAATGACCTTTTGTGTCTTGCCCTCCTTGTGCAAGGTGTCAATTGTCGTCTTTTGGACAACTGTCAGGTCAGCAGTCTTCCTCATGATTGTGTCGCCTACAGAACTAGACTGAGAGACCATTTAAGGCCTTTGCAGGTGTTTTGAGTTCATCAGCTGATTATAGTGTGGCACCAGGTGTCTTCAATATTCAACCTTTTCACAATATTCTAATTTTCTGAGATACTGAATTTGGGATTTTCCTTAGTTGTCAGTTATAATCATCAAAATTAAAAGAAATAAATGTTTGAAATATATCAGTCTGTGTGTAATGAATGAATATAATATACAAGTTTCACTTTTTGAATGGAATTAGTGAAATAAATCAACTTTTTGATGATATTCTAATTATATGACCAGCACCTATATCTAATTTTGTCACAAATTAATAGTTGTGTTCAATCAACCTAATATATTTAAAACTGAAGTTTGCTTAATTAAAATACATGGAATATTTGTGTTAATACAACTAACTGGGCAGTTCCCAGCATGCTTTGCAAGGGACTCCATTAGGAGAGTAAATTTAGGGATGAAAGTGTTATTTTATGTAAAGGGAATGATGTTTTGGTTAATGTTAGTGTTTAATGTTCAGTTGTGAGAGGTTTCTGTAATGTTTTTTAATTCAGTTAAACTCCGTGATCTATGCTAATGTCAGGAGTGACACCTCTTGTCTTATATTTTCATTATATACATTGTGTATGATGATGAATGAAACTGCTTATAATTGATTTTCCAATTAAATGTTTTAATTTAAGTTTGACAAGTATAAAAAAAGTAATGTTATAAGTATATAAATATCATTTAAACTGTATTTGATAAAATTGAGTTGGACCAACTCAATTACATTTCATTGCATGAATTAGTTTTTTATGAGTTGGGGCTACACATACAGACGTGCTCAAATTTGTTGGTACCCTTACAGCTCATTGAAATAATGCTTCATTCCTCCTGAAAAGTGATGAAATTAAAAGCTATTTTATCATGTATACTTGCATGCCTTTGGTATGTCATAGAATAAAGCAAAGAAGCTGTGAAAACAGATGAATTATTGCTTATTCTACAAAGATATTCTAAAATGGCCTGGACACATTTGTTGGTACCCCTTAGAAAAGATAATAAAGAATTGGATTATAGTGATATTTTAAACTAATTAGTTTCTTTAAATAGCATCACACATGTCTCCAATCTTGTAATCAGTCATTCAGCCTATTTAAATGGAGAAAAGTAGTCACTATGCTGTTTGGTATCATTGTGTGCACCACACTGAACATGGACCAGAGAAAGCAAAGGAGAGAGTTGTCTGAGGAGCTCAGAAAGAAAATAATAGACAAGCATGGTAAAGGTAAAGGCTACAAGACCATCTCCAAGCAGCTTGATGTTCCTGTGACAACAGTTGCAAATATTATTAAGAAGTTTAAGGTCCATGGAACTGTAGCCAACCTCCCTGTGTGCGGCCGCAAGAGGAAAATCGACCCCAGATTGAACAGAAGGATAGTGCGAATGGTAGAAAAAGAACCAAGGATAACTGCCAAAGAGATACAAGCTCAACTCCAAGGTGAAGGTACGTCAGTTTCTGATCGCACCATCCGTCGCTTTTTGAGCGAAAGTGGGCTCCATGGAAGAAGACCCAGGAGGACTCCACTTTTGACAGAAAAACATAAAAAAGCCAGACTGGAATTTGCTAAAATGCATATTGACAAGCCACAATCCTTCTGGGAGAATGTCCTTTGGACAGATGAGTCAAAACTGGGGCTTTTTGGCAAGTCACATCAGCTCTATGTTCACAGACGAAAAAATGAAGCTTTCAAAGAAAAGAACACCATACCTACAGTGAAACATGGAGGAGGCTCGGTTATGTTTTGGGGCTGCTTTGCTGCGCCTGGCACAGGGTGCCTTGAATCTGTGCAGGGCACAATGAAATCTCAAGACTATCAAGGCATTCTGGAGCGAAACGTACTGCCCAGTGTCAGAAAGCTGTGTCTCAGTCGCAGGTCATGGGTCCTCCAACAAGATAATGACCCAAAACACACAGCTAAAAGCACCCAAGAATGGATAAGAACAAAACATTGGACTATTCTGAAGTGGCCTTCTATGAGTCCTGATCTGAATCCTATCGAACATCTGTGGAAAGAACTGAAACTTGCAGTCTGGAGAAGGCACCCATCCAACCTGAGACAGCTGGAGCAGTTTGCTCAGGAAGAGTGGGCCAAACTACCTGTTAACAGGTGCAGAAGTCTCATTGAGAGCTACAGAAAACGTTTGATTGCAGTGATTGCCTCTAAAGGTTGTGCAACAAAATATTAGGTTAGCCGTCCCATCATTTTTGTCCATGCCATTTTCATTTGTTTTATTATTTACAATATTATGTTGAATAAAAAAATCAAAAGCAAAATCTGATTTCTATTAAATATGGAATAAACAATGGTGGATGCCAATTACTTTTGTCAGTTTCAAGTTATTTCAGAGAAAATTGTGCATTCTTCGTTTTTGTGGAGGGGTACCAACAAATTTGAGCATGTCTGTATTTACTGGATGGAAAACCTGCCCTCAATTTAAGTTATTTTTTTTAGTGTGGTACGTTATTGAGTGCACTCATTCAATCCCACATTGCACCGCAATAACGAGTGTACAGCTGATGTAGCCTACACTCAACAGCTGTCCAACTTCACTTACCTGTTTTCATTCACTCCTTCAAGTGAACTGTATTAGTGGACTAATGTAGGGAATAGTGAATGAGGGTTTAGGGGGTGATTTCGGTTTCAGCTCATGTTGTTTCAAAGAATAGCACAACGGCGAGTGCGTCGAGTATAAACACGTCCCCAAACGGACGAGGCGCACGAGCGCTGTCAGCGGAGGCTCGCGCTGCGGAGCCAAATGAAAGTATAAACAAGGCTTAAGCTAAGTTTGTGGTATTCAGGGCCTGAAATTAACACCCGACCACACGCCAAATGCAGGTGAATTTTGCAATTGGCGGGTAACACTGTCAATCTACCTGCCACATTGGCAGGTATTCAATGAGAATTGAGTGATTCATTGGGCAGTTTGAGAGGATGCGAACGTTCATGCGATCGGAAAGAAGACGAGGCTCTTCTCTGACTACGTTTGGATGTGAGTATTAAACTGTTGGTGAGGTGGGACGAGATAATAATGCAGCGCTGGACAGATGTGTGTGCGTCGTGTGCGTGTGCATGTTGGGAGTTGGGAAGCGGTGAGAAAATGTCCGTTACGCGGTAACTTTACCAGTAATAATATTAATTTAGTTCTGTCTAACCATTCCTGAACGTGTCTAAATCAGCCATCAACACAGCCGTGTGAGATGTGTTCACATACGAGCTATATCTGAGTCTGTATGACTGTCTGTGACACGGGACATCAATGAATACAAATATTTGAATTTTATTTAAATGTTATTACTTATATTGATTTAGTTAATAACTTGACAGCACTTAAATGTGTATTCTTACAAGTTAAAGAACAATGTTTGTGGCACAAGTGGATTTTTGAAGGGGCAAGTGAAAGAGAATTTTACTAGACAGATTAAAACATCAATAACAAAAAACGAAGTTAGGGAATCAACAAAATGCAAGAATGATTCTGCATTAATTTAGCGTAAGTGGCGATCGATAGTGGATAATAATATCTAGCCTAATGTGTAATAAACTGACGGTAACAATGTTGCGCTGTTGACGCGAGGAGAAATCAATGTTACTGAATGATTCAGTGTTTGAATGAATCAAAGATTCAATGACCTGTTCATAAACGACTGCCTCATTCTTGAATGAATCATCCGTTTGAACGAATCGACTCAATGACTCACTCATTAAAACGGTCACCTGCCGCCACCTACTGGTGGTTTACTTTCATGTTTAAACATTCTTTCCAACTTTTCTTATTTGTATATTCAAAAATATTTAAAACAATCTCATATAATTTTTTAATGCAGATGTAATTTTTCAGTGTAAATTATTTAATTTGATTGGTAACAGCCCTACAGTGTCTTATTATTCTAATTTAATTTATAGATCAAATTTAAGAATATAAACTGAAAGCTGAAGCACAGCCAATATTTAATAAGATTATGGGGAAAACATGCCCTTTATAAAAGTTAAAAATATCAAAGATATGCAGATTTAAATATGTCAAAGCTGATTGAACACTGTTGAGAATATTTCTTCAGAATAAATTATATTTACAACACACACAAAAAATCCAGACAAGCACGTGAACAGGCTAAATGTTGAGGAGAGTAAAAAAAAGTGGCTGGTAAAAAGTTAACTTCAGGCTTAAGGTGGTATTACCAGTCTTGGTTGGGACGACGGTCTTGCATAATTAGCAGACGACATTGGTCTGACTACGGTCAGACTTATACAATCCAAAAAACTGCCATACTGGCGAGCTGACTTGCTTTCCTGGTTTATCAACAATTTCCTCACTCGCTCGCACTCATTTTCCACTTATCACTCCACGCCGGTTCTGTTACTGAAGAGTCCAACACGAGACAACGATATGGCGCAACCAGACATGACACAGTTACCTGATTGGCTGTTAGCCTGTCACTCCCTACGAGTGCCTTTGTTCATGCAACCAAACTTGCTTCTTCCAATGAAGAAAAAAAATTTATCGAACCCAACTTTTATTGATATCGATTACGTGTCTATTGCGATACATATCGTTTTATCGCCCAGCCCTAGGGCCTGGGTGTGTTAGTTAGTTAGTTAGTTAGTTGTGTGTTGAAACTGCCGGTTATGGTAAGGGGCGGGACATTTCCCAAACACCAATCACAACACACTGCTCCAGCTGACCAATCAGAGCACATTGTGCGTTTTCAGAAGGAGGGGGTTCATAGAGACAGGAACTAAACAGAGCGTTACTGACAGACTGGGAAGAGAGGAGCCGCAACAATGGAGAATATGAGGAAATAATCAACATTCAAGCAGGAAAACCTGCTCTAGTAGAGCCGAAAAACACAATCAAGAGTTTGTAAAATGGCAGTTTAACCCTTAAATGCATGACCGTTTCGCCAAACATTCTTACATATTGGGGTCTTTAGCGACCCGGATCTATATCTAACATGGATAGATCTATACCTGTCGCGATAATATATAAAACTCCTGATATTAGAGTAACAATTACAGAAGAATAAAATAAAACATATTTCGTTCCCTTTTGGAGCTTTGAAGGGTTCAGTTTGAGCAGATGTTTTACACCATCACCACTGTCCTCGTCAGAACTCATTTCCCAGTACATTCAGCATCTGGATCATCTTCGCCATCTCACACATATTCTCAAAACTCATTTTCAACGTCTTCAATCTTGATTTTGTTAAGTACTTGCTCTGCAGTAAATCACTGAGCCATTTCAAGTTTTGCAGATTATATATATAATTGTTTCGTTTTCAGTCTGAGGTGACTATGAGTGAAATGTCTCTTCATCATTGTGTATCAGACATTGCCACCTTGTGGAATAAAGGTGAATTACACTTATTTCGTCATTATAGATTCATTTATTATTGTGCAGGAAAAAAATACGTACACTCTTATGGAAGAAAGTGAGTTATTGTGAGCCAAGTGAGCCATTTCACAACGAGACTGGAGCAGAAAAAAGAGCCAGAGCCAGCGGCAAATGTGAGAAGGACTAGCCGAGGAAAGGCGGGTCTCGCCGGGTAAACGAGCGCGGAATGTCACTGATCGCCTGGATCTCACAACTCCGAAAACGCCAGATAAAATGCTCAAATAGGCTCTTTTTATAAATTAACCACAGATTTGAGCTTTAAACAACTATATTATCGCCTGAAAAGTCTTTAAACTACGTTTTGTCACACATTAATAGTAGTATTTTTTACCAAAAAGACGTAAAGTGACCGAGACGAGCTGGCTCATATAGGCTCATATAGAAGCCCCTCCCATGACGTGAATTTGTGTCTGTTGTGTAGTTGTCACACGCGAATTTCACGCGCGGTTCGCGCAAATTTCACGTGCGAATGAAGCGAGTAAACTCAAAATGTTCAAGCGTCCACCTTCGCGCGAATCGCGTCCGGTGTGTACGCCACATTACACACCTCGGGTCGTTAGCGACCCTATACAATTTTTACAAAAAACTAGTGGAAAAACAGCCATTCAATTATAATTGTATTATGTTCTTCTTGTTATTTTGTTTCAAATGTATTGATTGAGGAATACTAAGAAGGTCGAAGTCTAACTTTAAAAAATGAATGAGGAGGAGGGGCGTGAATGACGTCCCAGGTCGCTAAAGACCCGAGGAATGCATTTAAGGGTTAAAGGGTCTTGCAGTCTGTACACTGCAATGATAGAAAACACAATGCAAAGTGACTTTTACGTGCAAACACCAAACATATGAAAGACATGTTCAGAATACAATCTCTTGAATATATGATACATTGTACCAAACACACATCTTCGCAGAGATGCGCTGCTGAATTTCAATTATTCGCTTGCATTTGTGCCATTTCAGCCCACCTGGAACAGAACGAGGCACTTGGAGCTGGAGTGAAATAAATGATAAATAGTGATAACAAGCGCATGTTCCCGCAGGCAGAGCTGTTTCGTGTTCCCGTAGCTTTTCAGTTTCAAAACCGTTTTAGTGCATTGTTCATTTTTCAGTGATGCTTAAGCAAAAGCGCTTTCCGAGAGCATGTGCGACCCACCCACACCAGCCCACGTACTTGCACTTTCAAACAAGACTGATTGGCTCATAAACAGCAGCTATTATGACCTTTTTAAACAAGGTTCTGATGCATTCACACACACACACTTCACACTGTGTCACTGCATGCACTTTGCCGTTTGATTGACATTTAAATTGATGCATGGCGAGGCAGTAATACACTCTTCTTTTGTGGCCAACATTTCCCCTTGTCACATGTCATATGCAGACGTGTGCATACAGATCCAGTGATCACACCCCAGAGAAGTCACCTTAGACATTAGGGCTCATATTGTCCTGCGAGTCTGAGTGAATCAGTGTGAGAAGAGCACTCTACTGTGCTCCTGCCGCCCACAGACCGCCTCTCCCATCTGTGCCGAGCCTGTGTGCCGTCCAGCTCACGGAGAGACGTGGCACTGCACCACCACACACTGGAGCGCTGCTATAGACCAGACGCAATCACACCTTCATAAGAGATCTGGCAGATCAATGTGTTTAAATACTTTACATTTCAGAAGAACACGGTAATTCTAGACTTTTTATTATAATGGTTTACACACACTCACACACTCTCACTCTCTCTCTCTCTCTCTCTCTCTCTCTCTCTCTCTCTCTCTCTCTCTCTCTCGCTCGCTCGCTCGCTCTCGTTCTCTCTCACACACACACACACTCGCACGCACTCTCACACTCACTCACACTCACTCTCTCTCACACATACACTCACACACACACACACACACACACACACACACACACACACACACACACACACACACACACACACACACACACACACAATCACAGACAGTCACTCTCACACACTCTTACACACACACACACACACACACACACACACACACACACAAAAACACACACACACTCATACACACAAACACACACACAATCACATGCACACAAACACACACACACACACAATCACACACACAAACACACACTCGCACTCTCTCTCTCACTCACACTCACATTCTCTCACTCACACACACACACACTCACACACACATAATCACACGCATACACACACACACAATCACAGACATTCACTCTCACACACACACACACACTCACACTCTCTCTCTCACTCATACACACACTCACACTCTCTCACTCACACACACACACACACACACTCACACACATAATCGCACGCATACACTCTCACATACATAATCACACGCATACACACACACACATAATCGCACGCATACACTCTTACATACATAATCACACGCATACACACACACACACACACACACACACATGCACACTCTCTCACTCACACACACATAATCACATGCACACTCTCTCACTCACACACACATAATCACATGCACACTCACTCACACACACAATCACACACACACACTCACACACACAATCACACGCATACACTCTCACACACATAATCACACGCATACACTCTCACACACATAATCACACGCATACACACACACACACACACACAATCACATGCACAGACTCACACACAATCACAGACATTCACTCTCTCTCTCACACACACACACACACACACACACACTCACTCTTTCTCTCTCTCACACACACACTCACACTCACTCTTTCTCTCTCTCACACACACTCACACTCACTCTCTCTCTCACACACACACACACACACACACACAAAATCACACGCATATACACACACACACAATCACAGACATTCACTCTCACACACTTTCTCACACACACACACACACACTCTCACACTCACAGTCACATGCACACACTCACACACAATCACAGACATTCTATCTCTCTCTCACACACACACACACACACACACACTCTCACACTCACATGCAATCACAGACACACACACACACACACACACACACACACATTCACAGACATTCACTCTCTCACTCACTCACTCACACACACACACACACACACAAACACACACACACACTCACACTCACTCACACTCACACACACACACACTCTCACACTCACATGCAATCACAGACACACACACACACACACACACATCAGATGTGCATTTGCACTGTAATTACACTTGAATAATGCAAAATACCATGAGATGTTGAAATCAAAATACAGTAATGATAATTGGGTGGGCGGTCCTAAATATAGGCTTCATTTTCTTGATTTAAAATGTTATTTGTTGTTTTCCCTTGGCTCTCTTTACCTGCAGATCTACATCCATCGACTCGTCATCAGATAAAACAAACACAATGTGAAGGGAAAAGGACACAGACACTCTTGAGGGGAGATTGAAACCCATTCATATACACTTTGTCTTATTTAGCTCATTTGATTGACAGGTAATATCAGTGAATAAATGGCTTGAGCTCAAGGTCTGTGGTTAGTTTTGGTTGTGTGCGCTCTCTAACATATGGGTCAGTAATAAATGATAGTTTTTTGGCAGAGTTTTGAGAACAAGATAATAATGGGCTTCAGAAATGGTTTTGACATCATGATTGTTAATTGCAGTCATTATTGTGTTGTGCCACTCACATGTCAGTCAAACTCGGCTCTGAAAGCCCTTTGTGAGCAGGCTTTGTTCCCTCTCTCCAGTTTTGTTGTTTATTCAGGCCAATATGCATTTGAAGAAGCATTTACATCTTTTGTTCCAGCTTTTGCATATGCTATACTTACATATGAAGAACATATTACGTGGTTGATATTTCTGCCATAATTAGAGACGCAGGAGGAGACCAAACATTCAAGCTTCATGAGTACAAAACCTACTGAGGATTTTAGACATTTTAGGCACATTGAGTCTTTAAATTGCTGCTTTCGAATGTGATTTTTACATAAAAGCCAAAACAAACTGTAAGTGTCACAGTGTCAAAACCATTTTATCAATAGTTGGCTGTTACCAAGGTGACATCAGTGTCAGTGACGAGTGTGAAGTTAAATAAGGTATATACAGTGCCTTGCAAAAGTATTCACACCCACTGAACTTTTACACATTTCGACACGTTACAGCCGCAAACAAAATCATTTTATTGGGATTTTATGTGATAGACCAACACAAAGTGGCACATAATTGTGAAGTGGAAGGAAAATGATAAATGGTTCCCAAACATTTTTACAAATAAATATCTGAGAAGTGTGGCGTGCATTTGTATTCAGCCCCCCTAAATCAATAGCTACTTTGTAGATCCAGCTTTTGCTGCAAGTCTTTCGGGGTATGTCTCCAGGCCCGTTTCTAGCCATTCTGACACCCTAGGCGAAATCCTTATTGGTGCCCCCAGTCAAATTTTGAAAAGCAACATTGGCATTCCTGGTATTAATTAACAAATACATACATACCAAATTCTAAGTGTGTGTTCCAAATTAACCAGGACCTTCAGCATGCACTGGGACAGTTTGCAGCCGAGTGTGAAGCGGCTGGGATGGGGATCAGCACCTCCAAATCCGAGGCCATGGTCCTCAGTCGGAAAAGGGTGGCTTGCCCACTTCAGGTTGGTGGAGAGTTCCTGCCCCAAGTGGAGGAGTTCAAGTATCTAGGGGTCTTGTTCACGAGTGAGGGGAGGATGGAACGGGAGATTGACAGACGGATCGGTGCAGCTTCTGCAGTAATGCGGTCGATGTACCGGTCTGTCGTGGTGAAGAAAGAGCTAAGCCGTAAGGCGAAGCTCTCGATTTACCGGTCAATCTACGTTCCTACTCTCACCTATGGTCATGAGCTTTGGGTCATGACCGAAAGGACAAGATCCCGGATACAGGCGGCCGAAATGAGCTTTCTCCGCAGGGTGGCTGGGCGCTCCCTTAGAGATAGGGTGAGAAGCTCAGTCACTCGGGAGGAACTCGGAGTAGAGCCGCTGCTCCTCCACATCGAGAGGGGACAGCTGAGGTGGCTCGGGCATCTGTTCCGGATGCCTCCTGAACGCCTTCCCGGGAAGGTGTTTCGGGCATGTCAAACCGGGAGGAGGCCCCGGGGAAGACCAAGGACACGCTGGAGGGACTATGTCTCCCGGCTGGCCTGGGAACGCCTCGGTGTCCCCCCGGAAGAGCTAGAGGAAGTGTCTAGGGAGAGGGAAGTCTGGGCATCTCTGCTTAGACTGCTGCCCCCGCGACCCGGCCCCGGATAAAGCGGAAGAAGATGGATGGATGGATGGATGGATGGATACATACCAAATTATATTTGTACATATTTGTTAATAAGGATTAAAATTAATACCAGTAACATTGTGTAGCCAGATGCCTGTATAGCCCGAGGCCTATAATATATAGCCTATATTTATTATTACATTTCACATGAAATTAATAAGAATTAAAGCTGCAAGCAGCATTTATCGGGGTTCAAGCAGTTAAGGCCTTTAAGGCCTTTAAGCACACAAGCATCAAAAGACATTAAGTTTTATTAACCAGGACCTTCAGCCTGCACTGGGACGGTTTGCAGCCGAGTGTGAAGCGGCTGGGATGGGGATCAGCACCTCCAAATCCGAGGCCATGGTCCTCAGTCGGAAAAGGGTGGCTTGCCCACTTCAGGTCGGTGGAGAGTTCCTGCCTCAAGTGGAGGAGTTCAAGTATCTAGGGGTCTTGTTCACGAGTGAGGGGAGGATGGAACGGGAGATTGACAGACGGATCGGTGCAGCTTCTGCAGTAATGCGGTCGATGTACCGGTCTGTCGTGGTGAAGAAAGAGCTAAGCCGTAAGGCGAAGCTCTCGATTTACTGGTCAATCTACGTTCCTACTCTCACCTATGGTCATGAGCTTTGGGTCATAACCGAAAGGACAAGATCCCGGATACAGGCGGCCGAAATGAGCTTTCTCCGCAGGGTGGCTGGGCGCTCCCTTAGAGATAGGGTGAGAAGCTCAGTCACTCGGGAGGAACTCGGAGTAGAGCCGCTGCTCCTCCACATCGAGAGGGGACAGCTGAGGTGGCCCGGGCATCTGTTCCGGATGCCTCCTGAACGCCTTCCCGGGAAGGTGTTTCGGGCATGTCCAACCGGGAGGAGGCCCCGGGGAAGACCAAGGACACGCTGGAGGGACTATGTCTCCCGGCTGGCCTGGGAACGCCTCGGTGTCCCCCCGGAAGAGCTAGAGGAAGTGTCTAGGGAGAGGGAAGTCTGGGCATCTCTGCTTAGACTGCTTCCCCCGCGACCCGGCCCCGGATAAAGCGGAAGAAGATGGATGGATGGATGGATGGATGGATACATACCAAATTATATTTGTACATATTTGTTAATAAGGATTAAAATTAATACCAGTAACATTGTGTAGCCAGATGCCTGTATAGCCCGAGGCCTATAATATATAGCCTATATTTATTCAGTCCCTAGTTGCTAAGAAATTGTTCTCAGACATAACTACATAATTAGTATTTGTTATTATTACATTTCACATGAATAAATACTGATTCAGTGTGGTTTTTCCATTTCTGATTCAAATGACGCAACACTTTGCCCTCTGTGTGTACGACGCTGCTTGCATTAAGCACTATCAGAACTGAATGAATCCACACCATCCCGTAAAGATACGTTAAATTCGACAACATGATTTAATAAAGGATGTATTCATGTTGTGAATTTGCACATTTTATTATAAAAGTTTTAAATTGGATGTTAAAGTTTTATATGGGACAATTACAAAACACACTGATTCTTTTAACAATGCATTGGCTCAAAAACCTTTTGGAGGTGCAATTCAGAGAAGAAAGCTTTATAGAGTCAAAATATAACTGCACACTCACTTCATCATGAAATGCTGAATGCCTAGTTGGCCTATGCCTAAAAACGGCCCTGTATGTCTCTATCAGTTTTGCACATCTAGAGAGTGAAATTTTTGCCCATTCTTCTTTGCTAAATAGCTCAAGCTCATTCAGATTGGACGGAGAGCGCTGTGAACAATAATTTTCAAGTCTCGGGACTTTGACTGGGCCATTCTACAACATGAATATGCTTTGATCTTAACCATTCCATTGTAGCTCTGGCTGTATGTTTAGGGTCGTTGTCCTGCTGGAAGGTGAACCTCCACCCCAGTCTCAAGTCCTTTGCAGACCTTTGAAGATTGCCCTGTATTTGGCTCCATCCATCTTTCCATCAACTCTGACCAGGTTCCCTGTCGCTGCTGAAGAAAAGCATCCCCACAGCATGATGCTGCCACCACCATGTTTCACGGTGGGGATGGTGTGTTCAGAGTGATGTGCAGTGTTAAGTTTCCTCCACACATAGCGTTTGGCACTTGGCAAGGCACTGTCTACATACACTACATTGCCACTAGTGTTGTGACGCCCGCCTTTACATGCACATGAGCTTCCCATTCTTAATCCGTAGGGTTTATTATGGAGTCGGCCCACCCTTTGCAGCTCTAACAGCTTCAGCTCTTCTGGGAAGGCTTTCCTCAAGGTTTAGGAGTGTGTTTATGGGAAATATTCTAGAAGCGCATTTGTGATGTTGGATGAGAAGGCCTGGCTCTCAGTCTCCGCTCTAATTCATCCCAAAGGTGTTCTATCGGGTCGAGGTCAGGACTCTGTGCAGGTCCACACCAAACCCGCTCATCCATATCTTTATGGAGCGACGCTTTGTGCCCTGGAGCGCAGTCATGCTGGGACAGGAAGGGGCCGTCCACAAACTGTTCCCACAAAGTCGGGAGCATGAAATTGTCCAAAATGTCTTGGTGAAGCATTAAGAGTTCCTTTCACTGGAACTAAGAGGCCAACCCCTGAAAAACAACCCCACCCCATAATCCCCCCTCCACCAAACTTTACACTTGGCACAATGCAGCCAGACAAGTCCCGTTCTCCTGGCAACCGCCAAACCCAGACTCGTCCATGGGATTGTCAGAGAGAAGCGTGATTGGTCACTCCAGAGAACACGTCTCCACTGCTCGAGTCCAGGGGCGGCGCGCTTTACCCCACTGCATCCCACGCTTGGATGAGCTGCTCGGCCATGGAAACCCATTCCATGAAGCTCTACACACTGTTCTTGAGCTCATCTGAAGGCCACAGAAGTTTGGAGGTCTGGAGCTCTTGACTCGACTTCTGTGACCCTCAGCATGCGCTGACCCCGCTCGGTGATTTCACTTCGTGGCTGAGTTGCTGTTGTTCCCAATCGATTCCACTGTTATAATCCCACTAACAGTTGAGCATGGAATATTTAGTATTGAGGAAATTTAACGAATGGACTTTTATTTATTTATATATATATATATATATATATATACACACACACTCACCTAAAGGATTATTAGGAACACCTGTTCAATTTCTCATTAATGCAATTATCTAATCAACCAATCACATGGCAGTTGCTTCAATGCATTTAGGGGTGTGGTCCTGGTCAAGACAATCTCCTGAACTCCAAACTGAATGTCGGAATGGGAAAGAAAGGGGATTTAAGCAATTTTGAGCGTGGCATGGTTGTTGATGCCAGACGGGCCGGTCTGAGTATTTCACAATCTGCTCAGTTACTGGGATTTTCACGCACAACCATTTCTAGGGTTTACAAAGAATGGTGTGAAAAGGGAAACACATCCAGTATGCGGCCGTCCTGTGGGCCAAAATGCCTTGTTGATGCTAGAGGTCAGAGGAGAATGGGCCGACTGATTCAAGCTGATAGAAGAGCAACTTTGACTGAAATAACCACTCGTTACAACCGAGGTATGCAGCAAAGCATTTGTGAAGCCACAACACGCACAACCTTGAGGCGGATGGGCTACAACAGCAGAAGACCCCACCGGGTACCACTCATCTCCACTACAAATAGGAAAAAGAGGCTACAATTTGCACCAGCTCACCAAAATTGGACAGTTGAAGACTGGAAAAATGTTGCTTGGTCTGATGAGTCTGGATTTCTGTTGAGACATTCAGATGGTAGAGTCAGAATTTGACGTAAACAGAATGAGA
>CM042257.1:47800194-47807694 GCA_023566225.1 Romanogobio albipinnatus | reverse complement strand
GGTCCTGGTGGACCCCCAACAGTGCACATTTTGGATGTGTCCTTTGTCTGACACACCCACATCAGGTCTTGGAGTAGCTACTAATGAGCTGATGACCTGAATCAGGTGTGTTTGATTGAGGAGACATGCAAAATGTGCACTGTTGGGGGTCCACCAGGACCGTGGTTGGGAACCACTGTGTTAAGAGGTAAAATGACAGCATAAATACTGCTCGAAACGAACGGTTTGGCTAGATAAGACCCTTATTCATCGTCTGGGGTCGTTTAAAGCCCTTTGAAGCTGCACTGAAACTGTCATTTGGACCTTGAACCGTTTGGAGCCCATTGAAGTCCATTATATGGAGAACAATCCTGGAATGTTTTCATCAAAAACCTTCATTTATTTTCAACTGCAGAAAGAAAGACATGGACATCTTGGATGACATGGGGCTGAGTAAATTATCAGCAAAAGTTTATTTAAAAGTGAACTATTCCTTTAAGAAACATTAATGACAGACATTCAACATTACACGATAACTGTAATGTTACAGTATATACTTATATATGCAATATTTATCCATCCATATCTGGCATAGTCAACCCAAACCCTGGCAGATATGGAAGAAAGCGTCTGACTTTATAATCTCCTCATATGCTGTGCATTGGTCTGAGACACTTTGATCTAAATGCATGGACTCATTTTAAGAGAGGGAGGATGAGCGGAACAAAAAGTTTCGGGCTAATGATTTGGAAATGAGATGTGAGTTTAATGACTTGTGCATCAAAGGTATTGAGGAATCGAGGCCATGTGTCCTACAGGTTTACAGCTGCAGGCCCAGTTATTAATACATCACGAAGTATTGCACCATTTATAACCATTAGTCGAGGCGCAGGGGGACAGATATCACCCCAGGCTTTTAAAGATCCTTATTAATATGTGAACATGTAAACACACAACCCCCTCACACTCCCACACACACTCTCTGTTTCTCTTTTACATGCGCACATACATCACAAACATGCACAAACAACATCAGCTTCAAACACACGTTCACATGTCAGTTCCTCAGACCATCTCAAGACGCTTTTGTTTGCTATCGGACTCCTAACCATAAGGGACTTTATGAGTGAGTGTGTGTGTGTGTGTGTGTGCACTAACACAGCACCTGTTCATTTGCACAGAAGCACTCAAGCCTGAACTCTGCTGCTCAGGTTAATTAGCGTAAATTCATGCTAATCACTGTGACTAACCAGGAACAAAAGCCTGAGATATGAAAAACAAAGCCTTCATGTCACACTGCAAAACAATCATTTTCTTCTCTCTGTGTCTTTGTCTTGTTTTCCTGTAAAAAAAAAAAAAAGATACATTTACTTGAGAAGCAACATTTTATTGTTTTAAATTATGTGTATTTTTGTTGTTGAACAAATCGTTCAAGTGATTGATTCAGTAACTGAATTGATTCTAAATGAAAGACAGTCGTTTAGTTCTTTTCAGAATGAATCAGTGTTTTTGAACGAATTGATCAAGTTAATTATTCAATGACTCACTTATAAAAGCAATTGTTTGATTTGTTCCTGAATGAATCAGTACTTTGATTTAATATTTTTTAACAAATTCATCGAGTGAATGATTTAATAACTGACACATAAAGACAGTCATTTAGTTCTTTCCAGTATGAATCAGTGTTTTTGAACGAATCGATCGAGTGAGTGATTTAATAACTGACTCATAAAATCCATTGCTTGATTTGTTCCTGAATGAATCAGTGCTTTGAACAAATCTGTTGAATGAATAATTAAATGACTCACTCATAAAGACAGTAATTTAGTTCTTTCCAGAATGAATCAGTGTTTTGAACAAATCAATCGAGTGAATGATTCAATGGTTCACTCATAAAAGCAATTGTTTGATTTGTCCCTGAATGAATCAGTGTTTTTGAATGAATTGATCGAGTTAAGGATTCAATGACTCACTCATATAAGCAGTTGCTTGATTTGTTTCTGAATGAATCAGTGCTTTGAACGAAACTGCTGGATGAATGATTCAATGACTCACTCATAAAGACAGTAATTTAGTTCTTTCCAGTATGAATCAGTGTTTTTGAACGAATCGATCGAGTGAATGATTCAATAACTGACTCATAAAATCCATTGCTTGATTTGTTCCTGAATGAATCAGTGCTTTGAACAAATCTGTTGAATGAATGATTCAATGACTCACCCTTAAAGACAGTCGTTTAGTTCTTTCCAGAATGAATCAGTGTTTTTGAACGAATTGATCAAGTGAATGATTCAATGACTCACTCATAAAATCAATTGTTTGATTTGTTCCTGAATGAATCAGTGCTTTGAACGAAACTGCTGAATGAATGATTCAATGACTCACCCTTAAAGACAGTCGTTTAGTTCTTTCCAGAATGAATCAGTGTTTTTGAACGAATTGATCAAGTGAATGATTCAATGACTCACTCATAAAGACAGTAATTTAGTTCTTTCCAGTATGAATCAGTGTTTTTGAACGAATCGATCGAGTGAATGATTCAATAACTGACTCATAAAATCCATTGCTTGATTTGTTCCTGAATGAATCAGTGCTTTGAACAAATCTGTTGAATGAATGATTCAATGACTCACTCATAAAGACAGTAATTTAGTTCTTTCCAGAATGAATCAGTGTTTTTGAACAAATCAAACGAGTGAATGATTCAATGGTTCACTCATAAAAGCAATTGTTTGATTTGTCCCTGAATGAATCAGTGCTTTGAACGAAACTGCTGAATGAATGATTCAATGACTCACCCTTAAAGACAGTCGTTTAGTTCTTTCCAGAATGAATCAGTGTTTTTGAACGAATTGATCAAGTGAATGATTCAATGACTCACTCATAAAGACAGTCGTTTAGTTCTTTCCAGTATGAATCAGTGTTTTTGAACGAATTGATCGAGTGAATGATTCAATGACTCACTCATAAAATCAGTTGTTTGATTTGTTCCTGAATGAATCAGTGGTTTGAATGAATCAGTGCTTTGAATGAATCTGTTTGAATGAATGACTCAATGACTCACTCATAAAGACAGTCGTTTAGTTCTTTCCAGAATGAATCAGTGTTTTTGAACAAATTGATCGAGTGAATAATTCAATGACTCACTCATAAAATCAATTGTTTGATTTGTTCCTGAATGAATCAGTGCTTTGAATGAATCTTTTGAATGAATGATTCAATGACTCACTCATAAAGACAGTCTCATAGTAGCGCCAGAGTAGCATTTGTGATTTTTCGTGTTTCAAGCCGAGCGCTCCATTGCATTACGTTTTCTCTTTATTGTGAAGGTATAAACCTCATCTTTCCTCACGCTGTCTGTAACACACACACACAAACACACACACACTGAAGTGCTGCGCTATCGCTGACCCCTTTCATTACTCTCACAGATAATCCACACACTCACTGCCAAACAGGATTACACCGGATTAAGGGAGTAGAAATGATTTTCACATGGTTGCATCAGCATCTTAAGCAGGTCTTTAATGAATCAACCACGTGGTCAATAATAAGCACTGGTTAAATCTCCTCTTGTGGCTCATCGGAGTCTCGTTTTTCACTTTCTCTAATTTACACATAATTGTTTGGTGAGTGCACATTGCTGAGGCATGTAGGTCATGCAAAGCGGCCGTTTAATCCACCAAGAGATAATGATAATCAGATGATAAATAAATGAAGGATTTGAGAGGGTGGAGGTGCACACACAGATAAGTGAGAATAACAGGAGATGTTGGCAATATTGTGTTCCTTAATCAGTGTTTTGAACAAATCAGTTGACTGAATGATTTAATGACAGTCATTTAGTTCTTCCTAGAATGAATCAGTGTTTTTGAACGAATCAATCATTAATAATTTAATGACTCACTCATTAAGGCAATTGCTTGATTTGTTTCTAAATAAATCAGTGCTTTGAACAAGTCTGTTGAATGAATGATTCAATGACTCACTCATGAAGGCAATCGCTTGATTAAATCCTAAATGAATCAGTTTTATTGAACGAATTTGTTGAATGAATGATTCAGTGACTCACTCAAAAGGCGATCGCTTGATTCGTTCCTAAATGAATCAGTTTTATTGAACGAATCTGTTGAATGAATGATTTCAGTGACTCACTCATAAAGGCAATCGCTTGATTCGATCCAAAATGAATCAGTGTTTTTGAACAAATCTGTTGAATGAATGATTCAGTGACTCACTCATAAAGGCAATCGCTTGATTCGTTCCTAAATTAATCAGTGTTTTTGAACGAATCTGTTGAATGAATGATTTCAGTGACTCACTCATAAAGGCAATCGCTTGATTAAATCCTAAATGAATCAGTTTTATTGAACGAATCTGTTGAATGAATGATTTCAGTGACTCACTCGTAAAGGCAATCGCTTGATTAAATCCTAAATGAATCAGTTTTATTGAACGAATTTGTTGAATGAATGATTCAGTGACTCACTCAAAAGGCGATCGCTTGATTCGTTCCTAAATGAATCAGTTTTATTGAACGAATCTGTTGAATGAATGATTTCAGTGACTCACTCATAAAGGCAATCGCTTGATTCGATCCAAAATGAATCAGTGTTTTTGAACAAATCTGTTGAATGAATGATTCAGTGACTCACTCATAAAGGCAATCGCTTGATTCGTTCCTAAATTAATCAGTGTTTTTGAACGAATCTGTTGAATGAATGATTTCAGTGACTCACTAAAAAGGCAATTGTTGATTCATTCCTAAATGAATCAGTGTTTTTGAACGAATCTGTTGAATGAATGATTTCAGTGACTCACTCATAAAGGCAATCGTTTGATTAAATCCTAAATCAATCAGTTTTATTGAACGAATCTGTTGAATGAATGATTTCAGTGACTCACTCATAAAGGCAATCGTTTGATTAAATCCTAAATGAATCAGTTTTATTGAATGAATCTGTTAAATGAATGATTTCAGTGACTCACTCAAAAGGCGATCGCTTGATTAGTTCCTAAATGAATCAGTTTTATTGAACGAATCTGTTGAATGAATGATTTCAGTGACTCACTCATAAAGGCAATCGCTTGATTCGATCCAAAATGAATCTGTGTTTTTGAATGAATCGATCGAGTTAATGATTTAATGACTGACTCATAAAGGCAATCGCTTGATTCGTCCCTGAATGAATCAGTGCTTTGAACAAATGCGTTGAATGAGTCATTTCAGTGTCTCACTCTTAAAGACAGTCATTTAGTTCGTTCCAGTATGAATCAGTGTTTTTGAATGAATCGATCGAGTGAATGATTCAATGACTGACTCATAAAGGCAATCGCTTGATTCGTCCCTGAATGAATCAGTGCTTTGAACAAATGTGTTGAATGAGTCATTTCAGTGTCTCACTCTTAAAGACAGTCATTAAGTTTGTTCCAGTATGAATCAGTGTTTTTGAATGAATCGATCGAGTCAATGATTCAATGACTGACTCATAAAGGCAATCGCTTGATTCGTTCCTGAATGAATCAGTGCTTTGAACAAATGTGTTAAGTGAGTTGTTCAATGACTGGAAGCAGGACGATGAGTTTTGTGTTTTCCCGGTTCTGTTGAGTCCGTAGATTGCGATCGTGTTTCTGAAAGTCCTGCCTCTCGATCTGAAGTGTTGTAAGGCTTCTGGTCGGCCTTGAGCCAGCCGGTCTGGAGATTGCATGATGCAGTCACATGACGCTCAATTGGTATTCATTCCTCCTCTCTCTCTCTCTCGTTCTCTTGCTCCCGGCTCTCGTGTTGTGAATGTCTCTCTGGTTTTTGCCGCAGTGTCAACAGCTTTGAAATATTGCCCAAGTGACTTCATGAGACTGGCGCTTCATGATAACAGTTCCTCTGACTGGAGTGCCAGCGCTCGCTGTTATAGAGCCATGAGATGAGCGGCAGGGCTTCTTCAGGAACCGCAGGAGAGCATGCTGGACTTTTACACGTTTAATGGCTCTGATGCTTTCCTATATAACTCCACTGACTCTAAATTCAGAATGAACCCTGTCTAAATTACAAATATTTATTTATTTATGGACTTACTTGCTTACGAAATTTAATAAAAATTAATATAATTTTTTATTTCATTAATTTATCTTGTGTGGCATTTGGAAAAAATATTTATTTATTTATTTAAAATTCATAAAGAATTAATTGAAATGTAATTAAAATGTATATTATTTTTTATTTAATTAATTTATCTTTATGTGGCATTTGGTAAAAAATATTTATTTATTTATGTTTGTTTGTTTCAAATGATTTATTTGTTTAAATGTCTTAAATTCATAATGAATTAATTGAAATGTAATTTAAAATATTTTTTTTATTTCACTAATTTGTCTTTGTGTGGCATTTGGTAATATTGTTTATTTATTTATGTATTTCAAATGAATAATTTATTTATTTGATTTGGTTAAATGTAATTAATTAATTCATAATTGTTTTATTTATTTACATTTATTTAAATTCATAATTAATTTAAATGTAATTAAAATTCATATGTTTTTTCATTTAATTAATTTGTCTGTATGGCATTTGGTAAAAATATTTATTTATTTATTTATTTAAATAAAAAATGTATCATAATTATTTAATTAATTTGTCTGTATGGCACTTGGTAAAAATATTTATTTATTTATTTATTATTTGTTTACTTATTTCAGATGAATTGTTTATGTATTTGATTAAGTTAAAATTAATTAAATTCATAATTGTTTTATTTATTTAAATGTATTTAAATTAATAATTAATTGATTAAATTCATATTTAATTAATTTGTCTTTGTGTGGCATTTGGTAATATAAATTTAATATATATATATATATATAATATAAATATTCAAATTAATATTTAATAATACATTTTAATTTAATTAATTGATTTGTTCACTAATTATTCAAATTAATAACTTCAGTTATATTAAATTTAATTCAAATTCATATATTACATTTTTTTAATTCAACTTAAATTCATAATGAATTTTCTGTTTCATTAAAAAATGTTTTAAATATGTAAATAAGCAATATTCCCTATAAGGTAACAAATAAAGGACAGTTTCAACATGAATCGTGAGGATATGCCACTCAGGATCATGTGATCAGAAATGGTAGAATAATTTATTATTTGTGATGATTATTATAATTATTAAATGTAAATATTTATTGAGCATTGGTGTATAAGTATATGATTATATTGCAGTGGTCATGATTTTATAAGCGCAGTATATGCAGAGGATTCCTTCACCATGGTAACACCCTTCAGAGGATCATTAACTGTATCCTGATCGTCCTGTGAACGGTGTGTTTATTCATGAGAGTCCATAGATGTGGCCGTTTCCAGCTCTGGTTATCTGGGGTGATTGAGCTGGAATGGAGCATTTTCAGTTTTCTTTCCCTGTTCAAGCAGCCGCTCCACTATCAGTCTGTTTTTAGCGCTTTATATTTAATTGTGTCATTTCCTTCTGCAGTTCCTCTCGCCCTCCTCACACCTCA
>CM042257.1:47780194-47797694 GCA_023566225.1 Romanogobio albipinnatus | reverse complement strand
TCACTCGCGCGGACACACACTCACTCACTCGCGCGGACACACACACTCACTCGCGCGGACACACACTCTCACTCGCGCGGACACACACACTCACTCGCGCGGACACACACTCTCACTCGCGCGGACACACAAATACTCACTTGCGCAGACACACTTACTCACTAACTCGCGTGGACACACATACTCACTCGCGCGGACACACACTCACTCACTCGCGCGGACACACATACTCACTTGCGCGGACACACACACACTCACTCGCGCGGACACACACACACTCACTTGCGCAGACACACACTCACTCACTCGTGCGGACACACACATACTCACTCGCGCGGACACACACTCACTCGCGCGGACACACTCACTCACTCACGTGGACACACACTCACTCACTCGCGCGGACACACACACTCACTCGCGCGGACACACTCACTCACTCGCGCGGACACACACTCACTCACTCGTGCGGACACACACACACTCACTCGCATGGACACACACTCACTCACTCGCGCGGACACACACTCACTCGCGTGGACACACACTCACTCACTCGCGCGGACACACACACACTCACTTGCGCAGACACACACTCACTCACTCGTGCGGACACACACATACTCACTCGCGTGGACACACACTCACTCACTCGCGCGGACACACACACTCACTCGCGCGGACACACTCACTCACTCGCGCGGACACACACTCACTCACTCGTGCGGACACACACTCACTCACTCGTGCGGACACACACATACTCACTTGCGCGGACACACACACACTCACTCGCATGGACACACACTCACTCACTCGCGCGGACACAGACTCACTCGCGTGGACACACACTCACTCACTCGCGCGGACACACTCACTCACTCGCGCGGACACACTCACTCACTCGCGCGGACACACACATACTCACTCGTGCGGACACACACATACTCACTCGTGCGGACACACACATACTCACTTGCGCAGACACACTCACTCACTCACTAACTCGCGTGGACACACACTCACTCACTCACTCGCGCGGACACACACTCACTCACTCACTCACTCGCGCGGACACACACACACTCACTCGCGCGGACACACACTCACTCGCTCAGACACACACTCACTCACTTGTGCGGACACACACACACATACTCACTCGCGCGGAAACACACTCACTCACTCGCGCGGACACACACATACTCACTTGCGCGGACACACACATACTCACTCGCGCGGACACACACATACTTGCGCGGACACACACTCGCGCGGACACACACATATTCACTTGCACTGACACACACTCACTCACTCGCGCGGACACACACTCACTCACACACTCACTCACTCAAGTCTGTGTGTGATGTGTGTGTGACACACACTCACTCACTCGCGCGGACATACACTCACTCACTTGCGCGGACACACACTCACTCACTTGCGCGGACACACACTCACTCACTTGCGCGGACACACACACACTCACTTGCGCAGACACACACTCACTCACTCGCGCGGACACACACTCACTCACTTGCGCGGACACACACTCACTCACTCGTGCGGACACACACTCACTCACTCGCGCGGACACACACTCACTCACACACTCACTCACTCACTCAAGTCTGTGTGTGATGTGTGTGTGACACACACTCACTCACTCGCGCGGACACACACTCACTCACTTGCGCGGACACACACTCACTCACTTGCGTGGACACACACTCACTCACTTGCGTGGACACACTTTATTAATACAATTTATTTACACCCAATTTATTTATTTATGGATGGATGCATTTATTTATTTATGCATTTATTTATGGATGGATGGATGCATTTATTTATTTATTTATGCATTTATTTATTTATGGATGTATGCATTTATTTATTTATTTATTTATGCATTTTTTTATTTATGGATGTATCCATTTATTTATTTATTTATGGATGTATTCATTTATTTATGCATTGATTTATTTATGGATGTATGTATTCATTTATTTATTTATGCATGTATTTATTTATGGATGTATGCATTTATTTATTTATTTAGGCATTTATTTATTTGTTTATGGATGTATGCATTCATTTATTTATTTAGGCATTTATTTATTTAGGCATTTATTTATTCATTTATTTATTTATGCATTCATTTATGGATGTATGCATTTATTCATTTATTTATGCATTTATTTATTTATGGATGTATCCATTTATTCATTTAGCTATTTATGTATTTATTCATTTATTTATGTATGCATTTATTTATTTATGCATTTATTCATTCATTTATTTATTTGCTTGCTCACTCGCTTTCATTCATTCGTTAGTTAGTCATCAAACTAATAAAGTATAATCATAACACAAATCAAAAGCCAGAGGTGAATAGCACGTGTGAATGTGTGCCGGTTCGCAGTAAGATGGCAGTATGGCATATAGTGACACGTTTCACCCAGTGTGTGGGAAGAGCCTGACTCTGAGGATGAAGAATGTCTGCATGATGTCCATTATTTCCTGTCATCACTGAGCCTGAGAGCCCCTCTGAAGACACAATCTCTCACACTCTTCAGCCTAAGATCACAAGCTAAATCTTTTAATTTCCTCTATGGGATGAAATGAAAGACGACACACAATTCCCACCGATGTCCACCATTATGATAGCGTGTTTTATCTGGCTGATCCTGAAGCAGGGCGCGGGTCTCTTTGACAAACCGCAGTATAGCCAACACTGACTTCAGACGAACATCTCCAGCGGTGCTCGGACCCTTTCAGCTCGAAGGGAATCCAGTGCTTCGCCTGACAGATTTCACACACATCTGTCATCATGATTTCTGAGGTTTCAGGCACTCGTGCAGACATGCAGGTTCTCAGTGATAGGAACTGTGCGGTGTGTGTATACGGTGCACAAACTGCTTCTAAACTCATTCATTCCTCCACATCCACTGCATATTAAAGCCCTGAGGGGAAGTGGAAGCAGGCAAACAGTGATGGCGATGTTAGTCACTTTTGTAATATTTTGAAGGTCCCATTACTTTGTTTGCACATTCATGCTCATGCATAACAATCAGATCATTGTTACCTGGAAACACCCGAGAGCAGTTTAGGCCGAGCTCAGCGCTGGCGTCTTGGTTAGTCAATGCATGTTTCATGAGAGGCTTCGAGAGAAAGCACAGAGAACTAAATCAACACAGACAGTTGCTGTGTTTCATTCTTCCTTTACTCAACATTCACCCTGTAAAGCTTGACGGATGACATTAATAGTGGGAAAAATATCATGTAATGGAAACGTTTATTGAGCCTTTAGACAAAATCTAGTTTGCATGTTTTTTCTTGAGTATCACATTTGATGCATCAGGCTGTTATGGCTCATGTAGATCATATTTGAGAATTTTTCTAAAAAATAATGTATGGATAATCAAGTAAAGCGAAGTTGCTTCATTTCCAGAAAATGTTCATCTTAAAATATTACTAACAATATAAAAGTTGTTAATATTTGCCGTCCTCGTCCTCTTAATAACAGTTGTGTCTGACACACACACACACACACACACACACACACACACACACACACACACACACACACACACACACACACACACACACACACACACACACACACACACACACACACACACACACACCCGTCACACGTTTCCTCTCACTGATGATCTGTTATGACCCAACGCTACATAAAAAGTCCTGCATTCACATGGAGTTAGTTTTAAAAACCTACAGGATGAAAAAGCAACTAATATGAAGAAACAAAAAACAAAGACACAAAAAAGTTATTTATTCATTTATGCATTTATTTATTTATTTGTTTGTTTGTCTATTTAGGCTTTCATTAATTAATTTTCATTTATGAATTCAATTTGCGTTTGCAAAAATTTATTTAATGCGTTTATTTATATGTATTTATGCATTTATTCATTCATTTATTTGTGCTTTTATTCATATATATTTATGCATTTATTCATTCATTAATTTATGCATTTATTCATTCATTTATTTATGCATTCATTCATTCATTAATTTATGCATTTATTCATTCATTTATTTATGCATTCATTCATTCATTAATTTATGCATTTATTCATTCATTTATTTATGCATTTATTTATGCATTTATTTATGTATTTATTCATTCATTTATTGATTTATGCATTTATTTATATGTATTTATGCAGTTATTCATTAATTAATTTATTTATGCATTTATTCATTCATTTATTGATTTATGCATTTATTTATTAATTTATTTATGCATTTATTCATTCATTTATTTATGCATTTATTTATATTTATTTATGCAGTTATTCATTTATTTATGCATTTATTCAATCATTTATTTATGCATTTATTTAAATTTATTTATGCATTTATTAATTCATTTATTTATGCGTTTATTTATATGTATTTATGCAGTTACTCATTAATTTAGAGAGAGAGAGGGAGAGAGGGAGAGAGAGAGAGAGAGAGAGAGAGAGAGAGAGAGAGAGAGAGAGAGAGAGAGAGAGAGAGAGAGAGAGAGAGAGAGAGAGAGAGAAAGACCTTCTGACACCTTCTGAAGTGTTTGGCCATCTGAAGAACACACACAGCAGTGGAAACTTGTGTTGGAATAATACAATATTTATAAGACCTGCCATCACATCGAAATGCACAAGTGTCTGAAATCCAGTGGATGTTGTTTCTCATGAAGTTTTTCTTATTTTGAATATCACTCAGAAGAACTTCTTCAAGAAAAGTCCATAACAGTACAGGCCAGAAGGAGTTTTAGAATTCATGCATTGCATTGTGTTTAAGGGCTGAAGGAAAGGATACCGGTTAATCTGTTTTTTTTTTATTTTCTGATTTGTATTTTTCAGATAAAATTACAATACTAAGAAATCTATTGGTAGGTTGGATCCGAAAAAAGTGCAAAACATTGTGTATTTGTGGTCATTTAGCATTTAGAAGTAATTCAAGTGTAATTGTCCAGTCTCTGTTGTTCTGTTTACATCGTAACAGAGCTTGTGTCGTGTTCAGTGTGTCATGTGACACTCGTTTAGGTGACTAACCCTAACCTAACCCTGACACAACAACTACTCAAACACTGGGTTGTTATGTCTGACCCAGGATCTGAGTAACACAAAAACTACCCAAACACTGGGTTGTTACATCTGACCCAGGATCTGAGTAACACAAAAACTACCCAAACACTGGGTTGTTATGTCTGACCCAGGATCTGAGTAACACAAAAACTACCCAAACACTGGGTTGTTATGTCTGACCCAGGATCTGAGTAACACATAAACTACTCAAACACTGGGTTGTTACGTCTGACCCAGGATCTGAGTAACACAAAAACTACCCAAACACTGGGTTGTTACGTCTGACCCAGGATCTGAGTAACACAAAAACTACCCAAACACTGGGTTGTTATGTCTGACCCAGGATCTGAGTAACACAAAAACTACCCAAACACTGGGTTGTTACGTCTGACCCAGGATCTGAGTAACACAAAAACTACCCAAACACTGGGTTGTTATGTCTGACCCAGGATCTGAGTAACACAAAAACTACCCAAACACTGGGTTGTTACGTCTGACCCAGGATCTGAGTAACACAAAAACTACCCAAACACTGGGTTGTTACGTCTGACCCAGGATCTGAGTAACACAAAAACTACCCAAACACTGGGTTGTTATGTCTGACCCAGGATCTGAGTAACACAAAAACTACTCAAACACTGGGTTGTTACGTCTGACCCAGGATCTGAGTAACACAAAAACTACTCAAACACTGGGTTGTTATGTCTGACCCAGGATCTGAGAAACACAAAAACTACTCAAACACTGGGTTGTTACGTCTGACCCAGGATCTGAGAAACACAAAAACTACTCAAACACTGGGTTGTTACGTCTGACCCAGGATCTGAGTAACACAAAAACTACCCAAACACTGGGTTGTTACGTCTGACCCAGGATCTGAGTAACACAAAAACTACTCAAACACTGGGTTATGTCTGACCCAGGATCTGAGTAACACAAAAACTACTCAAACACTGGGTTGTTATGTCTGACCCAGGATCTGAGTAACACAAAAACTACTCAAACACTGGGTTGTTACGTCTGACCCAGGATCTGAGTAACACAAAAACTACTCAAACACTGGGTTATGTCTGACCCAGGATCTGAGTAACACAAAAACTACTCAAACACTGGGTTGTTATGTCTGACCCAGGATCTGAGTAACACAAAAACTACTCAAACACTGGGTTGTTACGTCTGACCCAGGATCTGTGTAACACAAAAACTACTCAAACACTGGGTTGTTACGTCTGACCCAGGATCTGAGTAACACAAAAACTACTCAAACACTGGGTTGTTACGTCTGACCCAGGATCTGAGTAACACAAAAACTACCCAAACACTGGGTTGTTACGTCTGACCCAGGATCTGAGTAACACAAAAACTACCCAAACACTGGGTTGTTATGTCTGACCCAGGATCTGAGTAACACAAAAACTACCCAAACACTGGGTTGTTACGTCTGACCCAGGATCTGAGTAACACAAAAACTACCCAAACACTGGGTTGTTACGTCTGACCCAGGATCTGAGTAACACAAAAACTACCCAAACACTGGGTTGTTACGTCTGACCCAGGATCTGAGTAACACAAAAACTACCCAAACACTGGGTTGTTACGTCTGACCCAGGATCTGAGTAACACAAAAACTACCCAAACACTGGGTTGTTACGTCTGACCCAGGATCTGAGTAACACAAAAACTACCCAAACACTGGGTTGTTACGTCTGACCCAGGATCTGAGTAACACAAAAACTACTCAAACACTGGGTTGTTACGTCTGACCCAGGATCTGTGTAACACAAAAACTACCCAAACACTGGGTTGTTACATCTGACCCAGGATCTGAGTAACACAAAAACTACCCAAACACTGGGTTGTTATGTCTGACCCAGGATCTGAGTAACACAAAAACTACCCAAACACTGGGTTGTTACATCTGACCCAGGATCTGTGTAACACAAAAACTACCCAAACACTGGGTTGTTACATCTGACCCAGGATCTGAGTAACACAAAAACTACCCAAACACTGGGTTGTTACGTCTGACCCAGGATCTGAGTAACACAAAAACTACCCAAACACTGGGTTGTTACGTCTGACCCAGGATCTGAGTAACACAAAAACTACCCAAACAATGGGTTGTTACGTCTGACCCAGGATCTGAGTAACACAAAAACTACCCAAACACTGGGTTGTTACGTCTGACCCAGGATCTGAGTAACACAAAAACTACCCAAACAATGGGTTGTTACGTCTGACCCAGGATCTGAGTAACACAAAAACTACCCAAACACTGGGTTGTTACGTCTGACCCAGGATCTGAGTAACACAAAAACTACCCAAACACTGGGTTGTTACGTCTGACCCAGGATCTGAGTAACACAAAAACTACCCAAACACTGGGTTGTTACGTCTGACCCAGGATCTGAGTAACACAAAAACTACTCAAACACTGGGTTGTTACGTCTGACCCAGGATCTGAGTAACACAAAAACTACCCAAACAATGGGTTGTTACGTCTGACCCAGGATCTGAGTAACACAAAAACTACCCAAACAATGGGTTGTTACGTCTGACCCAGGATCTGAGTAACACAAAAACTACCCAAACAATGGGTTGTTACGTCTGACCCAAGATCTGAGTAACACAAAAACTACTCAAACACTGGGTTGTTACGCCTGACCCAGGATCTGAGTAACACAAAAACTACTCAAACACTGGGTTGTTACGTCTGACCCAGGATCTGTGTAACACAAAAACTACTCAAACACTGGGTTGTTACGTCTGACCCAGGATCTGTGTAACACAAAAACTACTCAAACACTGGGTTGTTACGCCTGACCCAGGATCTGAGTAACACAAAAACTACTCAAACACTGGGTTGTTACGTCTGACCCAGGATCTGTGTAACACAAAAACTACTCAAACACTGGGTTGTTACGTCTGACCCAGGATCTGTGTAACACAAAAACTACTCAAACACTGGGTTGTTACGTCTGACCCAGGATCTGTGTAACACAAAAACTACTCAAACACTGGGTTGTTACGTCTGACCCAGGATCTGTGTAACACAAAAACTACTCAAACACTGGGTTGTTACGTCTGACCCAGGATCTGAGTAACACAAAAACTACTCAAACACTGGGTTGTTACGTCTGACCCAGGATCTGTGTAACACAAAAACTACTCAAACACTGGGTTGTTATGTCTGAGCCAGGATCTGAGTAACACATAAACTACTCAAACAATGGGTTGTGTCTGACCCAGGATCTGAGTAACACAAAAACTACTCAAACACTGGGTTGTTACGTCTGAGCCAGGATCTGAGTAACACATAAACTACTCAAACACTGGGTTGTTACGTCTGACCCAGGATCTGAGTAACACAAAAACTACTCAAACACTGGGTTGTTATGTCTGAGCCAGGATCTGAGTAACACATAAACTACTCAAACACTGGGTTGTTACGTCTGACCCAGGATCTGTGTAACACAAAAACTACTCAAACACTGGGTTGTTATGTCTGAGCCAGGATCTGAGTAACACATAAACTACTCAAACACTGGGTTGTTATGTCTGACCCAGGATCTGAGTAACACAAAAACTACTCAAACACTGGGTTGTTACGTCTGACCCAGGATCTGAGTAACACAAAAACTACTCAAACACTGGGTTGTTATGTCTGACCCAGGATCTGAGTAACACAAAAACTACTCAAACATTGGGTTGTTACGTCTGACCCAGGATCTGAGTAACACAAAAACTACTCAAACACTGGGTTGTTACGTCTGACCCAGGATCTGAGTAACACAAAAACTACCCAAACAATGGGTTGTTACGTCTGACCCAGGATCTGAGTAACACAAAAACTACTCAAACACTGGGTTGTTACGCCTGACCCAGGATCTGAGTAACACAAAAACTACTCAAACACTGGGTTGTTACGTCTGACCCAGGATCTGTGTAACACAAAAACTACTCAAACACTGGGTTGTTACGTCTGACCCAGGATCTGTGTAACACAAAAACTACTCAAACACTGGGTTGTTACGCCTGACCCAGGATCTGAGTAACACAAAAACTACTCAAACACTGGGTTGTTACGTCTGACCCAGGATCTGTGTAACACAAAAACTACTCAAACACTGGGTTGTTACGTCTGACCCAGGATCTGTGTAACACAAAAACTACTCAAACACTGGGTTGTTACGTCTGACCCAGGATCTGTGTAACACAAAAACTACTCAAACACTGGGTTGTTACGTCTGACCCAGGATCTGTGTAACACAAAAACTACTCAAACACTGGGTTGTTACGTCTGACCCAGGATCTGAGTAACACAAAAACTACTCAAACACTGGGTTGTTACGTCTGACCCAGGATCTGTGTAACACAAAAACTACTCAAACACTGGGTTGTTATGTCTGAGCCAGGATCTGAGTAACACATAAACTACTCAAACAATGGGTTGTGTCTGACCCAGGATCTGAGTAACACAAAAACTACTCAAACACTGGGTTGTTACGTCTGACCCAGGATCTGAGTAACACAAACACTGGGTTGTTACGTCTGAGCCAGGATCTGAGTAACACATAAACTACTCAAACACTGGGTTGTTACGTCTGACCCAGGATCTGAGTAACACAAAAACTACTCAAACACTGGGTTGTTATGTCTGAGCCAGGATTTGAGTAACACATAAACTACTCAAACACTGGGTTGTTACGTCTGACCCAGGATCTGTGTAACACAAAAACTACGCAAACACTGGGTTGTTATGTCTGAGCCAGGATCTGAGTAACACATAAACTACTCAAACACTGGGTTGTTATGTCTGACCCAGGATCTGAGTAACACAAAAACTACTCAAACACTGGGTTGTTACGTCTGACCCAGGATCTGAGTAACACAAAAACTACCCAAACACTGGGTTGTTACGTCTGACCCAGGATCTGAGTAACACAAAAACTACTCAAACACTGGGTTGTTACGTCTGACCCAGGATCTGTGTAACACAAAACTACTCAAACACTGGGTTGTTACGTCTGACCCAGGATCTGAGTAACACAAAAACTACCCAAACACTGGGTTGTTACGTCTGACCCAGGATCTGAGTAACACAAAAACTACTCAAACACTGGGTTGTTTTGTCTGACCCAGGATCTGAGTAACACAAAAACTCTGAAAAATGCTGGGTTAAAAACAACAGAAGATGGGTTGAAAATGGACTACGAATTAGGTTGTTTTAACCCAGTGGTTGGGTTAAATGTTTGCTTAAAACAACCCGATCGCTGGGTTAGTCCATTATCAACCCAACTTGAGTTGTTTTTTAGCCTGACGTCGTCATACTCAATTCTAGTCAGAATATGAGTCTGATCTGCTCCGTTGGGCTGTGATTATGGGGCGTGTTTCAACCTAACCAGGAAAGACCTCAATTGGATAGACCTACAACCAATCAGAGCAACGGAGTGACAGAACTCAACTGCACACAGTGTTGCCAAGTCCCCGGTTTTGCCGCGGGATGTTGTTCCATGTCCGCAGGTTGAAGGACCCCAATTATGGGATATTTAGACCCAGGAACCCAGGCAACCTTGCCAAAAAAAACACTTATTTTACCCCCCAAACGGCATTTTTTCTCCGTGGAAAGCTATTGGGCTTGTTTTTGGCTAGTTTTGAGCAGCAGTTGGGCGAGTTTTGTTGTGAAAACTTGGCAACCCTGTCTGCACGCACGCTAGAATAAGTAACGTTAGAAGAAGAAGATGAGTGTAAACGATCTTTGCCGGTGTTGTAATAAAAGAATTTAAGGATACACAGAGCACTGACCAACACCATCATCATTTCTGAGAGAAATAAAGGTGAACGCATATACGAACAAGTTCTCCGTTTAGGATTAGAACAAATTCAACCCAAGCGCCTTTGATGACGTGGATGATTACGTTACTGTTGATCATCTGTCCATCATCGTCTAAAGCCCGCCCTGACAATTTCATTGGTCCGAACAGTTTCTGTTCGGGCATAGTTGCTCCACAACGGATCAAGTCCAGACCGAACTGCCCGAACTAAAATGTTGCTCTAAGTTCGGCTGGCATCCAGGCTAGTTGTTTTTAACCCAGCATTTTTTAGAGTGTACTGATCTGATCTAACCGCTGGAGAACACGGCGCTGTTGCGCTTCTACAGGCTCATCCCCAATCCAGCGCTCCAGAGCGGCTCAATCAATAACACACATTTATGCCAGACAATTGATTATGAACTGATGCGGATGAATAATGACAATGTTTACTTTATGATGTTTATATAGTAATGTGTTTTAGACGGTTGTAACAATGCATATTTTATCTCCTCATCTGAACTTGAATGAGCTCCTGCAACTGCAATAGAGGCGAGATTTCAAAATAAGAGTCCCGGTGTATTTCCAGCTTGTTTATAATTAAAAGTCACGCATTATATATTCGTTTTTACTTACACAATAAACTGTATTTAATTTCATTCCCATTTAATTCATAGTCAGGAGGAAAGACCAGTATTTGACACATATTCAATAAAGTATCAGGGTTATAATAGTTCACTAAAACCATTAAAAAATCAAATCTTTGTTAACTGAAATTTAAAACATAAATAAACAAACTTATTTGAAGCTTTAGCTTAACATGATATACTAACTAAAACAGAAATACAAAGTTATAAAAACTATATAGATGTTTTTAAAAACAAACAAAAAAGTGAATTGAGCTCTTTCGTGTATTTTTAATGTCAAAAACAAAATGATGTCAAAATGTCAGTTCAAGTGACAGTCGGTTATGTAATGCTTAAATGCTTAATGTATTACAATTGAACTAAACTCATTAGATTTTAGGAGACTAAAACTAAAAACAATTCAGGTGACTAAAATATGACTAAAACTAAATGGCATTTTCGTCAAAAGACTACGACTAAAACTCAAAATATGCTGTCAAAATGAACACTAATCTTAAGATGCTTTCTGCATAAACCGCATGCATGAAACATCAGCAGTGCTTGTCGTAACGCCGTTGAGATCAGCTCAACATGAGGAGCTCTAGGTATAATCAGTTTTGAAAGTTGCCGTTGACCCGTTTCCATTGTGTAATCGTGTGAGTGCTTCTGTGTTTGCCAGCAGGGGTTCTGAGAGTCTGTTTCCAGCACACGCTCCAGATATAGAAAACAACAAACCACTCTCTCTGAGCGGAGGGATCTTTGTTTAGGTGTGTTATTTGCAATGCAGATCTCGATGGTCGTGTGTGTTATGATTCAGGCTGGATCATGCCAGGTATCTTCAGCGTCACGGCTGCTCCAGTCTGGCGGTCAGACGGCGTGTGTGTGTGTGTGTGTGTGTGTTATCATCTCACTGTTCCACCGCTGACGGCAAGCTGACTTTAAATGATTTTAGTAGTGGATCTGACACAACTCTTTCCGCTGGATGACAGATTGAATGATTTCTCTCTGAGCTCCTCACGCCTACACACTGAGTCGTAGAAAATATGTTCATGTGCATCTTCAGTTTTGTCTTTGCTTGTTTTATTTATTTATGTCATTTGAGTTCAGATGAACTCGCTCAGTTACACATTCCCAGAGCATAAACACACAAATGTAAAAATAGTCATGTTAAACTGTTATGCCCTCATTAGCTGTAATGAGTTATCTATAATCATTCTCTCTCTTGTTTCAGTGCATTATATATTAATGTGCCTTATTATGCAATATTAAAGGTTCCTAATTTTGTTTCGCCGGTCTTCTACAACAGGCTTACATTCTTCCAAGGTCAAAAACACCTAAATCTTCTCATAATACACATTTCAGCATCAGCTCTTCTGACACAGTCTCTCTAAGCCCCTCCCCTCTGAGAGCTGCTCTGATTGGTCAGACTGTAAAAAAGATTGGCCTTTCACTATCTTCTATTGGAGAAAAGTGAAGCCGCCAACGTCTGAATATGCTGACGTCGCTGATTCGGGACCGGAGTCTGTGCAGTAGCGAGCAGGAAGTAGAGTCGTGATATCGAAACCTCTAAATCCAATGTTGAAAATATGATTTAAAAAGTCCTCATTATTAGATGAAAAGTCAAAAATATGACATGCTAAGTCTTAATTATAAGATAAAATGTTGAAAATATGATTTAAAAAGTCCTCATTATTAGATGAAAAGTCAAAAATATGACATGCTAAGTCTTAATTATAAGATAAAATGTTGAAAATATGATATTAAAGTCCTCATTATTAGATAAAAAGTCAAAAATATGACATGCTAAGTCTTAATTATAAGATAAAATGTTGAAAATATGATATTAAAGTCCTCATTATTAGATAAAAAGTCAAAAATATGACATGCTAAGTCATAATTATTAGATAAAATGTTGAAAATATGATATTAAAGTCCTCATTATTAGATAAAAAGTCAAAAATATGACATGCTAAGTCTTAATTATAAGATAAAATGTTGAAAATATGATATTAAAGTCCTCATTATTAGATAAAAAGTCAAAAATATGACATGCTAAGTCATAATTATCAGATTAAATGTTGAAAATATGTTATTAAAGTCCTCATTATTAGATAAAAAGTCAAAAATATGACATGCTAAGTCTTAATTATAAGATAAAATGTTGAAAATATGATATTAAAGTCCTCATTATTAGATAAAAAGTCAAAAATATGACATGCTAAGTCATAATTATAAGATAAAATGTTGAAAATATGATATTAAAGTCCTCATTATTAGATAAAAAGTCAAAAATATGACATGCTAAGTCATAATTATAAGATAAAATGTTGAAAATATGATATTAAAGTCCTCATTATTAGATAAAAAGTCAAAAATATGACATGCTAAGTCATAATTATAAGATAAAATGTTGAAAATATGATATTAAAGTCCTCATTATTAGATAAAAAGTCAAAAATATGACATGCTAAGTCATAATTATAAGGTAAAATGTTGAAAATATGATATTAAAGTCCTCATTATTAGATAAAAAGTCAAAAATATGACATGCTAAGTCATAATTATAAGGTAAAATGTTGAAAATATGATATTAAAGTCCTCATTATTAGATAAAAAGTCAAAAATATGACATGCTAAGTCATAATTATAAGATAAAATGTTGAAAATATGATATTAAAGTCCTCATTATTAGATAAAAAGTCAAAAATATGACATGCTAAGTCATAATTATAAGATAAAATGTTGAAAATATGATATTAAAGTCCTCATTATTAGATAAAAAGTCAAAAATATGACATGCTAAGTCATAATTATAAGATAAAATGTTGAAAATATGATATTAAAGTCCTCATTATTAGATAAAAAGTCAAAAATATGACATGCTAAGTCATAATTATAAGATAAAATGTTGAAAATATGATATTAAAGTCCTCATTATTAGATAAAAAGTCAAAAATATGACATGCTAAGTCTTAATTATAAGATAAAATGTTGAAAATATGATATTAAAGTCCTCATTATTAGATAAAAAGTCAAAAATATGACATGCTAAGTCATAATTATAAGATAAAATGTTGAAAATATGATATTAAAGTCCTCATTATTAGATAAAAAGTCAAAAATATGACATGCTAAGTCATAATTATCAGATTAAATGTTGAAAATATGTTATTAAAGTCCTCATTATTAGATAAAAAGTCAAAAATATGACATGCTAAGTCTTAATTATAAGATAAAATGTTGAAAATATGATATTAAAGTCCTCATTATTAGATAAAAAGTCAAAAATATGACATGCTAAGTCTTAATTATAAGATAAAATGTTGAAAATATGATATTAAAGTCCTCATTATTAGATAAAAAGTCAAAAATATGACATGCTAAGTCATAATTATCAGATTAAATGTTGAAAATATGTTATTAAAGTCCTCATTATTAGATAAAAAGTCAAAAATATGACATGCTAAGTCTTAATTATAAGATAAAATGTTGAAAATATGATATTAAAGTCCTCATTATTAGATAAAAAGTCAAAAATATGACATGCTAAGTCTTAATTATAAGATAAAATGTTGAAAATATGATATTAAAGTCCTCATTATTAGATAAAAAGTCAAAAATATGACATGCTAAGTCATAATTATCAGATTAAATGTTGAAAATATGTTATTAAAGTCCTCATTATTAGATAAAAAGTCAAAAATATGACATGCTAAGTCTTAATTATAAGATAAAATGTTGAAAATATGATATTAAAGTCCTCATTATTAGATAAAAAGTCAAAAATATGACATGCTAAGTCATAATTATCAGATTAAATGTTGAAAATATGTTATTAAAGTCCTCATTATTAGATAAAAAGTCAAAAATATGACATGCTAAGTCTTAATTATAAGATAAAATGTTGAAAATATGATATTAAAGTCCTCATTATTAGATAAAAAGTCAAAAATATGACATGCTAAGTCTTAATTATAAGATAAAATGTTGAAAATATGATATTAAAGTCCTCATTATTAGATAAAAAGTCAAAAATATGACATGCTAAGTCATAATTATAAGATAAAATGTTGAAAATATGATATTAAAGTCCTCATTATTAGATAAAAAGTCAAAAATATGACATGCTAAGTCTTAATTATAAGATAAAATGTTGAAAATATGATATTAAAGTCCTCATTATTAGATAAAAAGTCAAAAATATGACATGCTAAGTCTTAATTATAAGATAAAATGTTGAAAATATGATATTAAAGTCCTCATTATTAGATAAAAAGTCAAAAATATGACATGCTAAGTCATAATTATAAGATAAAATGTTGAAAATATGATATTAAAGTCCTCATTATTAGATAAAAAGTCAAAAATATGACATGCTAAGTCATAATTATAAGATAAAATGTTGAAAATATGATATTAAAGTCCTCATTATTAGATAAAAAGTCAAAAATATGACATGCTAAGTCTTAATTATAAGATAAAATGTTGAAAATATGATATTAAAGTCCTCATTATTAGATAAAAAGTCAAAAATATGACATGCTAAGTCATAATTATAAGATAAAATGTTGAAAATATGATATTAAAGTCCTCATTATTAGATAAAAAGTCAAAAATATGACATGCTAAGTCATAATTATAAGATAAAATGTTGAAAATATGATATTAAAGTCCTCATTATTAGATAAAAAGTCAAAAATATGACATGCTAAGTCTTAATTATAAGATAAAATGTTGAAAATATGATATTAAAGTCCTCATTATTAGATAAAAAGTCAAAAATATGACATGCTAAATCATAATTATTAGATAAAATGTTGAAAATATGATATTAAAGTCCTCATTATTAGATAAAATGTCAAAAATATGACATGCTAAATCATAATTATTAGATAAAATGTTGAAAATATGATATTAAAGTCCTCATTATTAGATAAAATGTCAAAAATATGACATGCTAAATCAAAATTTTAAGATAAAATGTTGAAAATATGATTTCAAAAATCGCTGATGACAAGTTTCAGGCAGTTCAGAATCGCTTCTTTCTTTTAGGAGACAATAACTCTATTTATTATTTTATTTTCAGGACTTTTACATTCATAAACCGCTATATTAAAGGTGCAGTGTGTAGTATTTATGAGGATCTAATGAGAGAAATGCAATATAATATACATAACTATGTTTTCAGTGGAGTATAAAGACCTTACATAATGAACCGCTATGTTTTTATCTACACACACCGCGGGTACAGTAAAGCCGCCATTTTGTGCCGCCATGTTTCTACAGTAGCCCTAAAGGGACAAACTGCTCTGTAAAATCAGTGTGACATGGATTGCATCAATATTGCGTTGTTGTATTTTCATACACTGGGTCCATTCCAGGTTTTTAATGTGACCATCTGTAAACAGAACCTCATTTTTCTCCCTCCAACCCCCACGGGCCGAGCAAATTGTGCCATTTGTTGTACTTTTTTTGTGCGTTGTTTGCCATTTAAAAAGGAAAATCAATGCCTCTGTTGGTTTATTGCGAGGCCGAGCGGAGCCGCTCACATTAATGTGTGTGTGAGAACAGCAGCAGGACTGAAGGTGAAGCTGCTGTTGGTCTTGGCATGGAAAGAGCCGTTCGTTCTCTCTGCTCTGCTTCCTCCGGCCGCCTGTAATTAACCCCAAACTCTGGGTCAGTCTGAACTGTGTAATTGGCTCTGCTAATTTAACCCTGGCGTGACTGACGGGGAGATCTGATTGGATGTGGACTTATGATTAGCAGTGTTCATTTCGTTGATGAATAATTTTCGTCAACGACCTTTTTCACTGACGAGAACGAGACGATAACTAAATAAAAACTAGTGATGGAGGACAAAAACTATGACGAAAACGTACTGTCATTTTCATCAACAAATAAAAACGAGATGAGAATGTTAGTGAGGGTCGATTAGAGAAGAGATCCAGTCAGAACTGATGTC
>CM042257.1:47750194-47775194 GCA_023566225.1 Romanogobio albipinnatus | reverse complement strand
TTGGATCCTGGCCGTCAGCCGCGTGAGAAGGCCTGAGACGGGGAGGTGTAGAGCAGATGGGAGGTCATGGCGAGTGTGACACGTGTGGGAGAGACCGTGAGTGACTCAGAGCCGAACGCACGAGCAGACACACTCATCCCCGGCCGTGCAGAGACGACTGTGGTCACAGAGGTGGAAGTGAATGTCGATTGAGTCAGTGCTTTATTTATGACACAGAGATTCACAGATGAACTCATCACAGCTCATGCACACACAGAAGTGGCCGAAAGTGATGTGCGGAGGGGATAAATTGATGACAGGCTGTTGAATTATTAGAAAATAATGCACACCCGTGGTGGTAAAGCCATGTGCATTATTTTCTAATGATGGACTGAGTACAGCGGCCATATAGCCTGACGTCGTCATACTCAATTCTAGTCAGAATATGAGTCTGATACTGCTCCGTTGGGCTGTGATTATGGGGTGTGTTTAAACCGAACCAGGAAAGACCTCAATTGGATAGACCTACAACCAATCAGAGCAACGGAGCGACGCATAACATTAGTTGTCAAATGTCAACAGAACTCAACTGCACTGTGTTGCCAAGTCCGCGGGTTGAAGTGACCCCAATTTTGTGATATACAGACACAGGAATGCGAAATTTAGCAGCCGTGCCAAAATAACACATATTTTACCCCCAAATGCCATTTTTCCCGGAGAACCCCCCCACCCGGAAAGCTATTGGGCTTGTTTTTGGCTAGTTTTGAGTAGCAATCGGGATTGGGCGAGTTTTGCTGTAAAAACTTGGCAACCCTGTCTGTGCGCGCTAGAATAAGTCACGTTAGAAGAAGAAGATGAGTGTAAACGATCTTTGCCGGTGTTGTGAAAAAAGAATGTAAGGATACACAGAGCACTGACCAACACCATCATCATTTCTGAGAGAAATAGTAAAGGTGAACGCATATACGAACAAGTTCTCCGTTTAGGATTAGAACAAATTCAACCCAAGCGCCTTTGATGACGTGGATGATTACGTTACTGTTGATCATCTGTCCATCATCGTCTAAAGCCCGCCCTGACAATTTCATTGGTCCGAACAGTTTCTGTTCGGGCATAATTACTTCTCTATGGATCAAGTCCAGACCGAACTCCCCTTGCAAAAAAATTTGTGGGCGGGGCTAAGTTCGTCTGGCATCCAGGCTAGCGGCCATGGCATCTGGGGGTGAAAACAGACGAGGCCAGAGAAAAGGAGCCGGAAGCATGAGAAGCGACAGAGACGAGAGACGGGAGAGAGGAGAAAAAAAAAAAATCTTGGTCCGGTTGCCGGACACACTGCCGCTCGGACCTCATGGTGCGTTCACACCGGACGCGATTCGCGCGAGTGAATTACATGTTAAGTCAATGCAGAGACGCGAAATGGCATTCTGCGGCGCGATTCGCGCGATTGAGGCGGCGTGAATGACGCGAATTGAGCGTTTTGAACGCGCGTTTCGCGAATCGCTCAAGTTGAAAAATCTGAACTCTGGCGGATATTTCGCGCCGCGTTAGCCAATCACGAGCTTGCTCTAGTAGTGACGCATTTACAAGCGGAGATAATCGTGGCCGTATGTGGATACCCGGAGCTGTATGATACATCATCCTATCACTACAGGAACAGGAATAAAAGGAATAAAGGAATAAAAAGGATCTTGCTTGGAAGAAAGTGAGTTATTGTGAGCCATTGTGAGCCAAGTGAGCCATTTCACAACGAGACTGGAGCAGAAAAAAGAGCCAGAGCCAGCGGCAAATGTGAGAAGGACTAGCTGAGGAAAGGCGGGTCTCGCCGGGTAAACGAGCGCTGAGCGCCGCGGATCCCCTGGATCTCACAACTCCGAAAACGCCAGATAAAATGCTCAAATAGGCTCTTTTTATAAATTAACCACAGATTTGAGCTTTAAACAACTATATTATCGCCTGAAAAAGTCTTTAAACTACGTTTTGTCACACATTAATAGTAGTATTTTTTACAAAAAAGACGAGCTGGCTCAAATAGGGCAGAAGCCCCTCACTTGACGCGAATTCGCGTCTGTTGTGTAGTTGTCACACGCGAATTTCACGCGCGAATGAAGCGAGTAAACTCAAAATGTTCAAGCGTCCACCTTCGCGCGAATTGCGTCCGGTGTGAACGCACCATCAGACAGCCATGCGATGGTACTGGACGCCAATGTTCCCTCTAATTTCTTTTCTCGCTGAGCAAAACTTTTCTCTATTTGGCGGCGGACATTTTGTAGCCTGGCTCCTACGTACTTCCGCTCAATTTTCATTTTCCTTCAGTTCTCGGTCTGGAACTGGTGTGTATGCTTGGGTTTTCTCCCGAACAATGTTTTACCGGTCCAATCAGCGAACAGAGGGAGCGGCTGAGAGCGATGACGTTGATGCCGTGCGCTAGTTTGAGTTGTAGTTCAGTAATGGCGGCGGAGAAAGATGCGAGCGTGTGGCTCCACTGACGAATGTCCAGAAGTTAAAGCCTGAGTGTGGCGAGGTGGACGAGCGAGCGAGCGAGAGTTGTGTTTTGTTTACGATTTGTTATGTATGTGCGCTGCAGTCGTCCGTGAGGGGCTGCCGCTTTTACTTTAATTTTGTGTTTATTATTTGATTCCGTCTCCCACCACCCGCGAGAAAAACCCAGGCTGAATTACCGACTGCTTTTGACAAACACCAAGGTCGTGTGGTACTGTAATTGCTCTCCGAATCCACATCTCTATCACTTCAAAATTCACTCTTTATATCCTTTTTTGACCCCTGCAGGCTACCGTACGGTTGCGTTCGCTGTAATTTGGATGCATTTCTAGACTTGTATTTCTTTAAATGCTGGCAAGTGTTTACAAGAGCAAAATATTTCATCACCGCTCAAAAAATTAAAGAAGAAAAGCACGTAAACATTTGAATTGGGCTGTTATTTAAGGCAGCATTTATTCTTATCATACCAAGCATATGACATTTTATTTACAGCATATACAATCATGTTACGATTGCATGAGAGGGCAGCGGGTTCCGATCACAAAACTCTCCTCTCCACCGTGAATAAATCACAATCCGAATGCACAAGGTTTTATCACTGACACTGAGGTGGTGTGCACAGTTAACGTGAGAATCAGAGGCGAACGGCGCGTGACATACGTCACGACCAAACGTTAGCGATTGGAACGTTCATGAAGCTTTGAAGCGTTATGAATCAGTGAGTCGATTCAGCGGTTTGAAGCGTTATGAATCAGTGAGTCGATTCAGCGGTTTGAAGCGTTATGAATCAGTGAGTCGATTCAGCGGTTTGAATCGTTATGAATCAGTGAGTCGATTCAGCGGTTTGAAGCGTTATGAATCAGTGAGTCGATTCAGCGGTTTGAAGCGTTATGAATCAGTGAGTCGATTCAGCGGTTTGAAGCGTTATGAATCAGTGAGTCGATTCAGCGGTTTGAAGCGTTATGAATCAGTGAGTCGATTCAGCGGTTTGAAGCGTTATGAATCAGTGAGTCGATTCAGCGGTTTGAAGCGCTATGAATCAGTGAGTCGATTCAGCGGTTTGAAGCGTTATGAATCAGTGAGTCGATTCAGTGGTTTGAAGTGTTATGAATCAGTGAGTCGATTCAGTGGTTTGAAGCGTTATGAATCAGTGAGTCGATTCAGCGGTTTGAAGCGTTATGAATCAGTGAGTCGATTCAGCGGTTTGAAGCGTTATGAATCAGTGAGTCGATTCAGCGGTTTGAATCGTTATGAATCAGTGAGTCGATTCAGCGGTTTGAAGCGTTATGAATCAGTGAGTCGATTCAGCGGTTTGAAGCGTTATGAATCAGTGAGTCGATTCAGCGGTTTGAAGCATTATGAATCAGTGAGTCGATTCAGCGGTTTGAAGTGTTATGAATCAGTGAGTCGATTCAGCGGTTTGAAGCGTTATGAATCAGTGAGTCGATTCAGCGGTTTGAAGCGTTATGAATCAGTGAGTCGATTCAGCGGTTTGAAGCGCTATGAATCAGTGAGTCGATTCAGCGGTTTGAAGCGTTATGAATCAGTGAGTCGATTCAGTGGTTTGAAGTGTTATGAATCAGTGAGTCGATTCAGTGGTTTGAAGCGTTATGAATCAGTGAGTCGATTCAGTGGTTTGAAGCGTTATGAATCAGTGAGTCGATTCAGTGGTTTGAAGTGTTATGAATCAGTGAGTCGATTCAGTGGTTTGAAGCGTTATGAATCAGTGAGTCGATTCAGCGGTTTGAAGCGTTATGAATCAGTGAGTCGATTCAGCGGTTTGTAGCGTTATGAATCAGTGAGTCGATTCAGCGGTTTGAAGCGTTATGAATCAGTGAGTCGATTCAGCGGTTTGAAGCGTTATGAATCAGTGAGTCGATTCAGCGGTTTGAAGCGTTATGAATCAGTGAGTCGATTCAGTGGTTTGAAGCGTTATGAATCAGTGAGTCGATTCAGCTGTTTGGAGCGTTATGAATCAGTGAGTCGATTCAGCGGTTTGAAGCGTTATGAATCAGTGAGTCGATTCAGCGGTTTGAAGCGTTATGAATCAGTGAGTCGATTCAGCGGTTTGAAGCGTTATGAATCAGTGAGTCGATTCAGTGGTTTGAAGCGTTATGAATCAGTGAGTCGATTCAGTGGTTTGAAGTGTTATGAATCAGTGAGTCGATTCAGCGGTTTGAAGCGTTATGAATCAGTGAGTCGATTCAGTGGTTTGAAGTGTTATGAATCAGTGAGTCGATTCAGCGGTTTGAAGCGTTATGAATCAGTGAGTCGATTCAGCGGTTTGAAGCGTTATGAATCAGTGAGTCGATTCAGTGGTTTGAAGTGTTATGAATCAGTGAGTCGATTCAGTGGTTTGAAATGTTATGAATCAGTGAGTCGATTCAGCGGTTTGAAGTGTTATGAATCAGTGAGTCGATTCAGCGGTTTGAAGCGTTATGAATCAGTGAGTCGATTCAGCGGTTTGAAGTGTTATGAATCAGTGAGTCGATTCAGCGGTTTGAATCGTTATGAATCAGTGAGTCGATTCAGCGGTTTGAAGCGTTATGAATCAGTGAGTCGATTCAGCGGTTTGAAGCGTTATGAATCAGTGAGTCGATTCAGTGGTTTGAAGCGTTATGAATCAGTGAGTCGATTCAGCGGTTTGAAGCGTTATGAATCAGTGAGTCGATTCAGTGGTTTGAAGTGTTATGAATCAGTGAGTCGATTCAGTGGTTTGAAGTGTTATGAATCAGTGAGTCGATTCAGCGGTTTGAAGTGTTATGAATCAGTGAGTCGATTCAGCGGTTTGAATCGTTATGAATCAGTGAGTCGATTCAGCTGTTTGGAGCGTTATGAATCAGTGAGTCGATTCAGCGGTTTGAAGCGCTATGAATCAGTGAGTCGATTCAGCGGTTTGAAGCGTTATGAATCAGTGAGTCGATTCAGTGGTTTGAAGTGTTATGAATCAGTGAGTCGATTCAGCGGTTTGAAGCGTTATGAATCAGTGAGTCGATTCAGCGGTTTGAAGCGTTATGAATCAGTGAGTCGATTCAGTGGTTTGAAGCGTTATGAATCAGTGAGTCGATTCAGTGGTTTGAAGTGTTATGAATCAGTGAGTCGATTCAGCTGTTTGGAGCGTTATGAATCAGTGAGTCGATTCAGCGGTTTGAAGCGTTATGAATCAGTGAGTCGATTCAGCGGTTTGAAGCGTTATGAATCAGTGAGTCGATTCAGCGGTTTGAAGCATTATGAATCAGTGAGTCGATTCAGCGGTTTGAAGCGTTATGAATCAGTGAGTCGATTCAGCGGTTTGAAGCGTTATGAATCAGTGAGTCGATTCAGCGGTTTGAAGCGTTATGAATCAGTGAGTCGATTCAGCGGTTTGAAGCGTTATGAATCAGTGAGTCGATTCAGCGGTTTGAAGCGCTATGAATCAGTGAGTCGATTCAGCGGTTTGAAGCGTTATGAATCAGTGAGTCGATTCAGTGGTTTGAAGTGTTATGAATCAGTGAGTCGATTCAGCGGTTTGAAGCGTTATGAATCAGTGAGTCGATTCAGCGGTTTGAAGCGTTATGAATCAGTGAGTCGATTCAGTGGTTTGAAGCGTTATGAATCAGTGAGTCGATTCAGTGGTTTGAAGTGTTATGAATCAGTGAGTCGATTCAGCTGTTTGGAGCGTTATGAATCAGTGAGTCGATTCAGCGGTTTGAAGCGTTATGAATCAGTGAGTCGATTCAGCGGTTTGAAGCGTTATGAATCAGTGAGTCGATTCAGCGGTTTGAAGCATTATGAATCAGTGAGTCGATTCAGCGGTTTGAAGCGTTATGAATCAGTGAGTCGATTCAGCGGTTTGAAGCGTTATGAATCAGTGAGTCGATTCAGCGGTTTGAAGCGTTATGAATCAGTGAGTCGATTCAGCGGTTTGAAGCGTTATGAATCAGTGAGTCGATTCAGCGGTTTGAAGCGCTATGAATCAGTGAGTCGATTCAGCGGTTTGAAGCGTTATGAATCAGTGAGTCGATTCAGTGGTTTGAAGTGTTATGAATCAGTGAGTCGATTCAGCGGTTTGAAGCGTTATGAATCAGTGAGTCGATTCAGCGGTTTGAAGCGTTATGAATCAGTGAGTCGATTCAGTGGTTTGAAGCGTTATGAATCAGTGAGTCGATTCAGTGGTTTGAAGTGTTATGAATCAGTGAGTCGATTCAGCTGTTTGGAGCGTTATGAATCAGTGAGTCGATTCAGCGGTTTGAAGCGTTATGAATCAGTGAGTCGATTCAGCGGTTTGAAGCGTTATGAATCAGTGAGTCGATTCAGCGGTTTGAATCGTTATGAATCAGTGAGTCGATTCAGCGGTTTGAAGCATTATGAATCAGTGAGTCGATTCAGCGGTTTGAAGCGTTATGAATCAGTGAGTCGATTCAGCGGTTTGAAGCATTATGAATCAGTGAGTCGATTCAGCGGTTTGAAGCGTTATGAATCAGTGAGTCGATTCAGCGGTTTGAAGCGTTATGAATCAGTGAGTCGATTCAGCGGTTTGAAGCGTTATGAATCAGTGAGTCGATTCAGCGGTTTGAAGCGCTATGAATCAGTGAGTCGATTCAGCGGTTTGAAGCGTTATGAATCAGTGAGTCGATTCAGTGGTTTGAAGTGTTATGAATCAGTGAGTCGATTCAGCGGTTTGAAGCGTTATGAATCAGTGAGTCGATTCAGCGGTTTGAAGCGTTATGAATCAGTGAGTCGATTCAGCGGTTTGAAGCGTTATGAATCAGTGAGTCGATTCAGTGGTTTGAAGCGTTATGAATCAGTGAGTCGATTCAGTGGTTTGAAGCGTTATGAATCAGTGAGTCGATTCAGCTGTTTGGAGCGTTATGAATCAGTGAGTCGATTCAGCGGTTTGAAGCGTTATGAATCAGTGAGTCGATTCAGCGGTTTGAAGCGTTATGAATCAGTGAGTCGATTCAGCGGTTTGAAGCGTTATGAATCAGTGAGTCGATTCAGTGGTTTGAAGTGTTATGAATCAGTGAGTCGATTCAGTGGTTTGAAGCGTTATGAATCAGTGAGTCGATTCAGCGGTTTGAAGCGTTATGAATCAGTGAGTCGATTCAGCGGTTTGAAGCGTTATGAATCAGTGAGTCGATTCAGCGGTTTGAAGCGTTATGAATCAGTGAGTCGATTCAGCGGTTTGAAGCGTTATGAATCAGTGAGTCGATTCAGTGGTTTGAAGTGTTATGAATCAGTGAGTCGATTCAGCGGTTTGAAATGTTATGAATCAGTGAGTCGATTCAGCGGTTTGAAGTGTTATGAATCAGTGAGTCGATTCAGCGGTTTGAAGCGTTATGAATCAGTGAGTCGATTCAGTGGTTTGAAGTGTTATGAATCAGTGAGTCGATTCAGCGGTTTGAATCGTTATGAATCAGTGAGTCGATTCAGCGGTTTGAAGCGTTATGAATCAGTGAGTCGATTCAGCGGTTTGAAGCGTTATGAATCAGTGAGTCGATTCAGTGGTTTGAAGTGTTATGAATCAGTGAGTCGATTCAGCGGTTTGAAGCGTTATGAATCAGTGAGTCGATTCAGTGGTTTGAAGTGTTATGAATCAGTGAGTCGATTCAGTGGTTTGAAGTGTTATGAATCAGTGAGTCGATTCAGTGGTTTGAAGTGTTATGAATCAGTGAGTCGATTCAGCGGTTTGAAGCGTTATGAATCAGTGAGTCGATTCAGTGGTTTGGAGCGTTATGAACCAGTGAGTCGATTCAGCGGTTTGAAGCGTTATGAATCAGTGAGTCGATTCAGTGGTTTGAAGCGTTATGAATCAGTGAGTCGATTCAGCGGTTTGAAGCGTTATGAATCAGTGAGTCGATTCAGCGGTTCGGATCGCCAAAGTCACGTATTTCAGCAGTTTGACACACGATCCGAATCATGAATCGACTCGCTGATTCATAACGCTTCGAAGCTTCATGGTGCATTGTTTTAAAATCAGTCCAAATTGAGCCGTGTGTTTATTAAGGTCTTCAATAAAACAAGATGAGAACTTAAATATTCAATTAAAAATATTCGCTTGTTTCCTCTTTTTCATCAAACCGCAGTTTTTGCAAGTTTTATCTCATAAAATTGCATAAATATCCCGCATTTTTAAAGAAAACGTCCCGCATAATTGATGATTTTTGCCCACAACAATCACCAAAAAAAGCCGTGTTTTTCTGGAAGGACTGTAGTTTTAGGCGATATGGTCCGACAATGTTTTCTTTAGCCCGCTGCATTTTGTAGGATTATATTCTGTTTTCTCTCTAATTTTTCATTATTATTTTCGCAGAAAACCGCTGGCGATAATCGTCCCGGTGTGCACAGGCCTTGTGTGTGGCTGTTTTTGACCATCATTTAACTGGATATGTTAAATAGTTGTATTTAGTGTGAAATGATGTTTTAATTATGCTCACCCTAATTGTTTTTGCTCTGTTATTCCTCTCTTGAGTAACGTTAGTGTACTTCTCCGTCTCCAGCGTGACAAACTGCTTTCATTACTCAGCGTCTCTGCGCTGCTAAATAAGATGAATAAGCCCGTCCGTATCTTCAGTCTTCGGTCTTCATCTGTTTATCTCTCTCATTCCACTTGTCCCATCGCTCCTGGTACAACATCTATAAACGTTGCATTACTTCTATATAATTGTTTCTTCTTCTCTTCTTCTCAGTTGTGTTTATCTCCATTTGCTTTGATTAACTTCACATTATCCTCCCTTTCTTCTTCTGTTAAAACGCCTTCTGCATTCTTTGCCTGCATTTATATTCGTGTCATGTTTTATTGGAGGTTTTGGTACATAAGCCTGATTTATGGCTGTTGGTTAGTGTGGTGTGAAGCGGCGTCTGCCTGCATTACATTAAGATTCCTGATATGCACATCCTCATCTGCCACACCTCGGAAAGCCTCGCGCAACCGTTCAATTAAACCGCTGTGAGTGAGTCTCTGACGCAGGGTTTGAGCATAGCTGTGCTTTCTGTTTTAATGCAATATCAAAGAAAAGTTCACTGTAAAAAATACTGTGCCCGTTTTACTCAATAAAACTATTTGCATCAGCTTTTTGAGTATTTTACTTTGAGAAATACTTTGTGTTTGAGCATCAATTTCAAATATTCATGCTTTCTGTTTTTATGCAATATCAAAGAAAAGTTGGACACAATTTCCAATAGTGTTGTTCATAGTTTTGAGCATTTTACATTTATGCATCCGGCCGATGCTTTTATCCAAAGTGACTTACATTGAGTTCAAGGTTTGCATCTTTCAGTGCACACATTTTGTGTTGATTTGGAGAGAGAGGGCATGTGATGAGTTTTGCAAAGAATCTTTAAATGACTGTTTTACAATAAATGTTGCACTTTAAAATCAAATACTTTGAGAAATACTTTGAGAAATACTTTGTGTTTGAGCATCAATTTCAAATATTCATGCTTTCTGTTTTTATGCAATATCAAAGAAAAGTTGGACACAATTTCCAACACTAGTGTTCTTCATAGTTTTGAGCATTTTATGCACTTGGCAGATGCTTTTATCCAAAGTGTCTTACATTGAGTTCTTGTCTTTCATTGAGATCTTTCAGTGCACACATTTTGTTTTGTGCTGTTTTGAAGAGAGGGCATGTGGTTGAATCTTGCAAACGGCTGAAATCACTCACAGAATCTTTAAATAGTGGTCTTCAAAGTTTCACATTTGACAGATGTGACTTACATTGAGTTCAAGGTTTGCATCTTTCAGTGCACACATTTTGTGTTGATTTGGAGAGAGAGGGCATGTGATTGAGTTTTGCAAAGAGTTGAAATCTTTAAATGGCTGTTTTATAATAAAATGCTGGACTTTAATATCAAATATTGCAGAGGACATACTTTGAGGAATGCTTTGAGTGTTTGAGCATCGATTTCAAATATTTGTGCTGTCGTATTTATGCAATATCAAAGAAAAGTTGGACACAATTTCCAATAGTGTTGTTCATAGTTTTGAGCATTTTACATTTATGCATCCGGCCGATGCTTTTATCCAAAGTGACTTACATTGAGTTCAAGGTTTGCATCTTTCAGTGCACACATTTTGTGTTGATTTGGAGAGAGAGGGCATGTGATGAGTTTTGCAAAGAATCTTTAAATGACTGTTTTACAATAAATGTTGCACTTTAAAATCAAATACTTTGAGAAATACTTTGTGTTTGAGCATCAATTTCAAATATTCATGCTTTCTGTTTTTATGCAATATCAAAGAAAAGTTGGACACAATTTCAACACTAGTGTTCTTCATAGTTTTGAGTGAGCATTTTATGCATCCGGCAGATGCTTTTATCCAAAGTGTCTTACATTGAGTTCAAGGTTTGCATCTTTCAGTGCACACATTTTGTGTTGATTTGGAGAGAGAGGGCATGTGATTGAGTTTTGCAAAGAGTTGAAATCTTTAAATGGCTGTTTTATATTAAAATGCTGGACTTTAATATCAAATATTGCATAGGACATACTTTGAGGAATGCTTTGAGTGTTTGAGCATCGATTTCAAATATTTGTGCTGTCGGTATTTATGCAATATCAAAGAAAAGTTGGACACAATTTCCAATAGTGTTGTTCATAGTTTTGAGTATTTTACATTTATGCATCCGGCAGACGCTTTTATCCAAAGTGACTTGCATTGAGTTCAAGGTTTGCATTATTTCAGAGCATCTGGGTTAAGAATCTGTAAATGGCTGTTTCCCATTTACATGCTGGACTTTAATATCAAATATTGCAGAGGACATACTTTGAGGAATGCTGAGGAGTGTTTGAGCATCAATTTCAAATATCCGTGCTATTTTTATGCAATATCAAAGAAACGTACGGCAAAATGTCCTTCATAGTTTTGAGCATTTTATGCATCCGGCAGATGCTTTTATCCAAAGTGACTTGCATTGAGTTCAAGGTTTGCATCTTTCAGTGCACACATTTTGTGTTGATTTGGAGAGAGAGGGCATGTGATGAGTTTTGCAAAGAATCTTTAAATGACTGTTTTACAATAAATGTTGCACTTTAAAATCAAATACTTTGAGAAATACTTTGTGTTTGAGCATCAATTTCAAATATTCATGCTTTCTGTTTTTATGCAATATCAAAGAAAAGTTGGACACAATTTCAACACTAGTGTTCTTCATAGTTTTGAGCATTTTATGCACTTGGCAGATGCTTTTATCCAAAGTGTCTTACATTGAGTTCTTGTCTTTCAGTGAGATCTTTCAGTGCACGCATTTTGTTTTGTGCTGTTTTGGAGAGAGGGCATGTGGTTGAATCTTGCAAACGGCTGAAATCACTCACAGAATCTTTAAAGAGTGGTCTTCAAAGTTTCACATTTGACAGATGTGACTTACATTGCATTCAAGGTTTACATTTTCTCAGTGCATGCATTCCCTGGGAATCAAACCCGTGACCGTGGCATTGTTAGCATCCATCTACTGTCATATAAAAGTACAAATATAAGTATTAAATATTGCTTTAATGGAATCTGAAATAGTTTTCTGTACAAAGAAATACATTTTCTGTCATGCACTTTGAAACTGTACAGCGGAGCTTGTAAAGCATCAGGAGTGTTTAGTAAGAGCTTGTGGAAAGCGTTCTTCAGACTTTGAGTTGAGCAGGACTGTGAGCAAACACACACACACACAACTTTGAGCTGTGCATGACCCATGTCTCTGCGGGATGATACACATCTGATTCTCTCAAAGTAAGTAATTAAGTTGCAACAAATATTATATTCCTGTATATTATCCCACACATGATTTATTTTAAAACTCTCGACAGAAATGAGATTGAATCATAGAGCGAATGGAGACTTCCCTTCTCCTGAGCCAAAGATAATAGTTTGCTGAAATGCAGTAAACTTTTGCACTATATTTCCATATTTTGCATCATATTTTACAAGGTTTATTTATCCGGGGATTTGAGGGCTTGACCTCGTGTCCAATTGCATCTCCTGTGAGAAACTGCAGATGAGTTTTCATTTTATTACCAAAGTTGTGAAGGGAAATCATTTAATATGAGATGAAACGGTGTTAGTTTTGTTTAAAACAAGAAGTGCAACTTAAAGTCAGTAACGTTAAGTAAATATTATAGAATCTTGTGCACAACTTTACATTATCATTATGAACATGCATTCCTATTTATGAATATTAAAATCGGGGCATTAATGTTATGACTCTTTTGTATTCAGTTGTCATATCAATGACATTTATTAAATCTACTTAATAAGAAATCAAACTCGTTTCGGATGGTTACATAATGTTAAACAAGACGACACTTTAAAACCCTAAAATTAATAACATTCCAACAATTTAGTTTGGTTTTTATCTGGTACCGTCAAAGCACGATGTTTTTAAAAAGTGATATTTACTCTGATTTCTTGATGTTTTATTTACACATCACACCTCATATTTCATTTCAAGCCCTTCATTTTGTTTTCCATCAGTGTAATTTAGCAAAAAATATTCTACAAACCATAAAAACTGGTTTAAATGTATGTATTTGGGACACGTTTATCTAACGAGAGAAGGTGCATAATGTAATCAAAACATTTTTGCTTTTGTGTGTAAAAACATAAGAATAACGTGTTTAAAACACTGTCTTTTGAAATGTGACGTGTCCCTTTTAGAAGCAATAACTCAAATCAGACATTTTGCCATCATTTATATATATATATTGGCCTAAATGAAAGAAAATGAAGCGTATCGGTGAGCCGCTGTTGATTGTACTTTAATAAAGCCTGGAAGCAGAACATGAAACAAACATAGTGGAGCGATCAAACGCCTCTCTTTCGCTTTGCTTCAGGCCCTTGAGGAAATGTGCACTGATACAGTACACGACTTTTTAAATGCAAATGAGGCGGAGTGAGTTTCAGAGATGTGGAGAGAGCGAGCCAGTGACTGTGTAAGAGAGACACATTTACACCGAAGGCTTCGCGACCGGGCTCCGGCAGAATCACGAGACAGGGCTGGAGATTTCATGCTTTGTTGCAAACGCGTGTGATTGAAGATGTCCTTGCATTCATTCATCCGTAAGCAGCCGTGAAATAAGCCGATAATGAACAGTCTCTTCAACCCTTTTTAGTTGATAAGACTTCACACGACACAAAATATTGGTTTACAATAAGATTTAAATACTAGGGGTGTGAGCATAGGCTTTAAACTAATATGGGCGTAGTGTCCGTGACGTCACCCATATGATTCTGAAGACAGTCCTTCCAGAAAAATGCGGCTTTTTTTTGTGATTGTTGCGGCAAAAATCCTTGATTATGCGGCACGTTTTCTTAAAAAATGCGATGGAAAATGCGGAATATTGATGCAATTTTATGCGATAAAACTAGCAAAAACTGCGGTTTGATGAAAAAGAGAAAAAAAGCTAATATTTTTTATTTAATATATTTAAGTTCTCATCTTGTTTTATTGAAGACCTTAATAAACACATGGCTCAATTTGGACCGATTTTAAAACAATGCATCATAAAGCTTCGAAGCGTTATGAATCAGTGAGTCGATTCATGATTCGGATCACGTGTCAAACTGCTGAAATACGAGACTTTGGCAATCCGAACCGCTGAATCGACTCACTGATTCATAACGCTTCAAACCGCTGAATCGACTCACTGATTCATAACGCTTCAAACCGCTGAATCGACTCACTGATTCATAACGCTTCAAACCGCTGAATCGACTCACTGATTCATAACGCTTCAAACCGCTGAATCGACTCACTGATTCATAATGCTCCAAACCACTGAATCGACGCACTGATTCATAACGCTTCAAACCACTGAATCGACTCACTGATTCATAACGCTTCAAATCGCTGAATCGACGCACTGATTCATAACGCTTCAAACCACTGAATCGACGCACTGATTCATAATGCTTCAAACCGCTGAATCGACTCACTGATTCATAATGCTTCAAACCGCTGAATCGACTCACTGATTCATAACGCTTCAAACCACTGAATCGACTCACTGATTCATAACGCTTCAAATCGCTGAATCGACTCACTGACTCATAACGCTTCAAACCGCTGAATCGACTCACTGATTCATAACGCTTCAAATCGCTGAATCGACTCACTGACTCATAACGCTTCAAACCGCTGAATCGACTCACTGATTCATAACGCTTCAAAGCTTCATGATGCTGTTCTGAAATCGGTCATCACAGGGAAACTGCTTTTGCTGTTATTTTTGTTGGCCAATGGGAGTTTGCGCTTCATCATGGTTTCACTGGTATCTATGGTTTCTCCACGGGGGTTTGCAGCTTTTCGATGACGTTCACGTCGGGTAATTACGTCACTTCAAAACGTTCCCATGGCAACAGGGGGAAATGGCGGCTCATGTGTGAAGTAAACGAACATTTTCCAACTTTCTGCTAATATATGTATGACTTTTTTTGCAACGAAAATGCGGGGATTATGAAATCATGCTAGCCCCGCATATTTTGCACACGGAAATAGGCAATTTATGCGGCGAAAGTGCGGCGTATTTGAAAAAATGCGGCCCCCGCATAAATATGCAGACTTATTATGCATTAAATCATGCGATCGCATAATCGCGTTTTTCTGGAGGGACTGTGAAGAACAATTTCGAAGCGTAAAGTCGGGTCGAGCTGGCTGCCGCCATCTTGTCATCGCAAGTCACTCCCGGATAATAGAAAATGGGCAAAGAGGCGGGACGTGGGCGGAGCTGAGGTGATGACTAACAGACAGCAGACAAACGGCTATCCACCTGTCACTCAAAGTGGCCACACCCTTAATTATGCAGCACTTTAAGGCTTTATATAATGTAAATGAATGAGTTATAAAAACATCCCCCCCCTCACAGTCGTCATGAAGGGCAACATTAGCCGTACAGACCAAAAGCACAGTGTGTCCTAGACTGTAAACATGTGTTCTTCTGCTGTAAAGTTGGGCATTTTAACATGAGCTCAATGAGATTCTCCTTCTGGAGTCTGTCGCAATAATCAATATATCGCACAATATATGTACGTGACCTCAATAATTTTTTGTGATGCAATATATATCGTCCATTTTGTTTACATGATGAATGTCACCAACATTTTACTCGATTGTGCGGTCATCTTGTATGTTTTCCGTGACAGAGGCGAAAGTGGTTCTCGGGCAGTTCCTTCACACACAGAGCGGTTATCCACAGGTGAAAAAAAGCCGCCACTTTAGGCGTTACAGTGTTTTCCTGACAACTACTGACGGTTTGGAAGAATAAGCCCAAATGGACTCGATTTCAAAGCCGCAATCCCCTGTTCCGCCAACGCAGAATGACGAGTGTTAAAGCCGTTTCACAAGGGAACATTTTTATTTACTATTGATTTTGTTTTGTTTTTTGGATAATATATTTTTACCCTTAATTTCCATGATCTAAAGAATTAAAAGGCTGTCATTTGAAAGTGTGTAGGTCTACTTGCATTATTGTGCTGCTATATTAGGATTATATATTCAGTGGCATAAAACATGACAGTAATATCGTTTATCGCAATTATTTTTGGGACGATATATCGTGACAGGCCTTGCAGAAATGACATTCATTACAAGATGATGAGTTAAAACATTTCAAATGCACCTGCAAACAATTGTATTTCATCATTGAGTATTTCTTAAAAATACTGTGCAAAAATCTCATCTCGTGAACCCAATCTCGTGTCTCGTCTTGTCACACCCAAGCGGCTCCTCCCGCAGTTTCTCCTGAAGCCGATACTGAAGTGAGTTAAACTGCAGTTCATGGACTGGCCACTAGAGACAGACTCCAGAAGGAGCAGAATCTCATTGAGCTCATGTAAAAATGCCCAACTTTACAGCAGAAGAACACATGTTTACAGTCTGGGACAAACTGTGCTTTTGGTCTATACGGCTAATGTTGCCCTTCATGACGACTGTGAGGGGGGGAATGTTTTTATAACTCATTCGTTTACATTATATAAAGCCTTAAAGTTCTGCATAATTAAGGGCGTGGTCACTTTGAGTGACAGGTGGATAGCCATTTATCTGCTGTCTGTTAGTCATCACCTCAGCTCCGCCCACGTCCCGCCTCTTTGTCCATTTTCAGTTATCCGGGAGTGACACGCGGTGATGCGATACCAAGATGGCGGCGGCCAAAAACTCTCTTCAGAATCCTATGGGTGACGTCACGGACACTACATCCATATTTTTTACAGTCTGTGGATTGGGCCCTTTCGGCTGACAAAAAAAGTTTGGAAATCCCTGGTTTAAGGTGTAATTGATGTGTTTAGGATGGGTAAATAATGAGGGTTAGGAGTTTACCGTAGTGTGAGCGATAACAACATCCCTAATTATTGAGCATGTCACTCTGAATGCCTGTGTGTGGTGTGTGTGTGTGTGTGTGTGTGTGTGTGTGTGTGTGTGTGTGTGTGTGTGTGTGTGTGTGTGTGTGTGTGTGTGTGTGTGTGTGTGTGTGTGTGTGATGATTATGAGACTCACCCTCACTGTGTGTCATTGAGTTTTATTACTGCCTCTCAATATTAACAGGAGGCTTTCATTAACCTGCGGTATCATCCTCTCTCTCTCTCTCTCTCTCTCTCTCTCTCTCTCTCTCTCTCTCTCTCTCTCTCTCTCTCTCCCGAATGCCATTTTCCTTTGGTTTTCCTTATTAGCTCTTTTCTAGGGTGACTGCAAATTCACCACAGCCATTTTCTTTGCTGAAACCCTCGTTGAAACGACCTGCCCTTTCCTGCTGTGCTGGAAAATATTACCTTTTTCTTTCTTGTTCAGGGATTCAGGTGTGAGCTGTACTAGGACCATAAACATTATAGGGAATAATTTAAAGGGTTCCTATAATGGCTCTTTTTACAAGATGTAAAATAAGTCTCTGATGTCCACAGAGTGTGTGTGTGTAGTTTCAGCTCAAAATACCCCACAGATCATTTTTATAACATGTTAAAATTCTCACTTTTTGAGGGTGAGCAAAAACGCAGTTTTTGTGTGTCCCTTTAAATGCAAATGAGCTGCTCACTTGCAGGAAGAGGGCGGAGCTTCAACAGCTCATGTTAGCAGCTCTGATTACCTCACACACACACACACACACACACACACACACACTTAACATGACAGAAAATGTTCAGCCTTTTCTGATCAAACCGGAGTCGGACGATGATGGAGAGACTCCAGAAGAAGAGACAATATGTAGAACGAGACTGAAGGGATAGAGGATGAGTTTATGAGTTAACCATCTTCAGTCATTGATTAGCATATTCTGTCATGAGGATCTCTAAAGCGCTGGTGTGGGGTAAGATGAGCCAGAGAATATCTGCTGATGGATAGTTTAGTGTAATTACGGTTATAACTGATGATGTCATCTCGCTTTATGACATGCGTCTGCATTTGTGTTCGTACTGAATCAATAAATGTGAGATGGACGACAACTCTTCCTCTTCTCCACATGTTCCCGGGGGCGGGGTTATGCAAATGTTAGGGGTAGTGATGTCACTGACTCGTTGTAGTCCCTACCAGCCGTTTGTTGTAGTCCTTAAAGAGAGAAAATATCTCCCTTTGCTTTGAGCTGTGAGCGTCGTAACTTTGCAGATGTTGTTTATGCTCAAACAGCGACACTACACACTCACTACAGTTACACAAGACAAATCATAATCAACCAGCACACAAGTCCTGCATCTGAGATAATGGTGATTTCCTGTAAATGTACAATACAATTGCTGTCAGTTGTTCTCTTTTCGCAGGCCTGGCTCACAGAGATTAATGAGTTCGCCCAGCAGAACGTTGTGATCATGCTTCTGGGTAACAAGGTGAGTAAAGTATGGTGAAATATTTTTGATACTTCACTTATTCGAGATTATGACCTTTGTATATGTATGGCATCAATTCATTATAGGGATGCACCGAATGTTCGACAACCAAAATTATTCGGCCGAAAATTGCAAAAATTTAACTTTCGGTGTTCAGCCGAATAAGTGAAAAGACTGAGTACATTTATCCGAACAATGACGTTCTTGATGACGTGATCAAATATAGAACCAGCGTGTGTGAGAGAGAGGCTTGCACGCTTCTAAATGCAGTAAACATGTAGGAAGTGTGGAAGCATTGAAGTGTTCGAGAAAGACGCAGAAATGACACTGTCTAAACAAAATTGGGGACAGGATTTGAAAAGTCTATGTGACCCCCATAGGAAATGAATGGGAAATTGGCAAAAATATGAGGTTTTTTTGTGCATACAATCTACAAATCAGCCAGGATGCAGGAAAAAAGGACTCAACAGTGAAGGGGTGAATCTCTAAAACATCAAGAGTGCAAAACAGACAAAAAAACTCTCTCACACACACACACACACAAAAACACAATTAGCTTTTGGAATGGCACGCATTCATTTGTGTGTGCGTGTGTTTTTGTGTGTATAAGTGTGTGTGTGTGTGTGTGTGTGTGTGTGTGTGTGTGTGTGTGTGTGTGTGTGTGTGTGTGTGTTTGTCTGTTTTGCACTCTTGATGTTTTAGAGATTCACCCCTTCACTGTTGAGTCCTTTTTTTCTGCATCCTAGCTGATTTGTAGATTGTATGCACAAAAAAACTCAAAACACAATTTCCCAATCATTTCCTAAGGTCCTGAGTTTTTTTTCTTAGACTTTTGAAATCCTATCCCCAATTTTTTGGGGGTTTTCATATACCAAGTACCAATTAAGTCACCAAGTTTCGGACCATTCCGATGAAGCTACGATTTTTTACATTTTTTTATAAAACGCAAGATCCACTATAGTGGTAAAAATGTGCTATTGCGTGATAAAAATGCTCAATGTGTCCACCGGATGGCACCGATCTCATTAAAAAAATTGCTTTCATGAGGCCTAGGCTTGACTCTAAAATGAAATACAGCTTTAATAAAAATAAAATGTTATATATATATATATATATATATATATATATATATATATATATATATATATATATATATATATATATATATATATATATCATTTTTTTATTATATTCAATGGGAAAAAATGGGTCATAATTATTGCATAAATATTAATTATAAATCATACAATTATCTCAAAACACCAAAAAAGAAAATAAGAGATATTATTGAACAAAAATATATTTCATTGATTTTACTCAAATCCCGCCCTCCGGGTCATTTTTGACCCAAAGGTCCTGAGTGTGACCCATAAATGAAGAACCCCAGAGGGTTAAATGTGAAAGGTTTGTCCTCTGTTGGATTTTTTTTGCTGCTAAGAGAATTCCCGGAAATGGTAGGTGTACCCCTAAAATAAGCAAGACAAAATAGTAAAAAGCTATTTTTTTTTTACAATTTAATGTATGCAATGGTGAAAAAATGGCCAAATAAATGGGAAAAAAACGAAAAACGCATTCGATCTTCGGTTTCGGCCAAGAATTTTCATTTCGGTGCATCCCTAATTCATCAATAGTCTATAAAGAAAACATTGATCAGAAATCAAAGCTAGTACATAATGCACTGTTTATTGATTGATCCATTGATCGATTGGCTGTTTTTCCAGGCTGATGCCACACATGAACGGGTTGTGAAGAGAGAGGAGGGCGAGAGACTGGCCAAGGTGCGTCAACATTTCTTTTTAAATACTAATCTTTGTGTAAAATCTTTTTAATGAGGGAAGAATATGTTTTTCAGTCACATTCACACACACTGCACACACATCTCATGCATTATTTAGCCATTTTTATCGTCTTTGAGGGGCTGTCCCATTTATATTATTCATGCATGTGATACACACACACACACACACACACACACATATGTATACTGATCTTATGATGATCCCTTAAAGTGTTTTTTCTCCTCAGATGTTACCTTTCATGTAGTGAGTAATAAAGCTGTTTGTGAACGCAAAGTTTTAAAGAGCGTAGTGCAGATAATGGAGGTATTGTCTCCCAAAGAAAGTCATCAGTGATTCCAGTCTCTGTTTGAACCCATGTAGGTTTGTAACTAATTTGCATAATGCCAGTCTGCGGTCTTGATTGGCTGAACGGCGTCTCTTTGCCCCGCCCTCAAACACTGCAGTTGTATCTGAGAGTTTGGTTCGTGTTTCTGCTGCTAAAGCAAATCCACTTTGATGAGATTGATACGGTCAAACCCACACATCATTACTGTTCGTTACTGAGATTTCAGATATGATAATGAGCGTTTGCATTCTGACCAATCAGAGCTGAGCAGTCTCTTAGAGAGGAGGAGTTTAGAGAGACTGAATCATCAGAGAAGAGCTGATGCTGATGTGTGTATCATGAGAAGATGAACGTGTTTTGGAAGCATGTAAACCTGTTGTATAGCAGGGGCATTAAAGGGAGAGTTCGCCCAAAAACGAATGTTTATGTTGATCTGCTCACCCCCGGGGCATCAGAGATGTAGGTGTCTTTGTTTCCTCAGTCGAACACAAATGCAGATGTTTAACTCCAGCCGCTGCAGTGTGATAGTCGTATAATGATGTCAATGGGGATATTTTAGAGTATGAGAGCAATGAGAGTAAAAACACACAGACATACGAATCCTTATTAACCCCCTCGAGTCGGCGGCCGCGCCGGCGCCATCGGCTCTCTCTTTTTCTTATCAGTGCCAAAGAGACTCAAATAACTCGCACACTCGCACACAAATAACACACAAATAAGTCGTTTTTTTATCATTCATGCAAGTGTTATACATCATTATATTCTGTTAAGTTTGGCTCATGCATTTCACGTGTTTCTGACTGAAGCTCGAAATGATATTTTTTTAGCTCTTCTTTCAAAAACATTTCTGATTGAAATCTTGTTTCTTTTTTTGGCAGATAATTTAGCTTGCTTTAAAGCTACACTGTGTGATATTTTCCCCCATCTAGCGGTGAAAGAGTTTATGACCATCCAGTAAATTTTAGTTTCTGTTCCTCCCAATTCCGATTTAGTTTTAACTCCTACGGTGGCCGATTTAGTCCAAGCTTAACATGGCTTCCAGTTCGATCCAGCAATCCCCCTCTTCACATTCGCCATCGAGTTGTAAGGCGTGTGTCCGGGTGAAAAATACGGATAGCTCACTCAACGCAACTGGAGTCGATGCAAACACGGAGGCGCGGAACCCCCACAAGAGTCCGGCACAAACTCCACTTCCGTCCACAGCATTACCCAACAAAACAAAAATAAATGAATGTTAGCAACAGAAGACAGAAAATAATCCGCACACATGGGAGCTCGAGGCGCAGTACACACACACACACACACACACACACAGAACGCAGGCGCTCCAACCGGGGCGAACGCTCTTAAAGGGGCAACACTATTTTCCTACTCGTTACAGAGTGTTAAAACGCGAAAGGCGAAGCTTGAATTTACGGGTATGTCCCTCTTTGGCTAATGTACTTTCAAGATGGAGGGGCAACATGGCGACCCCCATTCGAACCCCTTACCCGTATGTATTTTCAATGGCATATTATAAACTTACGAGAATACTTTATTACTTGAAAGAAGTAAATATACATTAATGAGCACATCTATTTTTGAAATAACTAAGTGTTTTTAGCTAAGAATAAACTAAAAAAGTTACACAGTGTAGCTTTAAGTAAAAACTTTACGTAAAAAACATTCAGATTTTCCCCCCAGAAAACTTTTTTTTTTTTTTTTACTGTTACTGTACTTATCTAGTAAACCTAAAATCTAGTAGGCCTACCTAAAGCTCATTTATTATGCAGGTCTTTGTTTCTCAGGAGTGATCACATTATTATTCATGGCTCGTTCACGCCTACTCACATAAGGTAGTAAAGAAGTAGAGAAATAAAGAGTAAAGAGTAAAGAAAAAGTGTTTTACAAAATGTAAATTAATATATTGTTTTATGTGATTCTCACATCATTTTGAAGCAAAAACTCAATGCAAAAACACCCAATAATCAAAGGTCTTGTGAACACATATCTATTGTGTTTTGAGACCTTAATTTTAAAACAATTTTTTTTTTTTTCAAAAATGATGCATAAACATTATTCTCTCAAAAATACAAGCATGTACATACATGTTGCTCACATATTATGCTAGCCCAGTTTGTGCTGAATACAGTGTAATTACACTTTTGCCATTAATGTGTTTATAAGCAACTGAAAAATGCACAAATATCAAAGCATGTCAAAACTTCTAAAGGGCCCCAAAACAGCTCAGACTCCTAGGGGTTAAACCATGCGGCTCGTGGGACACATTGATGTCTTAAGACACGAAAGGATCGGTTTCTGCGAGAAACCCAACAGTATTTATGTTATTTTTTTACCTCTTATCAGACGAATGTCATCTAGTATTCCCAGCGCCATAACTTCCGGTGAATAAGGTCAAAATACTGGCGCGATCAAAGATATATATATATACGTAGATGCCTCATTCGACCACATTTTTCTGTCCGAGCCCGGCTTGCGTCCGACAGAGTAGTAACCGAACCCGACCCGAGCCCAATAGGCATTAAGATATTTATATCCGAGCCCGACCCGAACCCGAATCTATTTTTTTTTTCTTATACTAATGACGCATGTACGCTTTTATTAAGCAACTGTAGGAAGGCATTCTGAAATGATTACAGATGAGCGCATCAGCGCGCTGTAGATTAAATTTTACTATTAAATGTTTTTTATTATTATTATTCTTTATTAATACTCACTATCATTTGTTTTAATCATTATTATTTAGTGTGCATTTGTATTAATATTATTTACTAATATTCATTATCATTTGTGTTGTATCATTCATAATTATTATTATTTGTATTGCATTATTATCTAGTCAGAGTAAGTCTGAGCACATGAAGTGTGAGAGACAGGAATATGTAGCATAAGGTTTCAATTATGCACATGTGACTGAAGTTTTCTGTAAGGATGTATTGTTGTTGTTTTCCTACCAATGCATATGACATGTCACAAGTTCTCTTTAAGACATATTTGGAACAATGAACAACAAGTTTCTCTATGCATATGTTCTAGGGTATATTGTGCCACGTGAAAGCACGAGGTATAGCATAAACAACCTGTTTTTCTGGTAAACAATTATTTCACTGTTTAAGCAACCTATAAAATCCAACTGGGTGTCCAGGAAGACAGAGAGAGGAAGAAGCTGGAATGAAGACCATCCGTCAGAAAATTGTCTTCCTCTCCCTATGTCTGACTTATAACAATAAAAGATATCTCTTGACAAGATAACTGGTGTCCGGTCCTGTGAATTAAACCACGGGGGAAAAAGCTTAATTTTTAAGTCTACAGCGCAGACGGGGAAACAAATACACACGTTAACACAGGGCCAAATCAAATAGCCAATTGAAATTAAATGAACAAAGGTCTACCATAAATGGCCCACGCTAACAGAACAAAACATTAACGTAACACAAATGCAGCTTATTGAAATGAAAATCACTCTTACCATTCTTCTCGAAAACTGTATGGCTACTAAACTGCAACATGGGATCTATTTACACAATCCATCCATCAAAATATAGGCTAATCCAGGTATTTATGCAGAAAAAGGATTGCATCAACTGTGGATGTCTTCAAGGCTGTCTTCCTCTGCTCGATGGTCCTGGTTGAAGTTGCGCTACCAGGCACATGTAGCTTAATATGCAATATGCACACGCGTGTTGCGTGTTGTCACAGCTACATAAACAAATTTCCGCACTCAGGAAGACGGATGTTAGGGTAATATTTTTTATTTATTTTAATCACAAAAACATACCTTTGCATCAAGTTAAACAGGCCCATTGGCTACCTACATAATAAGCTGTTTTAAATTTCAAATGTTCAATGCCTTATTGCGCTGACGTGACCGAGCCCGACCCGAACCCGAACATTATTTCTAAATATCTGTCCGAACCCGGCCCGGCCCGTCGGGCTCGGGTCGGGTATCCATCCTCTAATCCGCAGGCACTAATGAGGAATCTATGTATATATCTATGATCGCGCCGGTATTTTGACCTTATTCGCCGGAAGTGATGGCGTGGCTGATGCAGAGCCATAGAAAAAAATGAAATACAGTTTTAAATATGGATATTTTTCTTACACAAACGCATCGATTCACTTCAGAAGGCCTTCATTAACACCCCGGAGCCGCGTGGAGCAGTTATTTGACGGACAGATGCACTTTTTATGGACTTCAAAAACAGAGCAACTATTACTGCCATTATGAAGCTTGGATTAGCCTGAACATTTTTAATCAGATTTTATTTGTCTGACAGAAGAATGTCACACACACCTCAGATGACTTGAGGGAGAGTAAATCATGGGCAAATTTTCATTTTTGGGTGAACTATCCCTTTAAAGGACTCCTGAAGCACTGATCCCACTGTTTCTAAATGCTACATGCATTATGTTTAGGGTTCATTTGTGTCTGCTTAGTGTAATGAAGGAAGGAATAAGACATGATCTCTCTCTCCCTAAAGGAGTACGGCGTTCCCTTCATGGAGACCAGCGCTAAATCAGGCCTGAATGTGGAGTTGTCCTTCACTGCTGTGGCCAAGTAAGTCGCTCGCTTTCAGACACAAACGGAGTGTGTGCATGCTAAATACACTCCTATTACCC
>CM042257.1:47702694-47745194 GCA_023566225.1 Romanogobio albipinnatus | reverse complement strand
AATGTGTCATATTGTATTAATTCCCTAATAACATATATTAAGTAATAGTGTATATTAGGGGTGTAACGGTACACAAATCTGACGGTTCGGTACATACCTCGGTTTTGAAGTCACGATTCGGTACAGCAGTTTTACGAAAATGCTTTTTATTTATTTTTATTGAAAAAACTGTCTGTCCTTAAATTAATTAAATTATAACTAAACGTTTATAATGCTGTAAACTAGGGAGCTTGCACATTAATATTAAAGGTTTACAGCAGAGCCCAAACTATTAGCATAAATTCAGATGATATTTATTTGTAGATATAATAATCCACACTTAAATAACACACAGCACGCAAACATGTACTTCACATAAGGCAGTTTTTGCATTAACTTCTAAATCTAATAATGAAATGTTGGTAACACTTTAGTATAGGGAACACATATTCACTATCAACTATGACTTTTGCCTCAATAAACTTCTAATTTACTGCTTATTAATAGTTAGTTATGTCGTTTTTGTAGCGCTTAAGTTTAGGTATTGGGTAGGATTAAGGGATGTAGAATAAGGTCATGCAGAATATGGCATTAATATGTGCTTTATAAGTACTAATAAACAGTCAATATCTTAGTAATATTCATGATAATAAGCGACTAGTTAATAGTGAGAATTGAACCCTAAAGTAAAGTCTTACCGAAATGTTTTTTTTCTCCAATTCGTTGAAATATAATCATTTATACACAGTTTGTCATTTTCATGACATCACTAACAGGTTAAGTAGAATACACTCTATGTTGTTTTAACCCAGCGGTTGGGTTAAATGTTTGCTTAAAACAACCCAATCGCTGGGTTAAAAAAAAAAAACAATCGCTGGGTTAGTCCATTTTCAACCCAACTTGGGTGATTTTTAATCCAGCATTTTTTAAGAGTGTATAATAGGCTCATATAGGTCATATATTCAGTGAACGAGTTGATTTCTCTGGTGAACTCACAGCTGTGGACACTGAATGGCTTCTGAGGTCATGTGATGCTACATGACATTGTTTACAGCCGTTATATTGACCGCTGAAACACAGATGGAGCGATTACACCACATATGATACGTGACAGTAAGTTGTGATGTATCCTCAACATACAGTGGCATGAAAAAGTGTGTGAACCGCTTGCAGAATCTGTGAAAATGGGAATAATTTTAACTAAATAAGAGGGATCATATAAAATGCATGTTATTTTTTATTTAGTGCTGTCCTGAATAAGATATTTTACATAAAACATTTTTTTACATATAGTCCACAAGGCAAAACAAATAGCTGAATTTATTCAAATAACCCTGATAAAAAGTTTCTGAACCATTGATTCTCAGTGCTGTGTGTGTGTGTGTGTGTGTGTGTGTGTGTGTGTGTGTGTGTGTGTGTGTGTGTGTGTGTGTGTGTGTGTGTGTGTGTGTGTGTGTGTGTGTGTGTGTGTGTGTGTGTGTGTGTGTGTGTGTGTGTGTGTGTGTGTGTGTGTGTGTGTGTGTGTGTGTGTGTGTGTGTGTGTGGGTGTGTGTGTGTGTGTGTGTGTTGTTCCCTGGATCATCCACAGCTTTTTTTTGTTTTGGGATGGTTGTTCACGAGTCCCTTGTTTGTCCTGAGCAGTTAAACTGCCCAATGCTCTTCAGAAAAATCAGTTTTCCAGCCTCTTTTTCATATTTGAACCCTCTCCAGCAGGGACTGGATGATTTTAAGATCCAACTTTTCACACTGAGGACGATCGAGGGACTCAAACACAACGACTAAAAAGGGTTGAAATATTCACTGATGCTCCAGAAGGAAACACGACGCATTAAGAGCTGGGGGGTGAAAACCTATCGAATTTGAAGAGCGAGGCATCTTCTGTTGCTAAAATATAAAAAAATATAAAAAAAAATTATATTTAAACAAAATAAGAAAAAAATTGTACAACTTCATCCTGTTCAAAAGTTTTCACCCCCCGCCCCGGCTCTTAATGCGTCGTGTTTCCTTCTGGAGCATCAGTGAATGTTTCAACCCTTTTTAGTAGTTGTGTTTGAGTCCCTCGATCGTCCTCCGTGTGAAAAGATGGATCTTAAAATCATCCAGTCCCTGCTGGAGAGGGTTCAAATATGAAAAAGAGGCTGGAAAACTGATTTTTCTGAAGAACATTGGGCAGTTTAACTGCTCAGGACAAACAAGGGACTCGTGAACAACCATCCCAAAACAAAAAAACAGCCGTGGATGATCCAGGGAACGACACACACACACACACACACACACACACACACACACACACACACACACACACACAGCACTGAGAATCAATGGTTCAGAAACTTTTTATCAGGGTTATTTGAATAAATGCAGCTATTTGTTTTGCCTTGTGGACTATATGTAAACATTTTTAATGTAAAATATCTTATTCAGGACACTACTAAATAAAAAATAACATGCATTTTATATGATCCCTCTTATTTAGATAAAGCTACACTGTGTAACTTTTTTAGTTCATTCTTAGCTAAAACAACATATTGTACTTTCAAAAATATATGTGCTCATTAATGTATATTTACTTCTTTCAAGTAATAAAGTATCTCGTAAGTTTATAATATGCCATTGAAAATACATACGGGTAAGGGGTGTCATACAATATACAGAATAACGATAGCACTGATAAAAGTTACTTCACTAAGATTAGCTTGCATCCGTCTGGGAACCTGATCGCTGATGTTAGCAATGAAATGGTAAATAAATTACGAAAACGTAAAACTATTATTCATTTTACATTCATTTTACATAGATGTCATAACCTACATGTTAACTGACAAATTAAATAACTGCAAATTATGATAGTTTTCTAAAGTAACCTCATCACTTGAAGGAACACTAATGGACGAGGTCGAACTGGAAGCCGTGTTAATCTTGGACTAAATCGGCCACCGTAGGAGTTAAAACGAAATCGGAATTGGGAGGAACAGAAACTAATATTTACTGGATGGTCATTTACCCTTTCACCGCTAGATGGGGGAAAATATCACACAGTGTAGCTTTAAAATTAGTCCCATTTTCACAGATTCTGCAAGCGGTTCACACACTTGTTCATGCCACTGTACCTTAAGATATTAATTCATGTTTATTCTTTAGGAAGAGATGATCGATCGCGTTCACTCGCGCTTGAACTGACCCGTCAATACAGTGATCAGTCACGTCACATTAAACAGCGGCATTTATCGTTTGAATGTCGTGATAAAATGGACCGAACACTTCATATGTTCGTGTGGGAACTCGGATTGAAGTGTTCCACGCTTAAAACAGGCCGACTGTGAACTGAAGATTGCACTCGGTACACGCGTGAGCCGTACCGAAAGCCCTGTACCCAAACGGTTCGGTACGAATAGGTGTCCCATCACACCTCTATTAGTTAATAGTCATGTGCCTCAACAAGTAAAGTCATGAGATAATGATACCTTTGCAAACCATTAGCTAATGATTCATTAAAGCAGAAAACTGGGAGATGAAATGCATGGCTTTGACCCATTGTGGTAATTAACACATGCATTTACACTATTAGTTAATATAATATGTTATTAGGGAATTAATACATGATTTAATATCTAATTAATATATTCGTTAATCTATTAATCATGTAGAATCATGATCATTAATAAATGGTTTAGTTCTTCATGAGTCATACATTAACTCTATTAAGCATGAATTAATGCAGATATTAATGCACATGTATTGTAAAGTTTTACCGTTTTAACTAACTCTAACCAATCACACATTGCTCATGACCAGATCATGTGACATACACTGTTTTAGAGTTTACTGAAGTAGGCCTCTGTACACAGTACTCGTCTTTAATGTTTCCGAAAGACGTCTCTCTTCTGCATTTATTTGATCAAAAATTACTGCAAAAATCTGAAATATTATTCCAATGTAAAATAGCTGTTCTCTGTGTGAATATATAGTAAAATGTCATTTATTCCTGTGATCAAAGCTGAATTTATAATCAGTCTTCAGTGTCACATGACCCTTCACTGATCCTTTACTGATCAATTAAACTTGTTTTGTTTTTTATATTCATTTTAGAATAATTACATTGAATAGTTTTGGACAAAATTTAAATGCATGTTAACCTGATTGAACTAAATGGCATTGAATACGTGAAAAACGTAAGTTTACTGAAATAAACAATGTTAATTCAATTCAACATAAACCTGTTGACATAAAAAAATTAACTAAATCCAACTTATAGTTTTTTGGAGTGCTTAATTCGCGTCATTGAGGCGAAAGCGAGTCCACCGCTCCACTCTAAACACGTCTCGCGCGCCACAGGACCTCCAGACTCGCGTCAACGCACCTTTACATTGACTTAACATGGAAATCCCTCGCTCCAGACGCTCTATTGGCGTTTGGTGTGAACACAGAGGCATTCTCAACCCCGGTCCTCCAGGGCCACTGTCCTGCAGATTTAAGCAAGCACACCCGAACCAGTTAATCAAGCTCTTCAGGATTATAATTCAGTTGTGTAACATTAAAATATAATTGTATGCCTGAATCATGTCAGGGAGCCGTATAAAACTCACTTCGAGACGACTTTATTGGGTCACTTATAATGTATTCATTCCATGATGTTGAAGTTACATGAGTAAATTAAGCTTAATTGATTCATGTGGGACTGACATACACAATTAAATCATGTAACACTTTTTTTCAATGTTCAGAAATCATTCTGATATTTGATGCTCAAGAAGCATTTATGATTATTATCAGCGATGAATATATATATATATATATATATATATATTAGGGCTGTCAAAAGATTAATCACGATTAATCACATCCAAAATAAAAGTTTGTGTTTACATAATATATTTGTGTGTACTCTGTATAATTATTATGTTTATATAAATATTCATGTATATATTTAAGAAATATTTGCATGTATATACTGTATACATTTATATAATTTATATTATATATAAATATAAATATTTTATATATAAATATAATACATTTTTCTTAAATATATACATGCTTGTGTGTGTTTTTATATATAAATAATAATTATACACAGTTCACACACATATATTATGTAAACACAAACTTTTATTTTGGATGTGATTAATCGTGATTAATCTTTTGACAGCCCTAATATATATATATATATAATTTGTGTGTGCGGAAACCATGATACACTACCATACCGAGGTCAGCAAGGACGCATTAAATTGATCAAAAGCGAAATTTATGTTACAAATTTCTTATATTTCTCATAAATGCTGTTCTTTTGACCTTTATATTCATCAAAGAATCCTGAAAAATAAAAATATATCGCTGTTTCCACACAAATATTAAGTATTGACCAAAAAACAACAACATTATTAATCATTTAAATTATTAAAATACATTTAATTAATGATTTCTGAAGGATCATGTGACACCGAAGACACTGAAAATTCAACTTTGATCACAGGATATAAATTACAGTTTAAATGATATCAAAACAGAAAACAGCTATTTTAAAGAGTAATAATATTTCACAATATTTCCGTTTTTACTCAAATAAATACAGCATTGGTGAGGAGAAGAGACTTTTAAACATTAAAAAATCCAATCTTTTGACTACACACACACACACACACACTCTCCGTAATTTCTCGGTTGCACTTTATTTTACAGTATTACGTGAACTTGCTATAAGCACTGGGTAATATAAGGGTTAAGGTTAATAATGACTGTAATAAGTACAGGACTGTAAAATAAAGTGCTGCCATATTCTCTCGCCGTTGTTATCCGTCATAAAATATGAGATGAATGTATGTAATGTACATATGCAAAGCTTAGATTGGTGTTTTGTTGAATGCCTTATTTTTTTGTCCTGTATGCTAAATATATAGAAAGCTTCACTAGGGATTAGTCGCTTTAAGTGATGTGCCAGAATTTAACAAATTGATGTACTGTCGTTTACTATATCGTGCTGTAAAAATGATTTCATTTGAAGAGTTTTGACCTGGAGAGCACTATGCCTTTTGCACTTGGTTATTTTATATCATCTGGAACTAATGAAAGAGCAGTATTTGGCCTGAAATCAATATTTTGTTGTTCAGATGTGCCATTTGTAGCTGCTCAGAGAATCTTGACCACAAATCAACTGATGTATATAAGATAATCTCAGACATGAACGGGTAATATCACAGAAATGACAAGCAATGATATACAGAACTTTTTTCTATTGACCTCCACGTTGTTGTTGTCGTTGTCGTTGTTGTTTCCTCAAGGTTTTTATGTATTGTGAATTGTATTCCCAACAATAAAGTTGAATTCTGCACTGAAGTGTCTGTAATATGATCTAACAGCGACCCCTCGTGGACACAGCATCACATCGCTTCTCCTTCCTCACTAAATAAACATGGAAGTTTCCACATATTGTTTTCTGAATGATGCTTTTACTGTTGACAGATTTCACCGAGAGAAGTGTGATATCAAGTGTGCATGCATTTATACAGCCAAAGCCAATTACAAAGAAGAGAACAATACAATCAGACGCAATTTTATCTCTGATATTCCATAAAAATCTGGTTAAATATGATAAACAATGAGATCGTGATATCTTGGAAAGTCCTTCAAGTCATTTAAAAAATATAAGAAATTTGGTTTGAAAAAGTGCATTTCTTTGAATGTATATAGTAGAGTGTACATTATAGTATAGTTTTATTTTAAATGTGATACAAGATACAAGGTAATGGAGCCTTTTATACATTGTAGTGTTTCTTTAGAAATAAACAACGGCCAAATGGCCTAAAGATGTAGTTATTGGCTGTCAAAGTGACGCCAAAATGAATGGGAGTCAATGGGACGCTAACAGCAGGTGATGGCTTGGTTAGCATAGCAATGGCTGCCCCTATGGAAGGTACACTTTCCGGGCGCTGGATTACCCGCTTGTATTTTAGACTAGGCAGCAGTGGGCGGGACGTTTTCGCGGGAAATTGCGTTCACACCGTCTCTTCATATCCGTGAATAGAAATAAAAGTAGATCCGGCATTGGAGAAAGCTTGAAAATCAGATCCTGTCAAAGATGAAATATGTTACAGCATGATCACACACCTAAGTGAAGAAATCACTATTGCTATATATGGACTACCGGCAACTTAGCTGTCAATTTCCGCCCGTTTTTAGGGGAAAATAAACTAGACTCCCATAGACTTCAATACAAAATGGCGGCACAAAACAACGTCCGTACACAGCCGGCCGGCGGGAATAACTTAAGAAATCACTCAGAGTGAACATGTCAAGTAATTATATGCCCAGCCTGCCATAGAGCGTGAAAGAAACATCCACACACTTCATTTGGTCAATTTAAAAACACGTCCCTTCATTCTCACATCGTCAAATTAGGACGGCTACCTGCCATCATCATCCATATCTTGCTGTTATGGAAATATCATGAATTACGGATGATGCTATCAAAGGTCAGGCTATGCCTGGAGTGCAATCAGTAAGCCTATAATTATTGCTTCATTACATTAATGCATTTGGCAGACACTTTTATCCAAAGCGACATACAGTGCACTTATTACAGGGACAATCCCCCTGGAGCAATGTGGAGGAAAGTGCCTTGTTCAAGGACACACTGGTGGTGACCGCTGGGATCAAACCAGCAACCTTCTGCATATCAGTTCAGTGGTTTAACCCACTGGACCACCTTCTTTCTTCCCATACCTTGTTATAAGTACCACCGGCACATCCGGGAACTTAGCTGTCAATTTCGTCACCTCCCCTTTTTAGGGGAATATCCCTTACGAAAATTAACCATGGTTTTATTGTAGTAAAAATGTAGTAACCATGGTTTTTTGGCTAATTGAATACCATTTATATAACTACAGTTTAACCACAAATACCATGGTTAAACTATGGTTAGAGAAGCAAAACCATGGTTAATTTGCGGTTACCATGGTTTTACTACAATAACCATGGTTTTATTTGTAGTAAAACCATGGTTTATTTTCGTAAGGGATAAACTAGATTCCCATAGACTTCAATACAAAATGGCGGCACAAAACAACGTCCGAACACAGCCGGACGGCGGGAATAACTTAAGAAATCACTCAGATTAAACATGTCAAGTAATTATATGTCCAGCCTGCCATAGAGCGTGAAAGAAACATCCACACACTTCATTTGGTCAATTTAAAAACACGTCCCTTCATTCTCCCAGCGTCAAATTAGGACGGCTACCTGCCATCATCATCCATATCTTGCTGTTATGGAAATATCATGAATTATGAATGATGCTATCAAAGGTCAGGCTATGGCTGGAGTGCAATCAGTAAGCCTATAATTATTGCTTCTTTCTTCCCATACCTTGTTATAAGTACTACCGGCACATCCGGGAACTTAGCTGTCATTTTCGTCACCGCCCCTTTTTAGGGGAATATAAATTTTGTTGTTGTTGTTTCCTCAAGGTTTTTATGTATTGTGAATTGTATTCCCAACAATAAAGTTGAATTCTGCACTGAAGTGTCTGTAATATGATCTAACAGTGACCCCTCGTGGACACAGCATCACATCGCTTCTCCTTCCTCACTAAATAAACATGGAAAACAAAGTTTCGAAACAAACTAGACTCCCATAGACTTCAATACAAAATGGCGGCACAAAACAACGTCCGTACACAGCCGACCGGCGGGAATAACTTAAGAAATCACTCCGAGTAAAGGGGTGGTAAAACACATTCTTTCGAAGGCTTGATTGTGTTTGTGGGGTGCACTGTAACGTGTGTTCATGCTTCGTTTAAAAAAAAAAAATCTTTATTTTTCATATATTTGACCTTTATTCTACACTGCTCTGTCCCTGCTTGTAAAAACGGTCTGATGGTTTCCGAAAATACGCAATGGGCTCAGATTGGTTATGCTGGGTACACACCAAAAGATTTTTTACATCTTATAAGATTTTCAAAATGTGATAGACCACAAACATGAGGACAAATAATCCTAGATTTAACTCCTATAGTGTGTGGTGTGCCATGATGTGACAAAGACTGAGCACACCACACACGAAAAGATTTTCAACCAGAGTCCCGACTGTAAACACAGGAAATCTCGCAAAATCTCACGAGACTTCAGAATAAGCATGGCGGATGATATGCAGGAAGAAATTGCGATGATAGTGTTTGGAATGATTTTCACAGAAAATAAACACAAAAAAAAGAAAAGGGTTTGGGTGAAGTCGTGGAGACGGCGGGAACATGGTCTGTACATGAGCTAGAGGTGAGTAATGGTAAAAAATCACACTGCTGTTTTTTTAATAATTGTTATATTCAGGTGTCTCTTGGAAAATAAATATTATTCTCTTTGAAATTGCCTTATTAAATAAAGTTGCGCCATGACCGCGTTTGTTCTGCTTCCGTATTCTCTCAGCGTGCTTTCTGATTGGATATTATTTTGTTTCACATGAGTGTGCGCGCTTTTGTCCTCGGGGTTCCCCCCACACATCAGGATTTATGATCGTAACATGTTGAATATTTACGATTCGCGATCGGGACGGCTCCGACGTTGTTCCGAGCAGGTTCGGACACTCTTAACACACTTCACACCACAGGAAAATCTGATAAGATAATCTTTAGTACCATCAAGATAATCGGGACATAGCTAGGATTGTCAGAAGGGGGCAAATCGGCCCAAAATTATCTTTTGGTGTGTACCCAGCATTAGCTGGCCCGGTGTGTTGTGTCAGACCCGATCGAATCAGACCCAGACAATTTTAGTGAAGATGATCGAGCAGAACCTCAAGAGTCCTCAAGAGTAAAGACTGACACTTACTTTGACACTTAAATTGCTAACACTTACACCATAAACACCTGTGAAACTTTTAATTGTGTTGATATAATCCCTCTATATTCGTAACAATATCTTGCAGTTGATCATGCTTGAGTCACACACACACACTTCAACATTCAGCATCAAAACACAACAATAGTACACTGTAAAAAATGATAGGATCAATAAGTTATGACAACATATGTTTTTAAGTTAATTTAACTCAAAATCAAAATAAGTTAAGCAATTTCAACTTTTTAATTTAAGTTATACAAGACTCAACTCAAAATTGTAAGTCAGTTGAATGTAAATTATAATATAGAGAGTTGAAATGAACTTGAACACTGTAAAAAATAAAAAAAATTATAAGTAACATGGTTGCCTTTAAAATGTTTAGTTCATTGAAATTAAAAATTTGAGTTAATACAATGAAGGAAATTGGTTTAATAAATAGAAACTCAAAATATTATTGTATCCGAACCACATAAATAAATAAAAAATGTTGTGATAAATCATGAAAATGGCACAATTTGGCATGTTTCACTGCATTATTACAAATAAAACACTTAATTACGCAATATGCTTACAAAATATTTGACTAATATTTGAATAAAGGGTGATGTCGATTCTCAAATGTTCATTGTATTAACTCAAATTTTTAATTTCAATTAACTCTATTTCACTATACTTGTTTTTTTTAAGGCAATCGGTTTGCATGCTTTTTTTTCCCGTGCATACCGTTATGGAGGACCAGGAGTGACACTTAAAAATAAAATGAAGAATCAATTTAATAATTCAAACACAAAAATCTGTATAAATAAATCACTTTTAAATGGACAAATTAATAGACATATTTATAGTTGTTTATTTAATTTGTGTTTTAAAATGTATTTTATTAATGTACTTTTTATTGTTTTATTAATATGCGTTTTAAAACAATAATTAAATAAACATTTTTAAATGTGTCTATTTATTTATACATTTAAAATGTTTTTATTTATTTATTGTTTTATTGTTTTATTAAACTACATTTTAAAACAAAATTGTTTTAAATTGACATAATTGACAGTTAAGTTCCCGGATGTGCTGGTAGTATGTATAACAAGGTATGGGAAGAAAGAAGCAATAAAATAATTATACCAAATATCGCTGCGAGCAGCAATTAACGGGGCCAAGCGCAAACAAGCCAATAAAACATGCCAACATAGCTGAGAGTGTTAGACCAACTGCAACAATGAGCAATTAAAGGCATTTTAAGATGATTTTAGGCAAAATGGCTGAAAAATCATATATACAGTCACTAATAATATGAGTAGTAAGTATACTGCACCAAATGTCAAAATTTGATTGATTGACAGGTGGGCGGGGCTTCCGGTATAGGGGCGGGACTTCCGGTATAGGGGGCGGGACTTCCGGTGTAGGCGGGACTTCCGGTGTGGGCGGGACTTCCGGTGTAGGCGGGACTTCCTGTATAGGCGGGACTTCCTGTATAGGCGGGACTTCCTGTATAGGCGGGACTTCCTGTATAGGCGGGACTTCCTGTTTAATAAATCATGTGATTGACATTAGGTTTTGACAGTTGGTTTTTGACCTATTGTCATAATAAATCATATGATTGACAGTTGGTTTTGATGGTTTTTTGACATTAGGTTTTTTGTTTTGATTAATTTGACAGTTGGTTTTTTGTTTTTGAATGCGGTATAAGCGGGACTTCCTGTTTAATAAATCATGTGATTGACATTAGGTTTTGACAGTTGGTTTTTGACCTATTGTCATAATAAATCATATGATTGACAGTTGGTTTTGATGGTTTTTTGACATTAGGTTTTTTGTTTTGATTAATTTGACAGTTGGTTTTTTGTTTTTGAATGCGGTATAATAAATCATGTTATTGACAGAAGGTTTTATCTTTTGAAGTCGCTGTTATCAGAAAATTCCCCTCCCACCCTGCCACATCCCAGAGCAGCGTATATATATATAAATGGGGCCAGTGTGTTCTACAGCTATCAGCAAAAAGAGAAACATGAGCTACATGAGCATGGACGGATTATCAGCTCCTGAAACCCCAGATGCGGGGTTGCGCAGCAGGACGTTCGACAGTCTGATGACCAGTCTACCTATGGCGCCGAGAAAACCTTATGGGCACGTCCGTTTGACAAGCTTTCTCCATGAACTTTCGGAATGGACTAAAGGAGAATTTATGATGAACAGCAAGCGTGTAATCGGGTACAGATTTCATAAAACAACTCAAGTTGTTATACTCTACACCACCGACAGCGCGGGCGAGTTTCACCCCGGGGAAGACGCATGTCTTGTATTTCCTAAAAAAGACTGGGCATTATTTTACAATTTTGTGTGGAAGGATCTGAAGAGCGGCGGTCAAGAACCTCTGTACGTTGGAGAGTGGGACGGGGTCACCCCGAATGTCCGGTACCGCGTGGTAGGTGACCACACTAAAAAGAACCCGGATGATTCTGTCTACATATTCTGCTGTGATGACAAGACAAAGCTCACCGAAGATCGGTCAGGGGTCGTCCTGCCTAACGAGCATAACAATCTGTATGAAATGCAATTTTTGTTCAAGTGGCAAGATCTGAGTCAGCTGGATATTATGTTTTCAATCATAAACAAGCTGTTCAAATGGTGCGAGCTGCACGACGGCTACAACAAAATTAAAGTGCAGCTGTTCCACCCTGAGAGATGTCCGCGCAGCAGTACATACGCGGGGTATTCACCCCCCATTCACTACAGACATCCGGGACCTCGACGGTCAGCCCCTCCCAGACGTCGTTTATAAACCACAGCTGAAGCGCCACAACGTCCCCGCCCCTTTACTGCATCTGACATAAAGTCAGCGGCATTCAGTAGGCCCCAAAAGGCCATGGTCGGTCATGAGATAAGCCCCCAAAATGCGTAGTGCAATGGCGCCATCTATTGGACAGGCGTGTTTTTCTCCATTTTTTACCCATCACATATATATGTGTGAGGCGAGGGGAAATGCATTATAAAAGTGAACTTTTAGACCACAGCATCTCATCATCTCTCTCCCTCATCAAAATGCAGAACGGTGAGTATTTTTTCTCTATATTTGATGCTATAATGTTATACAATGATGCTTTAAACATGCAATGTGCTATTGATGTGATTTATCAACTATAACTAACATTAGCATTGAGTTAATGATGTTTTAAACATTCATGCATGGGTACAGTGTTTTAATCATTGAGTCATCTTTGGTCTATCAGCTATAACTAAAATCGGTGTCTTAAACACAGCATGTTACTGTTACTGTTACGGGTACTCTCCGGCACCACCCGGTGTCCCGGAGTTAAAACTACATCCAGTTATGACACAATTGTATGCTCTCCGGCGACACCCGGTGTCCCGGAGTTAAAACTACATCCAGTTATGGTGTAATTGCGCCCCTAGAGCACCGGGGTGAAATAACATTTAGAAAATTAATGATTTTTTTTTCAGCATCTGTCATCAGACATGCATATAAAGCGACTCACAAATGTTTCCATTCATAACAGGATTTTTTGCCTCACAGGTTCGAATGTTGAAAGTGACGCTCACGATAGCAATGATGCATGTGAGGACTGCTCTTTTATAAATTAAAAATTAAATAATAATAAATAAATAAAAATTAATAATAAAAAATTAATAAATAATTAAAAAAAAAAATTTTTTTTAATTGTCTCTCTTTTTTCATTCACAGTGACCCCTCAGCAGGTTGAAGCAGACAGCGTGTCTGATGGTAAGACAAGACCCATCGCCGACATCATGTTTTTTTTTTTCTTAACATTTATGAAAAATTTATTTATTTATTTATTTTAGATTTCATTCAGTTTATCACGCAACCCGGCTTCCCACTGACTGACACCGCTCAACAGAATAATGATGACGTGCCTGACCCCACGCCGACGCACGCTGTGGATCAAATAGTTCCTGCCGGCTCTGCTTTAGACCAGGTCGCTGGACCCAGCGGTGAACCTTTGAGAAAGAAGGGTAGAAAAACCGATCGTCCTACCTCCCCGACCTGTCCTGAGAGAAAAACGTTTTGTTTTATCCCGTCAATCAGTCCTGAAAACGATACTCGGTTACTTAACGTAACCTCGGTTCTCTCTAGAAGAGGGAACGAGTATTGCGTAAGTTCCTTACGCTACGGGAAAGTATTCTTTCTTCGAGATTTCTGAAAAACCCAAAATTATCCTTAATTTTGTAACATTGTCAACGCAGTGCGGCAGCCTGGCAGACCATAGCAGGCTATTCCAGCGTGCTATTGGCTGCTCTGCTGGCAACTGCAGCAGCCTATCGGTGAGCCCGCGTGACGTGGCGACCAATGAGGGCGCTTCGCGCCCACCTGGCTTCATTTGCCTACAGGTGGGGCGTGGCCACGTGTATATAAGCAGGGCTCACGGGCTGCATATTCGGTTTTCGTAGTTCTGAAGCGTAAAAGCCCGCGGGGCGCACGGCAAGGAACGCAATACTCGTTCCCTCTTCTAGAGAGAACCGAGGTTACGTTAAGTAACCGAGTATCGTTCTCTTACGAGAGGTTCTCTCGTATTGCGTAAGTTCCTTACGCTACGGGAACATATTGTCAACGCCGTGCGCGCCTCGCGTACAGCATATGTATCCCAGGGAACCGGGGACCATAACACTGCTCGGGCAGGGTGGCCGGTAAGGAAAACGGGCCACCACATCTACAGACACTTCATTCGAACTGACGGGTGGTTACAACGGGTGGTTACAACACCCTGTCCCATGAATGAGGGAACGGCACCTGCCGGTCTCCTTCAAATTCACCACACCTTGTCTCATGAATGAGGGAACGGCAACGCCGGTCGCCTTCAAATTCACAATATTTTGTTATATGAGTGAGGTAACGGCACCGCCGGTCACCTTCAAACTCACAACAGCTCGTCTCGTAAATGAGGAAACGGCACCGCCGGTCTCCTTCAAATTCACATGAGCCTAGTACCGAACTTACTACCAGTATGTGAGCTATGTCTGCGCAGAATCACTGGGCAGGACCAACAGCCCTATTGAACTGGTAACACTTTCGCCTGTAAGGCAGGAACTTCCAGATTGTAAAATCTCACGAACGTAGACGGGGAGGCCCAGCCTGCCGCCATACAGATATCGTGGATGGAAATCCCTCTGGCCCAAGCCCACGAAGAGGCCATGCCTCTGGTGGAGTGTGCTCTGACACCTAGCGGGCACTGCAGGTGTTTGGAAGCGTATGCAGTTGCAATCGCGTCCACTATCCACCTGGAAAGGGTCTGTTTCGAGGAGGCGAGACCTTTAGTGCGCCCACCAAACGAAACAAATAGCTGCTCAGAACGCCTGAAGGCGGCGGAGCGTGACATAAACCCTCAATGCCCTGACAGGGCAGAGGATATTGCCACCGTCCCCCTCGTCGGATGCTGGCAGAGCCGAGAGGGAGATAATCTGCGCCCTGAAGGGAGTGCCAATCGCTTTGGGGACATAACCATGCCTCGGTCTGAGAATGACCTTAGAGTCATTAGGACCGAACTCCATACACGTCGGGCTCACTGAGAGCGCGTGTAGATCCCCCACGCGTCTCACTGAAGCCAGAGCTATCAGGAACGCGGTTTTTAGCGAAAGGAACCTTGGTTCCACAGTCTCGAGCGGTTCAAAAGGATGGGCCTTCAGGGCCTCTAGGACCAAGGCCAGATCCCATATAGGAACCGATGGGGGCCGCGGGGGATTCATCCGTCTGGCTCCTCTGAGGAAACGGATGATGAGCTCGTTCCTTCCTAGCGTGCTACCTAGCGTTGTCTGAGCGAACGCTGCTATAGCCGCCACATACACTTTGAGCGTGGAAGGGGACCTGCCCAGTTCCAAAAGCTCTTGGAGGAAGGAGAGCACCCGCTGGACCCCACATTGCTGTGGGTCCAATCCCTTGGAAACACACCACTCAGTGAACACCGACCACTTAGAACTATATAACCGCCTCGTCGAGGGGGCTCTAGAGTGTGAAATCGTGTTCATAACCCCTTCGGGCAGGTCAACGGGTATCCGTTGGTCACCCATACATGCAGAGACCAACGCTCTGGATGGGGATGCCAAACTGACCCTCCTGCTTGAGAGAGGAGGTCTGCTCTCAGCGGAACTGGCCAGGGGGGTGAGTGCGACAGCTTCACCAGCTCTGGGTACCAAATCTGGTTCTCCCAGCGCGGCGCTATAAGGAGCACCAGGCGGCGCGTCTCCCTGATTTTCGCTATGAACTGGGGCAATAGGGAAATCGGCGGGAAAGCATACAGCGGGAGGCTGGGCCAAGGTTGGGACAGCGCATCCTCGCTTTTGGACAGAAACCTCGGGCAGCGGGCGTTCTCTTTTGTTGCAAAGAGGTCGAGCTCCGCTCTGCCGAATAGGCGCCATACCAGCTGGACTGTCTGAGGGTGCAGGGACCATTCTCCTGGGAGAATGAGGCCCCTGGACAGCTTGTCCGGGCCCACATTGAGGTGGCCCGGTACGTGCGCAGCTCTCAGCGAGCGCAGCGAGCTGTGTGCCCACACGAGCAGGCGTTCTGTCAGATTGCCCAGACACCTGGACCTGACACCGCCCTGCCGGTTCACATAGGGCACCACTGTGGTATTGTCCGACCGGACCAACACGTGGTGTCCTCGTATAAGCGGGAGAAACTGCTTGAGCGCGTTCTCTACCGCTATCATCTCCAAACAGTTTATGTGTAGGAGCTTTTCCCCGCTCGACCAGAGGCCCGAGGCCGATCTGCCCTCGAAAACGGCGCCCCAACCCGTGGTGGAGGCGTCCGTCGAGATGACCTTGCGGTGTGAGATGGCTCCCATCGTCACTCCCCGCTGGTACCAGTCGGCTACTAACCAGGGCTCTAGGGCTGAAACGCAGCCCTGAGTCACTCTGATCCTGAAGCCTCCGGACGCCCAGGCTCTGTGAGGCACTCGGGCGTTTAACCAGCATTGCGGCGGGCGCATGCGCATTAAGCCCAGCTGGAGCACAGCTGCAGCTGAGGCCATACGTCCCAGCATCCTCTGAAAGAGCTTGAGAGGTGCGATTTTGCCCGGCCGGAAGTACGCATCCATGCGCCGAACTTGGCGCGCGCGTTGGGGTGACAGGCGGGCTGACATTGCCACAGTGTCCAGATTCAAACCCAGAAATGAGGTTGATTGCGTGGGCACTAATGAGCTCTTGGTCCAATTGACCGTGAGCCCCAGGCTGTCCAGATGGCTGAGCAGCATTGCCCTGTGGGCGAGGAGCTCGGCCTCTGACTGCGCCAGGATGAGCCAATCGTCCAGATAGTTCAACACTCGCATCCCTCGACTTCTCAGGGGAGCGAGGGCCGCGTCCATGCACTTCGTAAATGTACGGGGTGCTAGTGACAGGCCGAACGGAAGGACGGTGTATTGATAAGCCTGGCCGTCGAAGGCGAATCGTAAGAATGGCCTGTGACGCGGCGTTATCTTGATTTGAAAATATGCGTCTTTCAAATCTAGGGAGATTAGCCAGTCTCTCGGGCGAATATGCGCGAGGATCTGCTTGGTCGTGAGCATCTTGAACGATCTTCTCATAAGAGCTTTGTTCAGACGCCTCAGATCCAGAATCGGTCTGAGCGACCCAACCCTTTTTGGCACGAGAAAATACCGGCTGTAAAAGCCTGACTCGCTCATAGAATGGGGAACCGGTTCTATAGCCCCTTCGCACAGCAGTGTGGCTATCTCCGCTCGAAGTAGATGTGCTACTTCCTCGCTCACTCTCGTCTCCGTACGCGCACAGAAGCGCGGAGGGCGGCGAGCGAACTGCAGAGTGTAGCCGTGCTTCACTGTTTTCAGCACCCATTCTGATACACCTGGAATGGCTTCCCACGCTCTCGCGTGTGCCACACGGGATAGAACGGCCTCCGGGCTCGAAACGCCGCGCTTTGCGGGTTCGACGGCCTGTATAGGAGGGGCGGGCGCAGTGCGCGCGCTCTCTGTGCTGTGGGCCAGCCGATCGCTCGCGATGGCTGGCCGCCCTACACACTGTATCTCTGCCGCTTCGAGCAGGGAGTGGCTTGTGTGTGGCCTTACACTCGTCGTTCCGGCCACCTTGGGCGGAGAACAAATGGTGTGTGGCGCGGCGCATGGCGCCGGGGGCAGAATGTTCGCGAAAATGTGTGAGCGCGTTTGAGCGGGCACAACTCTTACGCGTGGAACATGACCGGTTAAGAGTGGCTGTGTGACAGCGCGTGTGGTGATTAGGCGTGGGCGCAAATAAGCGGACACGTGACCTAACTCTAGCACTCGAGCGGCCGGTGGCCGCTTTATGTGAGTGAGAGACACGGGATTTGTGGTGCTTGGGTGCAGGGGTGAACACAAAAGTGGGCACGTTTACTGCATTTGAAAACACATACGGCGTGAGCCGTGCAACCAGAAAAAAGGCAACTTCGTGATTTCTCTGGTTCGTCATAAAAACGGCGGTTGTAGACAGGCGAGAGGGCAGTTTTGCCGGCTCGTTTGCTGCGTGAGAGCCATCTGCAGCAGCCACAGGAGTGGGGGCTGACAGGAAGAAGAGTTTTGACGGTGGTCCGACCACGGCGGGACTTAACCGTCGCTTCCCCCCTCTGCTAGGAGGACTTTGGAGGGGCTACAGTTGGAAACAGGCGAGAGGGCGAGTTCGCGGGCTCGTAGGCTGCGTGGAAAACATCTGCAGTAGCCACAGGAGTGGGGACTGACAGGAAAAACAGAGTTTTAACGGTGGTCCGGCCGCAGCGGGACTTAACCGTCTTTTCTCTCCTTATGTATAGACGTCCAAAAATACTCGAGCACCACGTGGTGCGAGTTAGCTTTCTGTATGTAAGAAAAGCTGGCCGCGAGCCCGGGGAAGCGGACAGTAAAACATTTTTATCTGCCGCGAGAGCTGGGCTCGAACTCGGGTCTCCGGCGTTTCAGCCGCTGATTTTGCCACTGTGCTACCGGGAGGCACACAATAGCGTTCAGTTAGCGCGAGCATACAGCAGTACGTCCTCGTGCTTGTTGGCAGTCGTGCGTGCATAAAAGACAGGCTCGTTACTGCAATAGTAATATTTCCAGCCGCCTGAACTGGAGAGGGGGCTGAGAAATGCTAGAGAATGGCGGTTCGTCCGGCCACAGCGGGACGAAAACACCCTCTGTTAATTTCCCGGTGAGTGCGGCGCGCGCGCTGAACGTGCTCGTGACCGAGCGCACTCACATTCCTTGTGAACGGCGCAATCTGCGCGGTCCAAGAGGGGGGAGTGCGGGTTCGTTGGAGAGCATATGTCAGCGTCATGTCTTATGACGGCGTATGTTTGCTGGCGTGCGTGTCTTAACAGGCTCGTGTACAGCAATATGAACAATTCCAGTCGCCTGAACTCATGAGGGGACTGAAAAATGTGCGCGAGGGTGGAACAGCTCTCTTGTAACGTAAAGAGAGCTGCATGACCGTGCATTTCTGCCATCCCTTGTATATAAGCGGCGCATCAGCGCGGCATGAACAGAGGGGGGAGGAGGCTCGCTCCGAGACCGTTCATTTCTACCATCCCTTGCAAGCGGCGCGGTGGCGCGGCTTGAACAGAGGGGGAGGAGGCTCGCTCCGAGACCGTTCATTCCTACCATCCCTTGAAAGCGGCGCGGTGGCGCGGCTTGAATAGAGGGGGAGAAGGCTCGCTCCGAGACCGTTCATTCCTACCATCCCTTGTAAGCGGCGCGGCTTGAACAGAGGGGGAGGAGGCTCGCTCCGAGACCGTTCATTTCAACCATCTCTTGTAAGCGGCGCGGTGGCGCGGCTTGAACAGAGGGGGGGAACAGCGGAGTGATGTCGTCATAAAACTGCTCGAGTCGAGCCCGCAGGGTCGACATAGAGAGTTCCTCACACTCGGGGCATTCGCCCGCGAGGAGTGCGGCGGCGGCGTGGTCACGGCCCAGACAGAGAGCGCAGACACATGGCGGTCTCTGGTGCTGAGCTGCACGTGGCACGAGCCGCAGGTGGAACGAGGCGTTTTGATAAAAACGCTCGTGCTCTTTTATGAAACGTGTGACGCAACGGCGAGAACACGTGCAATGAAAGGATATAATGCTGCCGGATAGCAGAGCAGGCACGGATGGCTGAAGGTGGCGCGATGCTGCCGGCTTCTCCAGGCGCTGTCCTCTGCTTGCTCGTCTGCACGTTCACGGCGGCGGGTTCCAGATCCAGCGATGCGAAGGGCTTCGCTGAAGAAAAGAAAATCGAATATGCAGCCCGTGAGCCCTGCTTATATACACGTGGCCACGCCCCACCTGTAGGCAAATGAAGCCAGGTGGGCGCGAAGCGCCCTCATTGGTCGCCACGTCACGCGGGCTCACCGATAGGCTGCTGCAGTTGCCAGCAGAGCAGCCAATAGCACGCTGGAATAGCCTGCTATGGTCTGCCAGGCTGCCGCACTGCGTTGACAATGTTACAAAATTAAGGATAATTTTGGGTTTTTCAGAAATCTCGAAGAAAGAATACTTTCCCGTAGCGTAAGGAACTTACGCAATACGAGAGAACCTCTCGTAAGAGAACAGTCCTGACAGGAAAACTTTCTGTCCGACGCCGCCGAGCGGTCCTGCGCCGAGTCTTGACAGCGTATTTCTTTATGGTGAGACTATCTACATTATTATTTTCATTTAAACACAAATTGAATCATACCATAACAATTTTTGTGTTATATTTCTACACAGCAGGGTCGGGCTATAGCCCCGACCACATGACTAGCTGGCATACACCTCGACGCATCACTTGGACAAGTACGAAAGCGATCCAAACTCCGTTGGAAGAAGAAGACATCGAAGTTGAAGAAGTGTCAGCAGAGCATCGCCCGGCTGACGAGCCACTCGCCGATACTAATTTAATAGAGGCATTATGTCAAGAGTTTCGCGACACCCAGGTTTATTATTCTCATCATCATAGATGGAACGTTGCAGTTAATTCAATATAGATTTATTCCATTAAACTTTTGTATTGCATGTATTGATTTTTATATTCCAGATACTCTGTAATTTTGTTGTATGCATGCATGCATGTTTTTTACATCTATCATGTATTGATTTATTCCATATACTTTTTGTGATTTTGTAATATTTCATGTTTTGGTCTGAAATCTAAAATGGATGGGTCAAAAAGCTTTTGCTCAGACGACGACGCAGAACTGTCACCGGACGAAATTGAAATGCTAAATTGGCTTCCGGATTCTTTAGAACAGTATTTGTTTAATCTAGAATCTTCGCAATCCCCCTCTAATTTGGATCTTTTTGAATTAGCCGTAAATTCAAATATTAATTTGTACGATCACGTGCTAACCGTAGACAACAATCATGTTGTACAATACGGTGGTGTTTTAAATAATCAACTCCCTGCATGTACCGACAGCGATCCTGACGCTGATGATACTCCACAGCCATCTACCAGCAGCAGCACGAGGCCCACATCAGGTAATATTGACGCTTTACGCGAGACTGACCCTAACAGACAGAGCCGATTAAGCCGTACGGAAATTGATACGCTGATCCGAGAAGGCGGGTTCGTTAACGGATATCACGTTTTACCGCGACCACGCTTCAACAGTGTGTCGTTGAGAAGGAGCATGAATCTGAGAGAGATTAACTCTACAGATTTGGCCTCTTATCACACTTCATTACATCGCATGCTGAGCGAGATCGTCACCTTCGCTAGAGAAATCGGCCACGATGCACCCGTAATCAATATGACCATGTCGGCACCCACTCTACAAACACCCATCAGCGGTGTTCTCGCCCCCGGTAATGATTATGATGTGAATTCGCTTATGGATCAATTTGAAAGAGTTTTACAGAGCAACCAGCTGTTATTATCGGACGACGCCGTCGAGATCGACGCTACCGTAGCCATGAACAGACAAGGAGGCGGTCGACGACGTAAACTTACAGATCTGGCCGTTGATCAGGTAATCAAAAGAAAAAAGACGAATTTGTTCTGCCCCATAAATTTGTCAAATCAATTGTGCTTCTCTATTTGTCTCGCTCGCTTTCTTAACCCCCAGCTACCCGAGAGCGAGTTAGAAAAACTGGCTGCAGTCATCCAAAACAGCGTCGGCTTCTCAATTCAAGACCGAATCGCTCTTAGCGACATAGCTTCGTTTGAACGAGCGCTAGGCATTAAAATCGTTGTATTTCACAGATCGAATGCCATGGTCTTAGAAACGTACAAAAATTCTGACGAACCCCACCCCAAAACGGTGTTCCTCTATCTACATGATAATCACTATTATATGATCATGAATCTGACAGGCTTCTTAGGTTCGCCATACGTCTGTCAATTTTGTTACAAAAGTTACAGCAACCGCAGAGACCACCAATGCAAGCACGTCTGCAATGTCTGTTTTGACGCCGAATGTCACAGATACCCTAAAAGAACCATACATTGTCCCGATTGTTTGCGCTACTGTAAATCGAGCTATTGCTTCGAAATGCATAAAAAGAACCCTCCTCCCGGTCAAGAATCCCCCTCCTGTGATATTATCAAATACTGCAAACTATGCAGGTTGCGTTACTACATTAAAGAGGGTGACAAGAAAGCAAAACACATATGCCCGACGGACAAATGCGTCCACTGTCGAGAACATCTGACGGGACACGGGACGCACCAATGTTTCATACAGCCCCTAGAGCCTAAGGAGCCATGCGAGAAATATATTTTCTACGATTTTGAAACGCGTTACGAAAACGGGCGCCACGTGGCTAATTTTGTTTGCGCAATCACTTTCAAAGGGAAGAAATTTACGGCGCAGGGTACCGACTGCATCGCTAAGCTAATCAACCGCTTCAGAAAACCCCGATATATTGGCTACTGCTTCATAGCTCATTACGCCTCCAGATTCGACTCCTTTCTGATTCTCGAGTATTTTTGCAAAGCCGGGATTGCGATTGAGGTCATAATGCAAGGCTGTAAATTAATTTACATGTACGACGAATCGTTTGGCCAACGATACATCGATAGCTACTCATTTTTTCCAATGGCCCTTGCCAAAATGCCCGCGGCGTTAGACTTGACGACGACTGAAAAAGGCCACTTCCCCCATCTTTTCAACAGGGTGGAAAACGAGAACTATGTTGGACCATACCCCGACAAAAAGTTCTACAACTACGATAACATGTCGGATAAAGCCCGTGAAAAGTTTGATGCATGGTACAGCACGGTTGAGGGGGGGCAGTTTGACTTCAGGCAGGAACTGTACGCGTACGGGGTTAACGACGTCGTCTTATTACGCGAAGGCTGTATGAAATACCGTCAGGCGTTCCTAGAATGCACCGAAATTGACCCTTTTGGGTTCACCACGCTCCCCGGCTGTTCGATGGGGGTCTTCAAAACCCATTATCTCGGCAGAAACACCCTCGCTCTCACGCACAACAACGCGTACATCCATCAGAATAAGTCCTACTCAAGTGGCTCGATCGAATGGCTCGAGTATGTCAAAAAGACTCGAAACGTGGATGTTCACCACGCCGTAAACCACGGTGAAGTATCGATCGGTAAGTACTTTTTAGATGGCGTCTACCAGCAAGACGGTGTGCAGCACGGCTTAGAATACGCGGGATGCATCTTCCACGGTCACTGCTGCCGCTTTGCACCCCATGAGTCACACCCCTTGTCGGGGGTACCCTATGGGGTTCTCAGGAGACAGTTTGACGATAAGATCGAAATTCTGCAGAACGCGTACGGTTTACAAGTCGAGGTTCTTTGGGAATGTGAATGGACCAAAATGAAAAAGACCGATCCCTCTGTGATAGAATTTATGGCCGGTTATTCAGCCCCGGAGAGACTGAACCCAAGAGAAACCTTGTATGGTGGGCGCACGAACGCTTATAAACTCTATCACAAAGTGAGCGGAGATGAGAAAATAAGGTATCTCGATTTCACCAGCCTCTACCCCTTCTGCCAGGCTAGGAAAAGCTACCCGATCGAACACCCCCAAATCATTTTCAAAGATTTTGAACCGATTGAAAATTATTACGGACTCATCAAAGCGACCGTGTACCCTCCCCGCAAATTACTGCATCCGGTTCTCCCTTACAGATGTCAAGGAAAACTCATGTTTCCGTTATGCAGAACCTGCGCTCACAATCAAAACCAGACCACGAGCTGTACCCACACGGATGAGGAAAGATCACTCTCCGGGTCCTGGGTATCCATCGAGCTTTTAAAAGCCATCGAGAAGGGTTATGTGGTAGCCAAGATTGACGAGGTTTGGCATTTTCCACAACGGTCAGACACGTTGTTTGTCGAATACGTCAAAACATTTTTGCGTTTGAAACAACAAGCGTCGGGGTACCCGTCGAATGTCGTCACGGACGCTGAGAAAGAAACTTACATTCGCGAGTATTTTGAAAAAGAGGGGGTTCAACTCGACCCCGAAAAGATCAAGCACAACCCCGCGCAGAGAGCTATCTCAAAGCTATGTCTGAATTCGCTTTGGGGGCGGTTCTCTTTAAAACCAAATTTACCTCAAACGACTTTGGTGAACGACCCCGAAGATTTCACCAGAATCGTCTTCGGTAATACCGACACCTTGTCGTATTTCTCATTCGTCTCAGACAACGTGGCTCTCGTCCAGCATAAACCCAACAAAGAGGATGTTTGTAAGGCTCGCGACGTCAACGTGTTTATAGGGGCGTTCACTACGGCCCACGCCCGACTGGAATTGTACGAGTTGATGGACAGACTCAGCAGTCGTATACTTTACTCTGATACAGACTCCGTCGTGTTCGTGTCTAGGGACGGTGACTGGGAGCCGCCTCTGGGTGATTATTTGGGCGAGCTGACGAACGAAATAGACGATGGGGATTTTATCACAGAGTTTTGCTCTAGCGGCCCTAAATCGTATGGCTTTCGCACCGCTAAAGGCAAAGTATGCATGAAAGCTAAGGGGATAACGCTGAATGCTAAAAATTCCCAAGCCATCCGCCTGGATACCCTGATTGGTCTGGTTGATAGTTATGTGACGTCGTATGATAGTACCGAATACATCCTGGCTCACACGGAAAACATTGTGAGGGATAAAAAGACTCTCACATTGCACAACAAATCAGTCGTTAAAAGGTTTAAGGTGGTGTATAATAAACGCAGACTTTTGCCCGATTTCACCACGCTTCCTTATGGCTACTGATCAGATGATGCACAGAGGATCAATGGATGCTTCCGATTTTGATTTCAGACTTCAACATCCATTTAGTTGTGTTATCTCCGGGCCTTCCAATTCTGGAAAGTCTTATTTTGTGATACTTTTGTTGGAAAAAGGTTTGAATTTAATTTCCAAGAAAATTGAAAACATTGTCTGGTTGTATGATTGTTGGCAGCCTTTGTACGACGATGTACTTAAATTGTATGACATTAAATTTGTGCAAGGAATACCAGAGAGTCTGAATGATGATGATTTGTTACCTGTCACTAAAACAAATCTTCTCATCGTGGATGATTTGATGCAGCAAGCTAGCGCCAATTTGGAGCTTCAAAGGGTTTTTACGCAGTACGTACACCACCGTAATCTCAGCGCTATTTATATAGTGCAAAATTTATTTGTACAGGGTAAATCCAGCCGAACCATCAGCTTAAACGCCAATTATATGATCCTGTTTAAAAATCCTCGGGACGTCAATCAAGTAGCGATGCTGGGACGCCAAATGTACCCCGGAAACACAAAATACTTTATGGAGTGCTACCACGATGCGGTCAACCAGCCTTTCGGCTACATAATGATAGACTATAAAGCAAAAACCCCCGAGCAGTACCGTCTCAGAACAGGATTGCTTTCCGACCGTCAAGTGGTTTACATCCCGAAAAAAAGAAGAAGAACGTGATCAAATCACCATGTCCGCCAGACTTTGTAAACATCTGCCGGTGTTAAAAATGCTACATAAAGCATCTCCTAAACAAAGGCGTCTTATTCTACAATCGGCATCCGACGAATTCATTTTATCGTTGTGTGAAGTAGCGCTCAACATCCTCTACGGGACGATTCCGGTCAATCCACAACAGTACCGAAAACTGAGAAAGAGAAAAGCCGAAATTAAATTTGTAGCCAATAAAAAAATCGGCATAGCGGCAAAGAAACGAGTCTTCAACCAGAAGGGTGGATTCCTTTTACCGCTCCTGAGCGTCGCCGTACCCTTTCTTTCGAGCTTAATAGCAAACAGATAGGATGGAGTACGCCGAGAAGATGTATTTAGTCCCGCAACATCAACTGGATAAGGTGAGAACCGAAAATGTTCGCGAGAATATTCGACAGAGCGTGGAAAACGATTTGGACGGCGCCATGAGAAATATCTTACTCCGCACTGATTTGAACCCGTACGAAAAAGCAAAACTTTACACAAATACCCTGAGCAGGTTTTTGACCATCGTTAAACAAAGCGATCGGGAGAGCGGAGTTTTAACGCAGTCGTTGCCCGATCCCGCTCCTAAAGATGAAGTACCGACCGCGTTAAAACTCCGCTCTCCCGATCGCTTTGTTTAACGATGGTCAAAAACCTGCTCAGGGTATTTGTGTAAAGTTTTGCTTTTTCGTACGGGTTCAAATCAGTGCGGAGTAAGATATTTCTCATGGCGCCGTCCAAATCGTTTTCCACGCTCTGTCGAATATTCTCGCGAACATTTTCGGTTCTCACCTTATCCAGTTGATGTTGCGGGACTAAATACATCTTCTCGGCGTACTCCATCCTATCTGTTTGCTATTAAGCTCGAAAGAAAGGGTACGGCGACGCTCAGGAGCGGTAAAAGGAATCCACCCTTCTGGTTGAAGACTCGTTTCTTTGCCGCTATGCCGATTTTTTTATTGGCTACAAATTTAATTTCGGCTTTTCTCTTTCTCAGTTTTCGGTACTGTTGTGGATTGACCGGAATCGTCCCGTAGAGGATGTTGAGCGCTACTTCACACAACGATAAAATGAATTCGTCGGATGCCGATTGTAGAATAAGACGCCTTTGTTTAGGAGATGCTTTATGTAGCATTTTTAACACCGGCAGATGTTTACAAAGTCTGGCGGACATGGTGATTTGATCACGTTCTTCTTCTTTTTTTCGGGATGTAAACCACTTGACGGTCGGAAAGCAATCCTGTTCTGAGACGGTACTGCTCGGGGGTTTTTGCTTTATAGTCTATCATTATGTAGCCGAAAGGCTGGTTGACCGCATCGTGGTAGCACTCCATAAAGTATTTTGTGTTTCCGGGGTACATTTGGCGTCCCAGCATCGCTACTTGATTGACGTCCCGAGGATTTTTAAACAGGATCATATAATTGGCGTTTAAGCTGATGGTTCGGCTGGATTTACCCTGTACAAATAAATTTTGCACTATATAAATAGCGCTGAGATTACGGTGGTGTACGTACTGCGTAAAAACCCTTTGAAGCTCCAAATTGGCGCTAGCTTGCTGCATCAAATCATCCACGATGAGAAGATTTGTTTTAGTGACAGGTAACAAATCATCATCATTCAGACTCTCTGGTATTCCTTGCACAAATTTAATGTCATACAATTTAAGTACATCGTCGTACAAAGGCTGCCAACAATCATACAACCAGACAATGTTTTCAATTTTCTTGGAAATTAAATTCAAACCTTTTTCCAACAAAAGTATCACAAAATAAGACTTTCCAGAATTGGAAGGCCCGGAGATAACACAACTAAATGGATGTTGAAGTCTGAAATCAAAATCGGAAGCATCCATTGATCCTCTGTGCATCATCTGATCAGTAGCCATAAGGAAGCGTGGTGAAATCGGGCAAAAGTCTGCGTTTATTATACACCACCTTAAACCTTTTAACGACTGATTTGTTGTGCAATGTGAGAGTCTTTTTATCCCTCACAATGTTTTCCGTGTGAGCCAGGATGTATTCGGTACTATCATACGACGTCACATAACTATCAACCAGACCAATCAGGGTATCCAGGCGGATGGCTTGGGAATTTTTAGCATTCAGCGTTATCCCCTTAGCTTTCATGCATACTTTGCCTTTAGCGGTGCGAAAGCCATACGATTTAGGGCCGCTAGAGCAAAACTCTGTGATAAAATCCCCATCGTCTATTTCGTTCGTCAGCTCGCCCAAATAATCACCCAGAGGCGGCTCCCAGTCACCGTCCCTAGACACGAACACGACGGAGTCTGTATCAGAGTAAAGTATACGACTGCTGAGTCTGTCCATCAACTCGTACAATTCCAGTCGGGCGTGGGCCGTAGTGAACGCCCCTATAAACACGTTGACGTCGCGAGCCTTACAAACATCCTCTTTGTTGGGTTTATGCTGGACGAGAGCCACGTTGTCTGAGACGAATGAGAAATACGACAAGGTGTCGGTATTACCGAAGACGATTCTGGTGAAATCTTCGGGGTCGTTCACCAAAGTCGTTTGAGGTAAATTTGGTTTTAAAGAGAACCGCCCCCAAAGCGAATTCAGACATAGCTTTGAGATAGCTCTCTGCGCGGGGTTGTGCTTGATCTTTTCGGGGTCGAGTTGAACCCCCTCTTTTTCAAAATACTCGCGAATGTAAGTTTCTTTCTCAGCGTCCGTGACGACATTCGACGGGTACCCCGACGCTTGTTGTTTCAAACGCAAAAATGTTTTGACGTATTCGACAAACAACGTGTCTGACCGTTGTGGAAAATGCCAAACCTCGTCAATCTTGGCTACCACATAACCCTTCTCGATGGCTTTTAAAAGCTCGATGGATACCCAGGACCCGGAGAGTGATCTTTCCTCATCCGTGTGGGTACAGCTCGTGGTCTGGTTTTGATTGTGAGCGCAGGTTCTGCATAACGGAAACATGAGTTTTCCTTGACATCTGTAAGGGAGAACCGGATGCAGTAATTTGCGGGGAGGGTACACGGTCGCTTTGATGAGTCCGTAATAATTTTCAATCGGTTCAAAATCTTTGAAAATGATTTGGGGGTGTTCGATCGGGTAGCTTTTCCTAGCCTGGCAGAAGGGGTAGAGGCTGGTGAAATCGAGATACCTTATTTTCTCATCTCCGCTCACTTTGTGATAGAGTTTATAAGCGTTCGTGCGCCCACCATACAAGGTTTCTCTTGGGTTCAGTCTCTCCGGGGCTGAATAACCGGCCATAAATTCTATCACAGAGGGATCGGTCTTTTTCATTTTGGTCCATTCACATTCCCAAAGAACCTCGACTTGTAAACCGTACGCGTTCTGCAGAATTTCGATCTTATCGTCAAACTGTCTCCTGAGAACCCCATAGGGTACCCCCGACAAGGGGTGTGACTCATGGGGTGCAAAGCGGCAGCAGTGACCGTGGAAGATGCATCCCGCGTATTCTAAGCCGTGCTGCACACCGTCTTGCTGGTAGACGCCATCTAAAAAGTACTTACCGATCGATACTTCACCGTGGTTTACGGCGTGGTGAACATCCACGTTTCGAGTCTTTTTGACATACTCGAGCCATTCGATCGAGCCACTTGAGTAGGACTTATTCTGATGGATGTACGCGTTGTTGTGCGTGAGAGCGAGGGTGTTTCTGCCGAGATAATGGGTTTTGAAGACCCCCATCGAACAGCCGGGGAGCGTGGTGAACCCAAAAGGGTCAATTTCGGTGCATTCTAGGAACGCCTGACGGTATTTCATACAGCCTTCGCGTAATAAGACGACGTCGTTAACCCCGTACGCGTACAGTTCCTGCCTGAAGTCAAACTGCCCCCCCTCAACCGTGCTGTACCATGCATCAAACTTTTCACGGGCTTTATCCGACATGTTATCGTAGTTGTAGAACTTTTTGTCGGGGTATGGTCCAACATAGTTCTCGTTTTCCACCCTGTTGAAAAGATGGGGGAAGTGGCCTTTTTCAGTCGTCGTCAAGTCTAACGCCGCGGGCATTTTGGCAAGGGCCATTGGATTAAATGAGTAGCTATCGATGTATCGTTGGCCAAACGATTCGTCGTACATGTAAATTAATTTACAGCCTTGCATTATGACCTCAATCGCAATCCCGGCTTTGCAAAAATACTCGAGAATCAGAAAGGAGTCGAATCTGGAGGCGTAATGAGCTATGAAGCAGTAGCCAATATATCGGGGTTTTCTGAAGCGGTTGATTAGCTTAGCGATGCAGTCGGTACCCTGCGCCGTAAATTTCTTCCCTTTGAAAGTGATTGCGCAAACAAAATTAGCCACGTGGCGCCCGTTTTCGTAACGCGTTTCAAAATCGTAGAAAATATATTTCTCGCATGGCTCCTTAGGCTCTAGGGGCTGTATGAAACATTGGTGCGTCCCGTGTCCCGTCAGATGTTCTCGACAGTGGACGCATTTGTCCGTCGGGCATATGTGTTTTGCTTTCTTGTCACCCTCTTTAATGTAGTAACGCAACCTGCATAGTTTGCAGTATTTGATAATATCACAGGAGGGGGATTCTTGACCGGGAGGAGGGTTCTTTTTATGCATTTCGAAGCAATAGCTCGATTTACAGTAGCGCAAACAATCGGGACAATGTATGGTTCTTTTAGGGTATCTGTGACATTCGGCGTCAAAACAGACATTGCAGACGTGCTTGCATTGGTGGTCTCTGCGGTTGCTGTAACTTTTGTAACAAAATTGACAGACGTATGGCGAACCTAAGAAGCCTGTCAGATTCATGATCATATAATAGTGATTATCATGTAGATAGAGGAACACCGTTTTGGGGTGGGGTTCGTCAGAATTTTTGTACGTTTCTAAGACCATGGCATTCGATCTGTGAAATACAACGATTTTAATGCCTAGCGCTCGTTCAAACGAAGCTATGTCGCTAAGAGCGATTCGGTCTTGAATTGAGAAGCCGACGCTGTTTTGGATGACTGCAGCCAGTTTTTCTAACTCGCTCTCGGGTAGCTGGGGGTTAAGAAAGCGAGCGAGACAAATAGAGAAGCACAATTGATTTGACAAATTTATGGGGCAGAACAAATTCGTCTTTTTTCTTTTGATTACCTGATCAACGGCCAGATCTGTAAATTTACGTCGTCGACCGCCTCCTTGTCTGTTCATGGCTACGGTAGCGTCGATCTCGACGGCGTCGTCCGATAATAACAGCTGGTTGCTCTGTAAAACTCTTTCAAATTGATCCATAAGCGAATTCACATCATAATCATTACCGGGGGCGAGAACACCGCTGATGGGTGTTTGTAGAGTGGGTGCCGACATGGTCATATTGATTACGGGTGCATCGTGGCCGATTTCTCTAGCGAAGGTGACGATCTCGCTCAGCATGCGATGTAATGAAGTGTGATAAGAGGCCAAATCTGTAGAGTTAATCTCTCTCAGATTCATGCTCCTTCTCAACGACACACTGTTGAAGCGTGGTCGCGGTAAAACGTGATATCCGTTAACGAACCCGCCTTCTCGGATCAGCGTATCAATTTCCGTACGGCTTAATCGGCTCTGTCTGTTAGGGTCAGTCTCGCGTAAAGCGTCAATATTACCTGATGTGGGCCTCGTGCTGCTGCTGGTAGATGGCTGTGGAGTATCATCAGCGTCAGGATCGCTGTCGGTACATGCAGGGAGTTGATTATTTAAAACACCACCGTATTGTACAACATGATTGTTGTCTACGGTTAGCACGTGATCGTACAAATTAATATTTGAATTTACGGCTAATTCAAAAAGATCCAAATTAGAGGGGGATTGCGAAGATTCTAGATTAAACAAATACTGTTCTAAAGAATCCGGAAGCCAACTTAGCATTTCAATTTCGTCCGGTGACAGTTCTGCGTCGTCGTCTGAGCAAAAGCTTTTTGACCCATCCATTTTAGATTTCAGACCAAAACATGAAATATTACAAAATCACAAAAAGTATATGGAATAAATCAATACATGATAGATGTAAAAAACATGCATGCATGCATACAACAAAATTACAGAGTATCTGGAATATAAAAATCAATACATGCAATACAAAAGTTTAATGGAATAAATCTATATTGAATTAACTGCAACGTTCCATCTATGATGATGAGAATAATAAACCTGGGTGTCGCGAAACTCTTGACATAATGCCTCTATTAAATTAGTATCGGCGAGTGGCTCGTCAGCCGGGCGATGCTCTGCTGACACTTCTTCAACTTCGATGTCTTCTTCTTCCAACGGAGTTTGGATCGCTTTCGTACTTGTCCAAGTGATGCGTCGAGGTGTATGCCAGCTAGTCATGTGGTCGGGGCTATAGCCCGACCCTGCTGTGTAGAAATATAACACAAAAATTGTTATGGTATGATTCAATTTGTGTTTAAATGAAAATAATAATGTAGATAGTCTCACCATAAAGAAATACGCTGTCAAGACTCGGCGCAGGACCGCTCGGCGGCGTCGGACAGAAAGTTTTCCTGTCAGGACTGTTTTCAGGACTGATTGACGGGATAAAACAAAACGTTTTTCTCTCAGGACAGGTCGGGGAGGTAGGACGATCGGTTTTTCTACCCTTCTTTCTCAAAGGTTCACCGCTGGGTCCAGCGACCTGGTCTAAAGCAGAGCCGGCAGGAACTATTTGATCCACAGCGTGCGTCGGCGTGGGGTCAGGCACGTCATCATTATTCTGTTGAGCGGTGTCAGTCAGTGGGAAGCCGGGTTGCGTGATAAACTGAATGAAATCTAAAATAAATAAATAAATAAATTTTTCATAAATGTTAAGAAAAAAAAAAACATGATGTCGGCGATGGGTCTTGTCTTACCATCAGACACGCTGTCTGCTTCAACCTGCTGAGGGGTCACTGTGAATGAAAAAAGAGAGACAATTAAAAAAAAATTTTTTTTTAAATTATTTATTAATTTTTTATTATTAATTTTTATTTATTTATTATTATTTAATTTTTAATTTATAAAAGAGCAGTCCTCACATGCATCATTGCTATCGTGAGCGTCACTTTCAACATTCGAACCTGTGAGGCAAAAAATCCTGTTATGAATGGAAACATTTGTGAGTCGCTTTATATGCATGTCTGATGACAGATGCTGAAAAAAAAATCATTAATTTTCTAAATGTTATTTCACCCCGGTGCTCTAGGGGCGCAATTACACCATAACTGGATGTAGTTTTAACTCCGGGACACCGGGTGTCGCCGGAGAGCATACAATTGTGTCATAACTGGATGTAGTTTTAACTCCGGGACACCGGGTGGTGCCGGAGAGTACCCGTAACAGTAACAGTAACATGCTGTGTTTAAGACACCGATTTTAGTTATAGCTGATAGACCAAAGATGACTCAATGATTAAAACACTGTACCCATGCATGAATGTTTAAAACATCATTAACTCAATGCTAATGTTAGTTATAGTTGATAAATCACATCAATAGCACATTGCATGTTTAAAGCATCATTGTATAACATTATAGCATCAAATATAGAGAAAAAATACTCACCGTTCTGCATTTTGATGAGGGAGAGAGATGATGAGATGCTGTGGTCTAAAAGTTCACTTTTATAATGCATTTCCCCTCGCCTCACACATATATATGTGATGGGTAAAAAATGGAGAAAAACACGCCTGTCCAATAGATGGCGCCATTGCACTACGCATTTTGGGGGCTTATCTCATGACCGACCATGGCCTTTTGGGGCCTACTGAATGCCGCTGACTTTATGTCAGATGCAGTAAAGGGGCGGGGACGTTGTGGCGCTTCAGCTGTGGTTTATAAACGACGTCTGGGAGGGGCTGACCGTCGAGGTCCCGGATGTCTGTAGTGAATGGGGGGTGAATACCCCGCGTATGTACTGCTGCGCGGACATCTCTCAGGGTGGAACAGCTGCACTTTAATTTTGTTGTAGCCGTCGTGCAGCTCGCACCATTTGAACAGCTTGTTTATGATTGAAAACATAATATCCAGCTGACTCAGATCTTGCCACTTGAACAAAAATTGCATTTCATACAGATTGTTATGCTCGTTAGGCAGGACGACCCCTGACCGATCTTCGGTGAGCTTTGTCTTGTCATCACAGCAGAATATGTAGACAGAATCATCCGGGTTCTTTTTAGTGTGGTCACCTACCACGCGGTACCGGACATTCGGGGTGACCCCGTCCCACTCTCCAACGTACAGAGGTTCTTGACCGCCGCTCTTCAGATCCTTCCACACAAAATTGTAAAATAATGCCCAGTCTTTTTTAGGAAATACAAGACATGCGTCTTCCCCGGGGTGAAACTCGCCCGCGCTGTCGGTGGTGTAGAGTATAACAACTTGAGTTGTTTTATGAAATCTGTACCCGATTACACGCTTGCTGTTCATCATAAATTCTCCTTTAGTCCATTCCGAAAGTTCATGGAGAAAGCTTGTCAAACGGACGTGCCCATAAGGTTTTCTCGGCGCCATAGGTAGACTGGTCATCAGACTGTCGAACGTCCTGCTGCGCAACCCCGCATCTGGGGTTTCAGGAGCTGATAATCCGTCCATGCTCATGTAGCTCATGTTTCTCTTTTTGCTGATAGCTGTAGAACACACTGGCCCCATTTATATATATATACGCTGCTCTGGGATGTGGCAGGGTGGGAGGGGAATTTTCTGATAACAGCGACTTCAAAAGATAAAACCTTCTGTCAATAACATGATTTATTATACCGCATTCAAAAACAAAAAACCAACTGTCAAATTAATCAAAACAAAAAACCTAATGTCAAAAAACCATCAAAACCAACTGTCAATCATATGATTTATTATGACAATAGGTCAAAAACCAACTGTCAAAACCTAATGTCAATCACATGATTTATTAAACAGGAAGTCCCGCTTATACCGCATTCAAAAACAAAAAACCAACTGTCAAATTAATCAAAACAAAAAACCTAATGTCAAAAAACCATCAAAACCAACTGTCAATCATATGATTTATTATGACAATAGGTCAAAAACCAACTGTCAAAACCTAATGTCAATCACATGATTTATTAAACAGGAAGTCCCGCCTATACAGGAAGTCCCGCCTATACAGGAAGTCCCGCCTATACAGGAAGTCCCGCCTATACAGGAAGTCCCGCCTACACCGGAAGTCCCACCCACACCGGAAGTCCCGCCTACACCGGAAGTCCCGCCCCCTATACCGGAAGTCCCGCCCCCTATACCGGAAGCCCCGCCCACCTGTCAATCAATCAAATTTTGACATTTGGTGCAGTATACTTACTACTAATATGATTTAATGGTTTGTCACTTTTGACCAATAAGTGGCGCAGTAACGAAATTGATGTGGTGTGGTCAGAGTGAGATGACAATGACAAAGGCAAAGTTTGGTGTCAGTATGTCAAAGCATTGCAGAGATACAGCCTCAAGACTCATTTTGGCATCATGGCTCAACTTTGTCGCTGCAGTATATGAAAAGGGTTTTGTCTGTTAATTACAAATTTAAAAACTGTTTGTCTGTTAAAAACAAAATTAATAACTTTTTGCTGTAATAGTCTGAAGATGTTACGATTCCATTTTGGTGAAAATCAGACAAATGGTCTAGGAGGAGTTTGAAAAAGTAGGTTTGTAAAGGAAATCAGAATGGCGAACAGAATGTTTGTCCAAATATGGTAAAATTGGGATCTATGTTCTTGGCATGACCCAACGAATCTATTAAATCCAATCTAGCCTCAAGAAACCTTTTCATTATAAGTATGGACCACATGGCGGTGCTGTTTTGAAACCTTTTAAGGACCTTAAAGGCCTGGTGCTGATGGAACATACTAAGTTTCTTAATGATAAACACCAATTCATTTGTAAACCATAGCATTTTATATCATAATGCTGCATTGTAGTCAATGGGAATTTCATGTTTTGTTCTATTATAGCGCCACCAAGAGGCACAATCCTATCATTTTTTGTATGTGTCCTCGGAGTGAGCCCATACTTGTGTGTGTCAATTTTGGTGAAAATATCTTGTTTCGTTTTGGAGTTATAGACATTTATATGAAAAATCACATGGAAAATGACTGACACCTGACTTTGATTGGATTTTACACCCCCTTACTATCAATATTTTGACATTTGGGCTTTAGTGTTTAGCTATCGACCTATGTTTCCTAACTTCTGACGCTGTTTTCATCTCGATCGGACTAGCGGTTTCGAAGATATCAGCTAATGTTTTTAATGCGCTAAATTAAAACGCTGCACAAACCACACGCCGAAACCTAGCAAGTCTGGTATCATTGGACTCGGCGAGGATTCAGGAGACAAAAAAAGTTACTCCCATGAAAATAAGTCAAGTTCACTCAAAGTTATAAGCATTTGGAAAAAAAATTATCCACTAGGTGGAGCTGTTTCGAAATTTCTTGGGCTCATTCAAGGCATCGTGTTAATGACCCATACCGAGTTTCGTAACAATTCATGTGTTCATAAAATACAGCATTTTAGCACATAATTCAAAATGGCCGATATGGTAAAATTGGATATCAGACGACTCTGATCTTCTGTTTCTAGCCCTTATGGTTCAAAAGTTATTTGCCAAAATATGAGTCAAACTTTGGACATGTGGTGGCGCTAGAGGGATTGTTTTCGAGATTTGCGCGATTGAGGCGGCGCGAATGACGCGAATTGAGCGTTTTGAACGCGCGATTCACGAATCGCTCAAGTTGAAAATCTGAACTCTGCCGGATATTTCGCGCCGCGTTAACCAATCACGAGCTTGCTCTAGTAGTGACGCATTTACAAGCGGAGGCAGAAATCCCAACAACAATGGAGGACAAGATTATCGTGGCTGCATGTGGATACCCGGAGCTGTGTGATACATCATCCTATCACTACAGGAACAGGAATAAAAGGATCTTGCTTGGAAGAAAGTGAGTGAGGAGGTCGGACAGTCAGTTACCCTCTCAACAAAATCTATGTCAGCCATTTCACAACGAGACTGGAGCAGAAAAAAAGAGCCAGAGCCAGCGGCAAATGTGAGAAGGACTAGCCGAGGAAAGGCGGGTCTCGCCGGGTAAACGAGCGTGGAATGTCACTGATCGCCTGGATCTCACAACTCCGAAAACGCCAGATAAAATGCTCAAATAGGCTCTTTTTATAAATTAACCACAGATTTGAGCTTTAAACAACTATATTATCGCCTGAAAAGTCTTTAAACTACGTTTTGTCACATTAATAGTAGTATTTTTTACAAAAAAGACGTAAAGTGACCGAGACGAGCTGGCTCATATAGGCTCATATAGAAGCCCCTCCCATGACGCGAATTCACGTCTGTTGTGTAGTTGTCACACGCGAATTTCACGCACGAATGAAGCGAGTAAACTCAAAATGTTCAAGCGTCCACCTTCGCGCGAATCGCGGCCGGTGTGAACGCCACATAATGCGGTCAAGAGCTGCCTGGAACTACGCTCGCTGTCGGTTTCCCAGAAAATAATTGCGCACCTCAGATCGTTCATCAGCCAATCAGATTCAAGCATTCAACGGCCCCGTAGTGTAAACAACTATAAATATGTAGTCTAGAAATCTAGACGCACCCCAGCGGCAGAACATTTATTTTGCTGTGAGTGTAGTCTAGCTACTCTCAGTAGACCTCAGAGCTGGAAAAAACAAACTCTGGTCAGGCCAATCACAGCGTGTGTAGAGTCGGTGGGCGGGCTTAACATAATGACGGAGCGGAGTTGCGGAGGTTCTTGGTGCTACAGGTAAACAAAGAAGCTGGCGATCAGCGTTTTTCAAATCGGTTTTGGCCGCTACTCTGGAAGACTTGGAGTTCAGCTTTTCTTTGAGGAAAGAACAAAGAACGGCACTGAAGTCATTCGTAAGAAAGGAAGATGTGTTCGGAGTTTAATCTATCAACTAACATTAGCGCCTCTTCGGTTGGTTGTGGCGCTATCCAATTGCGTGCAGAGGGAATTTGACAGACAACCGTTTATCCCGCCCCTCGGATTGAGCCCTGCCAATGGTGCTTTCCCTGACACAACATCTTGATGTGGCTCTGGCTTGTCAGGCTAATAAATATGTCTATTAATTTGTCCATTTAAAAGTGATTTATTTATATAGATTTTTATTTTTGAATTATTAAATTGATAAATTGATTCTTCGTTTTATTTTTAAATGTCACTCCTGGTCCTCCATATACCGTCGCCTTTCCCACAGATTCACGCTTTTTGAAGTTTACACAAAGATGATAACGGTATCAAAACTATCCATATCTATCTATCTATCTATCTATCTATCTATCTATCTATCTATCTATCTATCTATCTATCTATCTATCTATCTATCTATCTATCTATCTATCTATCTATCTATCTATCTATCTATCTATCTATCTATCTATCTATCTATCTATCCAGTCATCCATCCATGACATTCATATTTCAGGTAAACACAGGAGGGCAGTGCTGCTCAATAATCTTGAACTAGTTTCCTGTTTCCTGTGATGGGTAGGTTTAGTGTAAAGGGGATGAAATATACGGTTTATACAGTATAAAAACCATTACGTCTATGGAAAGTCCTCATAAAACATGGAAACACAACATTGACTGCAGTGAATCTGAACTCAGTGAGCTCTACCTAATGGGTCAGCTCTGCTACATCTGTTTGATTACATGAAGTCAGAGTTTCTGAGGTGAAAAGAGAGGCTTATCTCCTTAAACACACACACACACACACACACACACCCACACACACACACACGTGAGGCACTGAGGCACTACACTAGCCCATCAAACACACACACACAAGCACACACACGTGAGGCACTGAGGCACTACACTAGCCCATCAAACACACACACACACACACACACACACACACACACACATGTGAGGCACTACACTAGCCCATCAAACACACACACACAAGCACACACACGTGAGACACTGAGGCACTACACTAGCCCATCAAACACACACTCTCACACACACACGTGAGACACTGAGGCACTACACTAGCCCATCAAACACACACACACACGAGGCACTGAGGCACTACACTAGCCCATCAAACACTCACACACACACACACACACACACACACACACACACACACAAACACGTGAGACACTGAGGTACTACACTAGCCCATCAAACACAAACACACACACACACACACACAGACATGTGAGGCACTACACTAGCCCATCAAACACACACACACACACACACACACACACACACACACGAGACACTGAGGCACTACACTAGCCCATCAAACACACACACACACACACACACAAGACACTGAGGCACTACACTAGCCCATCAAACACACACACAAACACACACACACGAGACACTGAGGCACTACACTAGCCCATCAAACACACACACACACACACACACACACACGAGACACTGAGGCACTACACTAGCCCATCAAACACACACACAAACACACACACACACGAGGCACTGAGGCACTACACTAGCCCATCAAACACACACACAAACACACACACACGAGGCACTGAGGCACTACACTAGCCCATCAAACACACACACACACACACACACACACACGTGAGACACTGAGGCACTACACTAGCCCATCAAACACACACACACACACACATGTGAGGCACTACACTAGCCCATCAAACACACACACACACACACATGTGAGGCACTACACTAGCCCATCAAACACACACTCACACACACACACACACACACACACACACACACACACACACACACACACACACACACACGTGAGGCACTACACTAGCCCATCAAACACACACACACACACACATGTGAGGCACTACACTAGCCCATCAAACACACACTCACACACACACACACACACACACACACACGTGAGGCACTACACTAGCCCATCAAACACACACACTCACACACGTGAGGCACTGAGGCACTACACTAGCCCATCAAACACACAAACACACACACGTGAGGCACTACACTAGCCCATCAAACACACACTCACTCACACACACACACACACACACACACACACGTGAGGCACTGAGGCACTACACTAGCCCATCAAACACACACTCACTCACACACACACACACACACACACACACACGTGAGGCACTGAGGCACTACACTAGCCCATCAAACACACACACACAAACACGTGAGGCACTACACTAGCCCATCAAACACACACTCTCACACACACACACACACACACACTCACACACACACACGTGAGACACTGAGGCACTACACTAGCCCATCAAACACAACACACACACACACACACACATGTGAGGCACTGAGGCACTACACTAGCCCATCAAACACACACTCTCACACACACACACACACACACACACACACACACACACACACACGTGAGACACTGAGGCACTACACTAGCCCATCAAACACAACACACTCTCACACACACACACACACACACGTGAGACACTGAGGCACTACACTAGCCCATCAAACACAGCACACACACACACACACACACACACACACTCACACACACACACACACACACACACACACACACACACACACACACACACACATGTGAGGCACTACACTAGCCCATCAAACACACACTCACACACACTTCAAAACCTGTTTTAAAGTTTGAATTCTCAAGCCAAATGAACGTCCAGAACGCATTCAAAGTTTTCTATTTTGGTTGAAAATGGGATTTTTTGCAATGGAAATCAATCAATTAAAAAAATGTTTGCCCCCGTCTTAACTAATGTACTTCATGTTGGCATACTCTTGCCACAGAGAGCACATGACACGATAGAGACGGTATTCCTGTTTTCCTGCAGGTTAGGGTCAAGCTCACCTTGACCTGGAAACCCTCCTCATGTGGTCATGTGCTCTCCTGTCATGATGTTCCCCTGTGGCGTTCTGCTCAGATGGAGCACATTAACTCAATTCCGGCCGCTGAGATGTTTTCGTGCTGTTTGTACTGGAGATGGAAGGGCAGAGCGGGTCAAGCAGGAGCTTCTGCTCATCATGATATCTCCATCAGGGTCACACTGCTGTCACAGCACATCCTCGTCCTTCAGCTGTGTGTGGTTGATGGGAATGTTGTTACAGGAAATTATTATTATTATTAAATGATCATGGCATTCCTAGATTCCTATATACAGTGAGGAAAATAAGTATTTGAACACCCTGCTATTTTGCAAGTTCTCCCACTTGGAAATCATGGAGGGTCTGAAATTGTCATCGTAGGTGCATGTCCACTGTGAGAGACATAATCTAAAAAAAAAATCACAATATATATTTTTTTTAACCATTTATTTGTATGATACAGCTGCAAATAAGTATTTGAACTCCTGTCTATCAGCTAGAATTCTGACCCTCAAAGACCTGTTAGTCTGCCTTTAAAATGTCCACCTCCACTCCATTTATTATCCTAAATTAGATGCACCTGTTTGAGGTCGTTAGCTGCATAAAGACACCTGTCCACCCCATACAATCAGTAAGAATCCAACTACTAACATGGCCAAGACCAAAGAGCTGTCCAAAGACACTAGAGACAAAATTGTACACCTCCACAAGGCTGGAAAGGGCTACGGGGAAATTGCCAAGCAGCTTGGTGAAAAAAGGTCCACTGTTGGAGCAATCATTAGAAAATGGAAGAAGCTAAACATGACTGTCAATCTCCCTCGGACTGGGGCTCCATGCAAGATCTCACCTCGTGGGGTCTCAATGATCCTAAGAAAGGTGAGAAATCAGCCCAGAACTACACGGGAGGAGCTGGTCAATGACCTGAAAAGAGCTGGGACCACCGTTTCCAAGGTTACTGTTGGTAATACACTAAGACGTCATGGTTTGAAATCATGCATGGCACGGAAGGTTCCCCTGCTTAAACCAGCACATGTCAAGGCCCGTCTTAAGTTTGCCAATGACCATTTGGATGATCCAGACCAGAGGAGTAATGGGAGAAAGTCATGTGGTCAGATGAGACCAATGAGATGATACTTTTTGGTCATAATTCCACTAAACGTGTTTAGAGGAAGAAGAATGATGAGTACCATCCCAAGAACACCATCCCTACTGTGAAGCATGGGGGGGGTAGCATCATGCTTTGGGGTGTTTTTCTGCACATGGGACAGGGCGACTGCACTGTATTAAGGAGAGGATGACCGGGGCCATGCATTGCCAGATTTTGGGGAACAGCCTCCTTCCCTCAGTTAGAGCATTGAAGATGGGTCGAGGCTGGGTCTTCCAACATGACAATGACCCGAAGCACACAGCCAGGATAACCAAGGAGTGGCTCTGTAAGAAGCATATCAAGGTTCTGGCGTGGCCTAGCCAGTCTCCAGACCTAAACCCAATAGAGAATCTTTGGAGGAGCTCAAACTCTGTGTTTCTCAGCGACAGGCCAGAAACCTGACTGATCTAGAGAAGATCTGTGTGGAGGAGTGGGCCAAAATCCCTCCTGCAGTGCAAACCTGCTGAACAACTACAGGAAACCTTTGACCTCTGTAACTGCAAACAAAGGCTACTGTACCAAATATTAACTTTGATTTTCTCAGGTGTTCAAATACTTATTTGCAGGACATGCACCTACGATGACAATTTCAGACCCTCCATGATTTCCAAGTGGGAGAACTTGCAAAATAGCAGGGTGTTCAAATACTTATTTTCCTCACTGTAAATGCGTTCTTGATGAGCTGCTATAGGAAAAATGTTAATTGCATATTTATTGTAAGAGATGCTCCTTAGAAAACATTAAGAGCTCTTAAAGAGGCAGGTCATCCTAAAATAGATATTCTGTCATGTTGTTCTGAACCTTTATGAGATTCTTCATACGCTATACAGTGAAAGCCAATGGGGTCCAGT
>CM042257.1:47692694-47697694 GCA_023566225.1 Romanogobio albipinnatus | reverse complement strand
AAATCAATAGTTAAAAAATCATACATTGTGATTTCTGGATTTTTTTTTTTTAGATTATGTCTCTCACAGTGGACATGCACCTACGATGACAATCTCAGACCCTCCATGATTTCCAAGTGGGAGAACTTGCAAAATAGCAGGGTGTTCAAATACTTATTTTCCTCACTGTAAATGCGTTCTTGATGAGCTGCTATAGGAAAAATGTTAATTGCATATTTATTGTAAGAGATGCTCCTTAGAAAACATTAAGAGCTCTTAAAGAGGCAGGTCATCCTAAAATAGATATTCTGTCATGTTGTTCTGAACCTTTATGAGATTCTTCATACGCTATACAGTGAAAGCCAATGGGGTCCAGTGATGATCCATCCATCCATGACGGTCATATTTCAGGTAAACACAGGAGGGCAGTGCTGCTCAATAATCTTGAACTAGTCCCTCTCATTGAAAACAGGCCCAGATATACTGTCAACATCTGAAGCTGAAGCCGTGAAATAACCTTTTCCAAAAAACAAGCACAAGTGTGTCCAACATTGATCATGCAATATGAGAATGATTAGTGATGGATCATGTGACACTGATCACAGAAATAAATGACACTTTACTATATATTCACACCGAGAACAGATGATCTACACTGGAGGAATATTTCACTGTTTTACTGTATTTTACTGTGTGTGTGTGTGTGTGTGTGTGTGTGTGTGTGTGTGTGTGTGTGTGTGTGTGTGTGTGTGTGTGTGTGTGTGTGTGTGTGTGTGTGTGTGTGTGTGTGTGTGTGTGTGTGTGTGTGCCCATAAACCCTACGTTATGGGGACAAAATGTCCCCACAATAGCAATCTCTGAAATCCTTGTCCATGTGAGGACATTTTTTGGTCCCCATGAGGAAAACATCTTATAAATCAGACTAACTAATATGTTTTTAAAAAGTAAAAATGCATAATGTTTCCTGTGATGGGTAGGTTTAGTGTAAAGGGGATGAAATATACAGTTTATACAGTATAAAAACCATTACGTCTATGGAAAGTCCTCATAAAACATGGAAACACAACATTGACTACAGTGAATCTGAACTCAGTGAGCTCTACCTAATGGGTCAGCTCTGCTACATATGTTTGATTACATGAAGTCAGAGTTTCTGAGGTGAAAAGAGAGGCTTATCTCCTTAAACACACACACACACACACACACACCCAAACACACATACAGACATACACACACACACACACACACACACACAACCACACACACACACACACGTGAGGCACTGAGGCACTACACTAGCCCATCAAACACACACACACAAACATACTCACACACACACACACACACACACATGAGGCACTGAGGCACTACACTAGCCCATCAAACACACACACACACTCACACACAAACACACTCACACACACACGTGAGGCACTACACTAGCCCATCAAACACTCACACACACACACACACACACACACATGTGAGGCACTGAGGCACTACACTAGCCCATCAAACACACACACACACAAACACACATACACACACTCACACACATACACTCACACACACACACACACACACACACGTGAGGCACTGAGGCACTACACTAGCCAATCAAACACACACACACAAACACACTCACACACACACGAGGCACTGAGGCACTACACTAGCCCATCAAACACACACACACACACACACACACACACTGCAGCTCTGATCTCTGTGAGGTATCTCATCATGTCTCTCCAGTATTTAAACTCTCTTTACATCAGCAGACGTGGTCCACAAAACCACATTCTGTGTTCACCAATAATAATATTGCGTTTCTTGTGTGTTTATACCGTTTAAAGAGTGTTTATGCATTAAATGCATGTTTTATTCTCATTTTTTGCTGATGCATAAGAGGGTAAACATGATTTGGTGTGTGTCCTGTGCGTGTGTGTGCATGAGCCGTGTCACTCAGTCTGACGGACTGCTGCTGGTTTGTTTGTGTGCTCAGGCTGAGGAGGAGGAGGAGGACGTCTCCGTAACACACACCAGTGTTTGCTCTCCTCTGATCACGTGCACTTTGTTTTTATTCGACACACACACATGCGTGTTAAAGTCGGCGATTAGAAACGCAGAAACCGATAAGAAAGGTCTCACGTTTCTATACGGCGTCAGAAAGTGCTGGCACGAGATATTGAACAGGACGATCTGATGAAGTTTGCATCGCTGATGGTGATTTTCCGCTGACTTGACTTGAATTGACCGGTTTCCGTCTTTATTCTTCCAAGTGCTTTTCCGGTCCGCCAGTCGGTGTCTTCAGGTTTTTACCCAAACACACACATCACTCTTATTTGGTTTGAGTAAAGGTCATTACACTCCGTGGAGATCCGGAGAGGACGACCCGTCGAGGATATTTGTTTTTCCAAAGTAACCAAACAGAAACACACTCAATGAAAACACACGAGCATCTAAAGGCTTGAAATGCAAACACACACACACACACACAGAGAAAGAGAGAGAGAGTCACATGAGACGATTATTTCAGCAGCAGATGTATTTGACAGAGGTTTCCCTCGAGGTCAAAGGTTAAGTGAAGCTCATTTCCTCCTGTCTGCAGAGAAGATCTATAGCTGGATCTCATTTTAAACACACACTTATTGTTTCATTAATGCAGAAAAAGGTACGATTGATTTTTCCCCTGACCCTTTCTGACAAAAAATTAAACACTGGTACACCATTATGACCAATAACACTGATGATCTCTGTTAGTGGGTGGGATATATTAGGCAGCAAGTGAACATTTTGTCCTCAGAGTTGATGTGTTAGAAGCAGGAAAAATGGGCAAGCGTGAGGATTTGAGCGAGTTTGACAAGGGCCAGATTGTGACGGCTAGACGACTGGGTCAGAGCATCTCCAAAACTGCAGCTCTTGTGGGGTGTTACCGGTCTGCAGTGGTCAGTCTCTATCAAAAGTGCTCCAAGGAAGGACCAGTGGAGAACCGGCCACAGGGTCATGGGCGGCCGAGGCTCATTGATGCACGTGTGGAGCGAAGGCTGGCCCGTGTGGGCCGATCAAACAGACGAGCTACTGGAGCTCAAACTGCTCCAGAAGTTAATGCTGGTTCTGATGGTGTCAGAATACACAGAGCATCTCAGTTTGTTGCGTATGACCAGTCAGGGTGCCCATGCTGACCCCTGTCCACCGCCCGAAGCACCAACAGTGGCACGAGCATCAGAACTGGACCACGGAGCAATGGAAGAAGCTGGCCTGGTCTTGAGGTGTCCAAATTCCCCAGATCTCAATCCAATCGAGCATCTGTGGGATGTGCTGAACAAACAAGTCCGATCCATGAAGGCCCTGCCTCGCAACTTACAGGACTTAAAGGATCTGCTGCTAACATCTTGGTGCCAGATACCACAGCACACCTTCAGGAGTCTAGAGGAGTCCATGCCTCAACGGGTGGGACCAACACAATACTAGGCAGTCCCTCCAGAAAAACGTGATTATGCGATCGCGTGATTTAACGCATAATCAGCCAAAGTCTGCATATTTATGCGGGGGCCGCATTTTTTCAAATACGCCGCACTTTCGCCGTGTAAATTGCCTATTTCCGCGTGCAAAATATGCGGGGCTAGCATGATTTCATAATCCCCGCATTTTCGTTGCAAAAAAAGTCATATATATATTAGCAGAAAGTTGAAAATGTTCGTTTACTTCACACAAGAGCCGCCATTTCCCCCTGTTGCCATGGGAACGCTTTGAAGGGACGTAATTACCCGACGCGAACATCATCGAAAATCTGCAAACCCCGTGGAGAAACCATAGATACCAGTGAAACCATGATGAAGCGCAAACTCCCATTGGCCAACAAAAATAACAGCAAAAGACGAGCAAAGCAGTTTCCCTGTGATGACCAATCAGAACACAGCATCATGAAGCTTTGAAGTGTTATGAATCAGTGAGTCGATTCAGCGGTTTGAAGCGTTATGAATCAGTGAGTCGATTCAGCGGTTTGAAGCATTATGAATCAGTGAGTCGATTCAGCGGTTTGAAGCGTTATGAATCAGTGAGTCGATTCAGCGGTTTGAAGCATTATGAATCAGTGAGTCGATTCAGCGGTTTGAAGCGTTATGAATCAGTGAGTCGATTCAGCGGTTTGAAGCATTATGAATCAGTGAGTCGATTCAGCGGTTTGAAGCGTTATGAATCAGTGAGTCGATTCAGCGGTTTGAAGCATTATGAATCAGTGAGTCGATTCAGCGGTTTGAAGCGTTATGAATCAGTGAGTCGATTCAGCGGTTTGAAGCATTATGAATCAGTGAGTCGATTCAGCGGTTTGAAGCGTTATGAATCAGTGAGTCGATTCAGCGGTTTGAAGCGTTATGAATCAGTGAGTCGATTCAGCGGTTTGAAGCGTTATGAATCAGTGAGTCGATTCAGCGGTTTGAAGAGTTATGAATCAGTGAGTCGATTCAGCGGTTTGGAGCGTTATGAATCAGTGAGTCGATTCAGCGGTATGAAGCGTTATGAATCAGTGAGTCGATTCAGCGGTTTGGAGCGTTATGAATCAGTGAGTCTATTCAGCGGTTTGAAGCGTTATGAATCAGTGAGTCGATTCAGCGGTTTGAAGCGTTATGAATCAGTGAGTCGATTCAGCGGTTTGAAGCGTTATGAATCAGTGAGTCGATTCAGCGGTTTGAAGCGTTATGAATCAGTGAGTCGATTCAGCGGTTTGAAGCGTTATGAATCATTGAGTCGATTCAGCGGTTTGAAGCGTTATGAATCAGTGAGTCGATTCAGCGGTTTGAAGCGTTATGAATCAGTGAGTCGATTCAGCATTTTGGATCGCCAAAGTCTCGTATTTCAGCAGTTTGACAAACGATCCGAATCATGAATCGACTCGCTGATTCATAGCATCATAAAGCTGTGTTTTGAAATCGGTCGTCACTATATAAGTTGTTATTTAGAGATGAACGGAGGTCTGACGGGTGTCCAGCGACATGAGGGGACGTCATTAATGACAGAAT
>CM042257.1:47545194-47687694 GCA_023566225.1 Romanogobio albipinnatus | reverse complement strand
TGTGTGTGTGTGTGTGTGTGTGTGTGTGTGTGTGTGTGTGTGTGTGTGTGTGTGTGTGTGTGTGTGTGTGTGTGTGTGTGTGTGTGTGTGTGTGTGTGTGTGTGTGTGTGTGTGTGTGTGTGTGTGTGTGTGTGTGTGTGTGTGTGTGTGTGTGTGTGTGTGTGTGTGTGTGTGTGTGTGTGTGTGTGTGTGTGTGTGTGTGTGTGTGTGTGTGTGTGTGTGTGTGTGTGTGTGTGTGTGTGTGTGTGTGTGTGTGTGTGTGTGTGTGTGTGTGTGTGTGTGTGTGTGTGTGTGTGTGTGTGTGTGTGTGTGTGTGTGTGTGTGTGTGTGTGTGTGTGTGTGTGTGTGTGTGTGTGTGTGTGTGTGTGTGTGTGTGTGTGTGTGTGTGTGTGTGTGTGTGTGTGTGTGTGTGTGTGTGTGTGTGTGTGTGTGTGTGTGTGTGTGTGTGTGTGTGTGTGTGTGTGTGTGTGTGTGTGTGTGTGTGTGTGTGTGTGTGTGTGTGTGTGTGTGTGTGTGTGTGTGTGTGTGTGTGTGTGTGTGTGTGTGTGTGTGTGTGTGTGTGTGTGTGTGTGTGTGTGTGTGTGTGTGTGTGTGTGTGTGTGTGTGTGTGTGTGTGTGTGTGTGTGTGTGTGTGTGTGTGTGTGTGTGTGTGTGTGTGTGTGTGTGTGTGTGTGTGTGTGTGTGTGTGTGTGTGTGTGTGTGTGTGTGTGTGTGTGTGTGTGTGTGTGTGTGTGTGTGTGTGTGTGTGTGTGTGTGTGTGTGTGTGTGTGTGTGTGTGTGTGTGTGTGTGTGTGTGTGTGTGTGTGTGTGTGTGTGTGTGTGTGTGTGTGTGTGTGTGTGTGTGTGTGTGTGTGTGTGTGTGTGTGTGTGTGTGTGTGTGTGTGTGTGTGTGTGTGTGTGTGTGTGTGTGTGTGTGTGTGTGTGTGTGTGTGTGTGTGTGTGTGTGTGTGTGTGTGTGTGTGTGTGTGTGTGTGTGTGTGTGTGTGTGTGTGTGTGTGTGTGTGTGTGTGTGTGTGTGTGTGTGTGTGTGTGTGTGTGTGTGTGTGTGTGTGTGTGTGTGTGTGTGTGTGTGTGTGTGTGTGTGTGTGTGTGTGTGTGTGTGTGTGTGTGTGTGTGTGTGTGTGTGTGTGTGTGTGTGTGTGTGTGTGTGTGTGTGTGTGTGTGTGTGTGTGTGTGTGTGTGTGTGTGTGTGTGTGTGTGTGTGTGTGTGTGTGTGTGTGTGTGTGTGTGTGTGTGTGTGTGTGTGTGTGTGTGTGTGTGTGTGTGTGTGTGTGTGTGTGTGTGTGTGTGTGTGTGTGTGTGTGTGTGTGTGTGTGTGTGTGTGTGTGTGTGTGTGTGTGTGTGTGTGTGTGTGTGTGTGTGTGTGTGTGTGTGTGTGTGTGTGTGTGTGTGTGTGTGTGTGTGTGTGTGTGTGTGTGTGTGTGTGTGTGTGTGTGTGTGTGTGTGTGTGTGTGTGTGTGTGTGTGTGTGTGTGTGTGTGTGTGTGTGTGTGTGTGTGTGTGTGTGTGTGTGTGTGTGTGTGTGTGTGTGTGTGTGTGTGTGTGTGTGTGTGTGTGTGTGTGTGTGTGTGTGTGTGTGTGTGTGTGTGTGTGTGTGTGTGTGTGTGTGTGTGTGTGTGTGTGTGTGTGTGTGTGTGTGTGTGAGACAATTATGACAGTTTTTCTTTTTAGTGAATATTGATGGATTGTGTTTTTTGTGTGTAAAAGTTCTATTTATTTATTTATTTATATATACACATATTTGAATTATACATACACTACATTGCCACTAATGTTGTGACGCCTGCCTTTACATGCACATGAGCTTCCCATTCTTAATCCGTAGGGTTTAATATGGAGTCACCCACCCTTTGCAGCTCTAACAGCTTCAGCTCTTCTGGGAAGGCTTTCCTCAAGGGTTAGGAGCAGTGTTGGGGGTAACGCATTACAAGTAACTTGAGTTACGTAATAATATTACTTTTTCAAGTAACTAGTAAAGTAACGCATTACTTTTCAAATTTACAACAAAATATCTGAGTTACTTTTTGAAAAAAGTAACTCAAGTTACATTTTCACATTTATTTGACTGACAGCTCTCCTGTCCTCATGTTGAGAAAAATTGAGAGTAAGTGCAGAAGCGTTGTGTGTAAATGTAGTTCTAGACTAAATGTGAGCATTTATTTATCTCACTTGCACAATAAAGATTCTGTCCTCCTCAAAATTAATAAAATCAGTCAAATGCAAAATCAGAATACTATGCAAACCTCAAATATATAAATGTTAAATATAACAAATATTTTTATACATTTAATCTACCTTTATTGACCAATGTCTTGCTACTTACCTTCGATGATTCAGTTAAACCATGAGCAAATATTACTAGATTTTTTGTTTTTATTGGTAAAATTTTTTCGCTCCTGCGTTCTACTCTTCCATTATCCAGAATGGCAGCACATTTTTACCTCAGCCTGAGGCGTATTAGTTCAATTTTGGTATGAAGAGGTCTTTACATTTTCACAAAAATATAACTTTTTTTGCTATTAAAAAACAAAACAAAAAAACAAGCCCTGCCCAGGTGAGAAAAAGTAACGCAAAAGTAACGTAACGCATTACTTTTCTTAAAAAGTAACTAAGTAACTCAATTAGTTACTTTTTAAGGGAGTAACGCAATATTGTAATGCATTACTTTTCAAAGTAACTTTCCCCAACACTGGTTAGGAGTGTGTTTATGGAAAATCTTCTAGAAGCGCATTTGTGATGTTGGACGAGAAGGCCTGGCTCTCAGTCTCCGCTCTAATTCATCCCAAAGGTGTTCTATCGGGTCGAGGTCAGGACTCTGTGCAGGTCCACACCAAACTCGCTCATCCATGTCTTTATGGAGCGACGCTTTGTGCACTGGAGCGCAGTCATGCTGGGACAGGAAGGGGCCGTCCCCAAACTGTTCCCACAAAGTCGGGAGCATGAAATTGTCCAAAATGTCTTGGTGAAGCATTAAGAGTTCCTTTCACTGGAACTAAGAGGCCAACCCCTGAAAAACAACCCCACCCCATAGAACAAGCAAAACAACAAAGAGTTTGAAGTGTGAATATCTCGAGTGTACATCGTTTGATCAGCTTCTCGAGTTCTTCCTGAATGTCACGGACGTGGAGACAGGCAGTTGATGCAGTCAGCCAGCTTTCATCTGACTCGACAAACTCCACGCTCCCTCTCCCTCCGGCCTCATCTGAACACCAGCGCTATTGTGAGATCGCATGATGTGCTGTCAGGGATGTTAAAGGTGTACGGATGGATCAACTGCTGTATGGAAGCACAAAAGAGCGGCTGTGCTGCTCTGCGTCAGTCGTGTGGCATGAGGGAAATCATTTAAACAGTGTAGCAAACAGAAAAATGCCAATGTTCTGTCACAGATTGGCAGAAAAACAAGACTGGCATGCTCCTTTTATTTTGATAAGTGCTATTTGGGCTTTATCAAACTCCACAAAAACATGTATTCTATGTAACTTTCCTAGATATTTTAATTTAAATGCCAAAGCTATGCTTGTTTCTTTGGCATACTGCATGCACTGGTCTTCTATATGAATTTTTACTTATTTTTGTGGCACTCAACAGCAGCATGAGCTCATGCCTTGCATTGTAAATCCTCTTGCTGAGGGTCACAGAAGTCGAGTCAAGAGCTCCAGACCTCCAAACTTCTGTGTCCTTCAGATGAGCTCAAGAACAGTGTGTAGAGCTTCATGGAATGGGTTTCCATGGCCGAGCAGCTCATCCAAGCCTTACATCACCAAGTGCAATGTAAAGCGTGGGATGCAGTGGGGTAAAGCGTGCCGCCACTGGACTCTAGAGCAGTGGAGACGTGTTCTCTGAGTGACCAATCACGCTTCTCTCTGGCAATCCCATGGACGAGTCTGGGTTTGGCGGTTGTCAGGAGAACGGGACTTGCCTGACTGCATTGCCAAGTGTAAAGTTTGGTGGAGGGGGGATTATGTGATGGGGGTGTTTAAAAAAAAAAGTATTTCTCCACACACAGACATCAAGAATCAGCATATGAAGCTGAACAATGGTGACATGCTTCATGCCGCAATGCATGCTGGGAGCCAACAAAGAATTAAAATTATGGCTCCCAGCATGCATTGTGGCATGAAACATGTCACCATTGTTGAGATTCCTATGCTGATTATTGATGTCTGTGTTTTTGTCTAAAAAAAAAGTTCCTGTAACGTTTTTTAAAAATCAGAATTGAAATTCAGAATGACTGATCTGCTGCATAAAACTTTTGTTGGTAAATATTAGGGCCGGGACTTTAACACATTAATTAAGATTAACAAAAAAAAAAGAACGTTTTTCAATGAATGAGTTTCGACGGACCGATTATACTGGAGCACCAACCGATGTTCTTGACAACACCAAACCACAGTGAACATGAACGAAGAAGCTGACGAGACCGCTTTGCTTGACCCTTGGATGGGAAAAATTGTTTTAAAAAACGAAAGGATGGAAGCGTCGACAAGAGCATGGTTGTGTGCAAGCTATGCAACAAGGAATTTGCGTATCACCGCAGCACATCGAGCCTCAAATATCACCTCAACGCAAAACACATAGGAGTTAGCATGGACGTTAGTCCGACTCCGAGTAAAGTTAAAAGGACCCACACTCCACCAGATGACTGGTTTCAGGACCAGGGTAATTAAGTCACTGGTCTGCTGGACTGAAATAAATAAACAATATTTTGTTGATTAAGCTTATGTATTCAGTCATTATTCAATGGTATACTAAAAATCCATGTGAAAAAAATTACTTCTCACTGTTCTCAGGTCAAATATTTATATGCGATTAATTTTGATTAATTAATTACAAAGCCTCTAATTAATTAGATACATTTTTTTAATCAAGTCCCGGCCCTAGTAAATATAATATATTATTCATAAATAATCACTTTCAATCATGAATAAAGTAGTAAACTACTCCACTTTATAATAGTGTTATCTAGATCACCTGATCATTGGTTATGGCTTTCTTTGCAACAAATTATCTGTTTTGTTAAACACTGTTACAATAAAACACCAAGAGTCAAACTGCCCAACTACAGGAAACACTGATCTCCATAATGATGACCAAACATTTCCAATAAAAAAATCTACATCTGAACCTGTTCATTCTTAATGAGAACTTCTGTTTCCAATAGACACAAAATGTTGAATTGGCTCAACTACAAAAGATTTGAAAACACCTCTCCAGAAAACAAATAATGTCAAGTTGACCAATCCAACCCCTAACGTAGTTAATTAATATTACTCAGTATTTAAACGCTTAATAACACCTTAAAATAAAGTGTAACCCACATGTGTTGCTCACGGTTTCTTAATGTTAATGCATTAACTAATGTTAACAAGTGAAACCTTATTGTAAAGTGCTGCAATAATCTCCTAATGTCATAAGACATGAAAAATGTTAATAATTTCATAATTATTGCATTGTTGCACAGAAATAATGAGCTTCCGAAGGCATCCAGCGCTCCTATAGATGAACCTATGGATGCCTGGCGGATATTAAAAGACATGATCTGCCAATGTGGGTGGACGAGTGCAGTGTAATTACTCTTATGTAATTAATAATTTGTCCGTTTAGTTTGTGTTAGAGTAACACAGGTCAGGGAGGAGAAGCGTGCGGCCTTGAGCGCGGTCATCAGAGGAACATCTGTGGGCGACTATCAGCGCTTCAGTCAGAAAACACAAGCCTGTGTCTCTTCAGTGAGTGAGTCACTCAGGAGCAGCTACGCTTTCGTTGATAGTTTGCATAAGTTGAAAGGGATTGTTGGTTTATTCAGAATTGACTTTATGAAATGAGAGCCGTCTGGTGAATGTCATGGGCTTGGTCAACAGGCGTCTTGTTTCTCTCCAGAATGAAAGAAGTTCTGCTCTAATAATCCTTTTCATATTCGTAGCCTTCTTTCATTTGTGTGTCTGTTTCCTTCTAATCATAGCATTATGACCAATAACACTGATGATCTCTGTTAGTGGGTGGGATATATTAGGCAGCAAGTGAACATTTTGTCCTCAGAAGCCGCGTTTCCACCGCAGGAACTTTCCCCAGGAACTAGGAACTTTGGGGTGGTACCATAGATTAGAGCTGAAGATCTTTGCCCGAACCCGACCGAGCCCGACGGGACCCGACGGGTTCGGTTGGGTTCGGTCTTAAAGGTCCCGTTCTTCGTGATCCCACTGTTCAAACTTTAGTTAGTGTGTAATGTTGCTGTTAGAGCATACATGGATTTCTCGGCGACGTCATCACTGCTTGCGCACGCAACCGAGAGGCAGAAAGAAGAGACCTCGCGTGTTGTAGGTTAGCAGCGGCGTGTCTGAAAGTCAAAATGCCAAGGAGTTGCTGCGTGGTTAATTGTACCAACAGAGCCAGTGCTTATGAATAACTGTATCTGTGATGTTTGATTAATTGATTACATTACTAGCCTGACATGATCATTCATACATGTATCACAGCAACACTGCAAAATTAAAGACAGACAAACAGATCCAACTAAAATCACGTTTTATTGAGTCAGCAGTTATATACAAACAATAAGGAAAGCTTCAATACTTAAGGTTGTTGCAGTAGCGGACCAGCTCAGCGATCTGTCTTTCTGCCTCCAGGATGCGCACGCACCCTGTAATGTTTGTAAACAGGAAACCCGTGTATAAATAATACCTGTAAAATTATAAAGCTCAAAGTTCAATGCCAAGCGAGATATTTTATTTAACAGAAGTTCCCTTTCAAAGCCTACAGCGAACGGCCGGCTTGGACTACATCCTGGTACTTCCTTCATAAATGACGTCAGTAGAACAGACTAACCTCCGCCCACAAGAATACGCGAAAAAAGGGGGCGTGGTCTTGTTGCTGTTCCACGTGGAGAAGAGGAAGTGTCGCGTGGAGAAGAGGAAGTGTTGCGTTTGAGTGTGTTTGTCGCCATGTCGTCGAGACGCTGTTATTTTCATCCCGGAGTCAAATCACCTTTGTTTGGCTTTCCCAGGGACGCTGTAGAGATCATTGAGCGCATACATCTCCCGTTAAGAGGCGTGACCTTTCCACGTGCCCTAAGCTGCTGTCGAATCACAACACAGGAACCGCTGGCACAATCAGAACTCATTACGCATTTCTGAAGGAGGGACTTCATAGAACAAGGAACTCGTTTTTAGGACAGTGAGAACAGCGGTGTACAGATGAGTAAATTGTGTGAAAAATACTGTGTTTTTTTACACGCGAAACATGAACACATGTTATATTGCACACTGTAAACACAATCAAAGCTTCAAAAACATACGAAGAACGGGACCTTTAATTTCTATCATTTTACACGGACTCGGGCCGGGCTCGGGTTTGCGCGGTAAAATGAGCAGTCAGGTTATGCGTTTTTTTTATTGCGAAGAGGTGAAACGGAGGCTGGCCTCTGGCTATTACGTTTTGGTTGCACCGGCAAAGAAAGCAAAGTCTGAGGTGTGGAAAACGTTTGACCATGTGCATAATGAGAATAATGAGCCAGTGGGTTATGTAAAATGCAAAAGATGCGGCATTCTGTTAAAGTACGACAGCAAAGAAGATGACGAGGTCACTCGCTACATTGAAACGGCTGTCATGGAAAATTAAATGGATGTTCTTGGCTGGTGGAAGACCAACAAACCATCCTTTGCAAAACTTGCAAAATTAGCCAGATCAGTATTATGCATCCCAGCCAGTAGCAGTAGCAGTGAAAGGGTGTTCACTGGGTGATCAGTGAGCGTAGGACCGCGCTGAAGCCATCTACAGTGGAGTCAATCATTTTCCTCCACAAAAACATGTAGCCTAATCTTGGTGAGTAAAAGTTTTTTTCAAATTATAATTAAATATTAATTGAGTCTTAAATGCATAATTTAGACTGAGTATAGGCTAATGTTGGCATTATTCTTTTATTAAATTTCAGCTGCTGTTCACCGTCGTGTTGAGGTCGGATTGTGGAGAGAAGGGCCGGAGCCAATCCAGCGGAGAATTTATCTTAAATTAGTTATTACCAAATGCCCATCTTAATTTCTGCCAGAAAGACTCGGGAGAATAAATACTGTGACAATTATCCATTTATTAACAACCCAGCAAGCAATAAAGTACATTGGCATAGGCCCCGTCCGTAGCTCGCAATCTGAGGGTCCGGAATCTGCATATCCTGCCTGAAGACGAAGGCAGCGGCGCAGCCGACCCCCCCGTGAGGTATGGAAGGGACCATCCTGGTGGTGGTGGGGTGGATGTAGGGAAGGATTTGGCTTGGAGGTGGTGGGGAGGATAGCGGTGAATTGGAGCGTCAGCATCTGCGAACTCAGACATGCGTAAGTACCAATCTTTTATACCCAGGTATTAGAATGTGATTGGATAGATAAGTTAAAGTGACGTGAAAATTAAGTCTTCCCGGCAGAACTTATGCTAAAGCTTCCATTTACAATTTATCTTAATTTAATTTGTTAATAAATACTCCTTTTTATTGGCGCGTTGGCCTATTTATATAAGTATTGGTGATTGTGGAGAGAGCGGCTTCAAGCAAGTCCGGGTTTATCTTAGGCCTTATCTCAATTTTATGTAACTTTTATTTTTATTTTGTTATTTAGTTTACTTAATTCATTAAATTTAAAATTTATCTTGATTTCATTTGTTAAGAAAGACTTTTTTTATGGGCCCGTAAGCCTATTTAGGCTAAGTGTAAAAGTTATGATGTTGCAGAGGACTTATTTATTTCTTTGTTCCAACTTCCAAGTGGCCTATAGCTACGTTAGTCATGAATAAATGCTGTTAAAACAATGTATAAATGACTCATTCTTGACAAAAGGCAAAAGAGCTGTGTGCGTGCACATTTGAATAATGTCGGGCTGTAAACGGGTTCGGGCTTTTAAAAACTTGTCAATCAAAATGTACTTGTCGGGCTCGGGCCGAATTCTGTCGGTCTCGGTCCTTGTCGGGCCGAACTTTTAAGGCCCGATTACAGCTCTACCATAGATGTCCATAATAAAGGCTAGATGTCTTACGGTGGAGTCTCTAACGTCATCACCGGCGGCCATCTTGTCACAGGCAGGCAGGGCTCTGTGGCTCCTGATGTAAGGCGAGTGATCTGAACACAAATACTCTCATCTCGCTGAAATCTTGACGGATTTACAAATGGTTTGGTTTTTTACAAACGTTATTAACGTGGCTATAAGTATGGATGCTTGAACAAATTATGTAGAATTTTTCATAAGTATGCAGTGTCATAACTACATCTCTGACGTTAATAACAAACCAAACAGTTTGAAAATCGGTAGAAAATTGAGCAAGTTATGGTTATTTAAAAAGTGCAAGCACCATTAAAACACAATGTTACGAGTGAGCGAGCTGACTGTGACAAGATGGCCGCCAGGTGCAGACGTCGACCTCCATTGGCCAGCAGCGCGGACGAGACATCTAGTCTTTATTATGGATATCTATGGTTTCGACCGCAGGGTCTAAATGAAGTACTAGGTAAATATCTCCCCCTCCGAACGGCTCTGCTCGCAAGGTAGTACTTTTTCAAAGTTCGGGAACTTTCGGGGGTGGGACTTGGGCGCTGAACATGCTGATTGGTTGAGTAAAAGTCTTGCGAGGTTCATTCGGCGTTCAGTGAATATCAGTCTGCTCTTTCTGTCTGATGGCGCACGTTGTCTCACCTGTAAATAGCTGATAATAATATGCGTTGTCTTATTTTAAATCTAGCTTTATGAGCTTTCAGAATCGGCTTTAGTATCAGTGCTCGTCTCTCGTCCGCCGTTTTGTTAATGACATCTTTAGTACATAACCAGCAAAAGCAGCTCTGCTTGCATCTCCTCCACTCGTTATTGTTGCAGACAGTATCGCACAAAAATGATTCCTGTCCGTCTCTGATTGGAGGAGCAGTCGCTCAGTCCCACATCACCGGACTCATTTGCCTAATCTTCTCGCTACTTTAGACCGCAGTGGAAACGCAGACAGCAGCAGGTCTGGGGGAGAAAAAGCTCCTGTAAAAAAAGTTCCTGGTACAAATTGTTCCGGGTAATTTCAGTGGAAACAGGGCTAGAGTTGATGTGTTAGAAGAAGCAGGAAAAATGGGCAAGCGGAAGGATTTGAGCGAGTTTGACAAGGGCCAGATTGTGACGGCTAGATCAGTGTTAATTTTGACAGCATATTTTGAGTTTTAGTCGTAGTCTTTTGACTAAAATGCCATTTAGTTTTAGTCAAATTTTAGTCACCTGAATTGTTTTTAATTTTAATCAACTAAATATCATAAGATTTTAGTCGACTAAATCTACAGTAGATTTAGTCTCCTAAAATCTAATGAGTTTAGTTAAATTGTAATACATTAAGTCACTTGAACTGACATTTCGACATCATTTTGTTTTTGACATTAAAAATACACGAAACAGAGCTCAATTGGCTTTATGCACAGCTGCACTACTTCCTGAACTTCAGCCAGCTCCTTTGTTTCCTGTCTGCCATTATTGGACAAACTGATTAATCCAGGTGTGCCTGACCTCTGAAGTCACAACAACAATAATCAGACACACCTGGATTAATCAGTTTGTCCAATAATGGCAGACAGGAAACAAAGGAGCTGGCTGAAGTTCAGGAAGTAGTGCAGCTGTGCATAAAGCCAATTCACTTCTATATCAAAAAACATCTATATACTTTTTATAACTTTGTATTTCTGTTTCAGTTAGTAGGCCATATCAGGTTAAGCTAAACATTTATTTAATTTCAAGTAATTACGTTTTTTTTTATGGTTTTAGTGAACTATTATAACCCTGATACTTTATTGCATACACTCTAAAAAAAAAAGGTTCTATATGGCATCAAAAATGGTTCTTGGCTCGTAATCATAGGGGAACCTTTTTTAGTGCTATATAGCACCAATTTTGGTCCTTCAGTGGTTCTTCAGCGGTTCTTCACCGGTTCTTTGACTAAGGTGCTATATAGCTCCTCTGAAGAACCACTGAAGAACCACTGAAGCACCAAAATTGGTGCTATATAGCACTAAAAAAGGTTCCCCTATGATTACGAGCCAAGAACCTTTTTTGGTTCCATATAGAACCTTTTTTTTTTAGAGTGTATGTGTCAAATACTGGTCTTTCCTCCTGACTATGAATTAAATGGGAATGAAATTAAATACAATTTATTGTGTAAGCAAAAACGAATATATAATGCGTGACTTTTAATTATAAACAAGCTGGAAATACACATTGACTCTTATTTTGAAATGTCTGTGCCTTACTATTGCAGTTGCAATCGTTGGTTACAACCGTCTAAAACAGGGCTGTCCAATCCTGCTCCTGGAGGGCCACTGTCCTGCAGAGTTTAGCTCTTACTTGCCTCAACTCCTGTCTGGAAGTTTCTAGTATGCCTTATAAGACCTTGATTAGCTGGTTCAGGTGTGTTTAATTGGGGTTGGAGCTGAACTCTGCAGGACAGCGGCCCTCCAGGAGCAGGATTGGACAGCCCTGGTCTAAAACATTGATTGAGCCGCTCTGGAGCGCTGGATTGGGGATGAGCCTGTAGAAGCGCAACAGCGCCGTGTTCTCCAGCGGTTAGATCAGCACATCTGTGACACAGGACATCAGTTCTGACTGGATCTCTTCCCTAATCGACCCTCCCTAACATTTTCATCTCGTTTTTATTTGTTGACGAAAATGACAGTTGATTTTCGTTGTAGTTTTTGTCATCCATCACTAGTTTTTATTTAGTTATCGTCTCGTTTTCGTCAGTGAAAAAAGGTTGTTGACGAAAATTATGACGAAAATCGAAATTAACACTGGGTTAGACGACTGGGTCAGAGCATCTCCAAAACTGCAGCTCTTGTGGGGTGTTCCCGGTCTGCAGTGGTCAGTCTCTATCAAAAGTGCTCCAAGGAAGGACCAGTGGAGAACCGGCCACAGGGTCATGGGCGGCCGAGGCTCATTGATGCACGTGTGGAGCGAAGGCTGGCCCGTGTGGGCCGATCAAACAGACGAGCTACTGGAGCTCAAACTGCTCCAGAAGTTAATGCTGGTTCTGATGGTGTCAGAATACACAGAGCATCTCAGTTTGTTGCGTATGACCAGTCAGGGTGCCCATGCTGACCCCTGTCCACCGCCCAAAGCACCAACAGTGGCACGTGAGCATCAGAACTGGACCACGGAGCAATGGAAGAAGCTGGCCTGGTCTGATGATCACGTGTTCTTCTACATCACCTGACTTTATGAATTGATGTTCAAGATCTGATCCAGAATATTATGATCAGGGCCTGAAATTAACACCCGACCACGCGCCAAATGCGGGTGAATTTTGCAATTGGCGGGTAACACTGTCAATCTACCTGCCAGGTATCCAATGAGAATTGAGTGATTCATTGGGCAGTTTGAGAGGATGCGAACGTTCATGCGATCGGAAAGAAGACGAGGCCCTTCTCTGACTACGTTTGGATGTGAGTATTAAACTGTTGGTGAGGTGGGACGAGATAATAATGCAACGCTGGACAGATGTGTGTGCGTCGTGTGCGTGTGCATGTTGGGAGTTGGGAAGCGGTGAGAAAATGTCCGTTACGCGGTAACTTTACCAGTAATAATATTAATTTAGTGTTCACATACGAGCTATATAGTGGAGCGGCTAAGTGATATAATCGTTCAGTTTATGATACAAGCGTGAAAATTGGCATGAGCAGTCTCCATGGGTCACTTGACAAGAAAATTGTCCGAGCCACTTGAAATTTCAAGATGGCGGCCATTTTTCAAGATGGCCGACACCTTAGTGGAGCAGTTAAGTGATATAGTGGTTTATTTGGTGATACAAGCATGAAAATTGGCATGAGCAGTCTCTGATGGTCACTAGACAATAAGCCACCCACAGCTACTTGAAATTTCAAGATGGTGGCCATTTTTCAAGATGGCCACCACCTTAGTGGAGCAATTAGGCTTAAGAAATAATTTAGTTGGTGATACAAGCATGAAAATTGCCTTGAGCTGTCTCAAAGGGTCATTTGACAAGAAACCGCCCACAGCAACATCAAATTTCAAGATGGCGGCAATTTTTCTGGATTACTGCCGCCCGCCATGTGGATCTTTAAATGATACATTTTCTCATAGAAATGTATTGGGTTCCTCAAAAGACTCTGTCAAGAGAGGTAGTTTGACTGTGTTTTGTCTGACTCCCCACCCATGACCTGTCCAGTTTGGTAAAGCCTGTCAGGAGTTGCCTCCCACCGGCATAGCTCTCAGGGTTCATTGAGGTACACAAGCTCCCCTACCACGACAAGGTAACAGTCACAAGGGAGATTAAAAAAAAAAAAAATTATTATAATTTTTTTTTATTTAACTAACAGTTATTAAACATGTCGCACTGATTCGTAATTATTCTAATTTAATTTATAGATCAAATTTAAGAATAGAAACTGAAAGCTGAAGCACAGCCAATATTTAATAAGATTATTTGAAAAACATGCCCTTTATAAAAGTTAAAAATATAAAAAAAAAAAAGCCTGGTAAAAAGTTAACTTCAGGCCCTGATTATGATGTAATAATATCCAGTCCTTCCAGAAAAATGCGGCTTTTTTTTGTGATTGTTGCGGGCAAAAATCCTTGATTATGCGGCAACATTTAAAAAAAAAAATGCGATGGAAAATGCGGGATATTTATGCAATTTTATGCATTACGCCTCCATTGGCTCAATGCACTGTGCACTCTCAAGACCAATAAAAGACACTAAAGACGTCGATACAAAGTCCATCTCACTACAGTGGTTCTACAATAACTTTATGAAGCGATGATAATAGTTTTTGTGCTTAAACCTAAATAACGAATTATATAGTGATGACCAATTTCAAAACACAGCATCATGAAGCTTCAAAGCGTTATGAATCAGTGAGTCGATTCATGATTCGAATCGCGTGTCAAACTGCTGAAATACGAGACTTTGGCGATCCAAACCGCTGAATCGACTCACTGATTCATAACGCTCCAAACCGCTGAATCGACTCACTGATTCATAACGCTTCAAACCGCTGAATCGACTCACTGATTCATAACGCTCCAAACCGCTGAATCGACTCACTGATTCATAACGCTCCAAACCGCTGAATCGACTCACTGATTCATAACGCTCCAAACCGCTGAATCGACTCACTGATTCATAACGCTCCAAACCGCTGAATCGACTCACTGATTCATAACGCTTCAAACCGCTGAATCGACTCACTGATTCATAACGCTCCAAACCGCTGAATCGACTCACGGATTCATAACGCTCCAAACCGCTGAATCGACTCACTGATTCATAACGCTCCAAACCGCTGAATCGACTCACTGATTCATAACGCTCCAAACCGCTGAATCGACTCACTGATTCATAACGCTTCAAACCGCTGAATCGACTCACTGATTCATAACGCTTCATACCGCTGAATCGACTCACGGATTCATAACGCTCCAAACCGCTGAATCGACTCACTGATTCATAACGCTCCAAACCGCTGAATCGACTCACTGACTCATAACGCTTCAAACCGCTGAATCGACTCACTGATTCATAACGCTCCAAACCGCTGAATCGACTCACTGACTCATAACGCTCCAAACCGCTGAATCGACTCACTGATTCATAACGCTCCAAACCGCTGAATCGACTCACTGACTCATAACGCTTCAAACCGCTGAATCGACTCACTGACTCATAACGCTCCAAACCGCTGAATCGACTCACTGATTCATAACGCTCCAAACCGCTGAATCGACTCACTGATTCATAATGCTTCAAACCGCTGAATCGATTCATAACGCTCTGAAGCTTCATGATGCTGTGTTTTGAAATCGGTCATCACAGGGAAACTGCTTTGCGCGTCTTTTGCTGTTATTTTTGTTGGCCAATGGGAGTTTGCGCTTCATCATGGTTTCACTGGTATCTATGGTTTCTCCACGGGGGTTTGCAGCTTTCCGATGACGTTCGCGTCGGGTAATTACGTCACTTCAAAGCGTTCCCATGGCAACAGGGGGAAATGGCGGCTCTTGTGTGAAGTAAACGAACATTTTCAACTTTCTGCTAATATATATGTGACTTTTTTGCAACGAAAATGCGGGGATTATGAAATCATGCTAGCCCCGCATATTTTGCACACGGAAATAGGCAATTTATGCGGCGAAAGAGCGGCGTATTTGAAAAAATGCAGCCCCCGCATAAATATGCAGACTTTGGCTGATTATGCATTAAATCATGCGATCGCATAATCACGTTTTTCTGGAGGGACTGTATATCAAGACATTAAGTTTGAGAAATGTTGTCTCTTCCCGACCCAATCTGTCTGTCTGTGTGATTTACTGCTTCATTTGACAGTAAACACAAACAAAGCGCTGCATTTGGGCGAGATGATTCATAGCTTTAACCCCTGATGTTCTGAACTCTTCAGTCTGGCACACGCTCAGAGATCTGTTATCTGCGGCACACAATGAGATATGATGACGCTCGTCAGCGGCTCTTGTAGTGATGAAAAGGCCAATCCGAATCAATCAGTAATTTGCACCTGTCTCTTTGCTCTCAGTGCTGAATGTCTGCTTCTCACACGCATATCATGCCTGTGACTGACTGGAGATGCATTTGTCGTTCATAAACAAATCCTTATTCATATATTCTGGTTTGCAATTCCCAGATTCATTACTGTAATTCTTGGTGACATTTGCTCTTTGTCTGCAAGAACACTGATTAGTATGACGTACAGAAATCAGGCTACTATATTGTTTATGGGTAAATGAAAATATCTGTAAAATGACTCTATAATGTCCAGCTGCCATTAAGGATTTATTTTTTACAGTGTGGATAACCAGCCCTTGTTTTAAAAAGAAAAATGTATGAAATGTAACATGTATGAAACAGTTTCCGGGAACCAACACATCACAATATTCCTCATTATAATAATTAATATGCAGAGTAAAGGGGCGGGGCCTGGTTGAGTTAGTTAGTTGTGTGTTGAAACCGCCGGTTATGGTAAGGGGTGGGACATTTCCCAAACACCAATCACAACACACTGCTCCAGCCGACCAATCAAAGCACTTTTCAGAAGGCGGGGCTTCATAGAGACAGGAACTAAACAGAGCGTTACTGACAGACTGGGAAGAGAGGAGCCGCAACACTGGAGAATATGAGGAAATAATCAACATCAACGAGTTTAAGGCGTTGACTTGGCCTTCAAATTCCCCAGATCTCAATCCAATCGAGCATCTGTGGGATGTGCTGAACAAACAAGTCCGATCCATGGAGGCCCCGCCTCGCAACTTACAGGACTTAAAGGATCTGCTGCTAACATCTTGATGCAAGATACCACAGCACACCTTCAGGAGTCTAGAGGAGTCCATGCCTCGACAGGTCAGCGGGACCAACACAATATTAGGTCATAATGTTATGCCTGCACTCTAAAAAATGCTGGGTTAAAAACAACCCAAGTTGGGTTAAAAATGGACTAACCCAGCAATTGGGTTGTTTTAAGCAAACATTTAACTTCACTGGGTTAAAACAACCCAATTTCTGGGTTAAAATGACCCCTTCACTGGGTTAAAACAACCCATTTGCTGGGTTAAAACAACCCATTCGCTGGGTTAAAACGACCTATTCACTGGGTTAAAACGACCCATTCACTGGGTTAAAACGACCCATTCACTGGGTTTAAATGACCCATTCACTGGGTTAAAACGACCCATTCACTGGGTTAAAATGACCCATTCACTGGGTTAAAACAACCCATTCACTGGGTTAAAACGACCCATTCACTGGGTTAAAACGACCCATTCACTGGGTTTAAATGACCCATTCACTGGGTTAAAATGACCCATTCACTGGGTTAAAACGACCCATTCACTGGGTTAAAACAACCCATTCACTGGGTTTAAATGACCCATTCACTGGGTTAAAACGACCCATTCACTGGGTTTAAATGACCCATTCACTGGGTTAAAACGACCCATTCACTGGGTTTAAATGACCCATTCACTGGGTTAAAACGACCCATTCACTGGGTTTAAATGACCCATTCACTGGGTTAAAACGACCCATTCACTGGGTTAAAACGACTCATTCACTGGGTTAAAACAACCCATTCGCTGGGTTAAAACAACCCATTCGCTGGGTTAAAACGGCCCATTTACTGGGTTAAAACGACCCATTCACTGGGTTAAAACAACCTATTCACTGGGTTAAAACAACCCATTCACTGGGTTAAAACAACCCATTCACTGGGTTAAAACAACCGAATTGCTGGGTTAAAACAACCCATTCACTGGGTTAAAACGGCCCATTCACTGGGTTAAAACGACCCATTCACTGGGTTAAAACAACCTATTCACTGGGTTAAAACAACCCATTCACTGGGTTAAAACAACCGAATTGCTGGGTTAAAACAACCCATTCACTGGGTTAAAACGGCCCATTCACTGGGTTAAAACGACCCATCCACTGGGTTAAAACAACCGAATTGCTGGGTTAAAACAACCCATTCACTGGGTTAAAACGGCCCATTCACTGGGTTAAAACGACCCATTCACTGGGTTAAAACAACCTATTCACTGGGTTAAAACAACCCATTCACTGGGTTAAAACAACCGAATTGCTGGGTTAAAACAACCCATTCACTGGGTTAAAACGACCCATCCACTGGATTAAAACGACCCATCCACTGGGTTAAAACGACCCATTCACTGGGTTAAAACGACCCATCCACTGGGTTAAAACGACTCATTCACTGGGTTAAAACGACCTATTCACTGGGTTAAAACGGCCCATTTACTGGGTTAAAACGACCCATTCACTGGGTTAAAACAACCTATTCACTGGGTTAAAACAACCCATTCGCTGGGTTAAAACGGCCCATTTACTGGGTTAAAACGACCCATTCACTGGGTTAAAACAACCTATTCACTGGGTTAAAACAACCCATTCACTGGGTTAAAACAACCCATTCACTGGGTTAAAACAACCGAATTGCTGGGTTAAAACAACCCATTCACTGGGTTAAAACGGCCCATTCACTGGGTTAAAACGACCCATTCACTGGGTTAAAACAACCTATTCACTGGGTTAAAACGGCCCATTTACTGGGTTAAAACGACCCATTCACTGGGTTAAAACAACCTATTCACTGGGTTAAAACAACCCATTCACTGGGTTAAAACAACCCATTCACTGGGTTAAAACAACCGAATTGCTGGGTTAAAACAACCCATTCACTGGGTTAAAACGACCCATCCACTGGGTTAAAACGACCCATCCACTGGGTTAAAACGACCCATCCACTGGATTAAAACGACCCATCCACTGGGTTAAAACGACCCATTCACTGGGTTAAAACGACCCATCCACTGGGTTAAAACGACTCATTCACTGGGTTAAAACGACCTATTCACTGGGTTAAAACGACCCAATTGCTGGGTTAGTCCATTTTCAACCCAACTTGGGTTGTCTTTAACCCAGCATTTTTTAGAGTGTGATCAATCAGTGTGAACAGAGCACTGGAAATGTTAAATGTCTTTGTAAAGAGGATGTTTGATGTTGTTTTATATGTTCATCTTTCTTTAGTGTGTAATTGAGTTTTCCTCTGGGAACGAACACGTCACAATATTCCTCATTCAAATAATTAATACGCAGAGGAAAGGGGCGGGGCCTGGGTGAGTTAGTTAGTCGTGTGTAGAAACTGGCGGTTATGGTAAGGTGCGGGACATTTCCTGAAAACCAATCACAACACACTGCTCCAGCCAACCAATCAGAGCACAGTGTGCTTTTCAGAAGGCGGAGCTTCATAGAGACAGAGCGTTACTGACAGACTGGGAAGAGAGGAGCCGCAACAATGGAGAATATGAGGAAATAATCGACATTCAAGCAGGAAAACCTGCTCTAGTAGAGCCGAAAAACTACTTTAAAAAGGGAATAATAAATCATCTTTAAGAATTGCACTCTTACAGTGTCAACAGTCTTAGATGGTTTTATTTCCCTAAAAGGATTTTATGAGAAACACATCTGAGACAGAGTGGGAAAAAAATCCATTGTATCTCCTGAACTATGAAGAGCAACCTCTTAGAAAAAAAATGCCAAGAATGTCAAACACGAGGTGAGCAATGAAATCTGTTATTCTGCACCTGTCAGAGAGATGTTCTAGGTCATACGTGTTATTGCTCATTTTTTGTCTAAATATATCACGTATATAACATAATCCACCACTGCAATCCTCAAAGGTCCTTATTAATCATAGAAAGACTTACTGAACAGGTCTTCTGATTCTAAAACAGACAATTTGTCACATCTCTTCATGCAAAAAGAGCTTAACGCGGATAAGAAGTCAATGCTTGACTGTCAGACTGTCTGAATCTGCCATTTAAATGAGGCCAATTTTATTTGTAAAGGCATTCAACCATTAGCAATGACCTCAGAATAAGACTCCAGGGACTCAATTAAAAGCTCAATATAATACAACGTTTTTTCAGATTAGCAGTGCTCACTTTCATCTTTATTCCTCCGCCAGAAAAAGACCATGACAACACGTGTGACGTCAGAGCTGCAGGTTTGAGGTCATGTTTAAATAATGTTTTCTCTTTTTTTCTTTCATCAAGGCAAAGTTTCCTTCCCTAGACTGGCTTATCTTGAGTTGCAGAACAAGATGGAAGAAAAATACACACTGTAATCCAAACAGATGACAGAAAATGGATAGAAAATACCGCCCACAAATGTCACTGGTCAGTTTTGAGGACTATTTTGCTCCTTCTGTCAGGAAAGTGCAAACAAAACATCCAGAATATACAGATTTCTGTTTCAATCCGTATCTTTAAAGGTGGCGCGTTTGAGTCAGAAATCTCTACTTCAGCAGCTTCACACACTAGCCTGGTCTTAACAGACTCTCGTACATTTCCTCCAGTCCAGCCGCTCTCCATTGACAAGCGTTCACTTCCTTAAAACGACCCATCCACTGGGTTAAAACGACCCATTCACTGGGTTAAAACGACCCATACACTGGGTTAAAACGACCCATCCACTGGGTTAAAACGACCCATCCACTGGGTTAAAACGACCCATCCACTGGGTTAAAACGACCCATCCACTGGGTTAAAATGACTCATTCACTGGGTTAAAACGACCCATCCACTGGGTTAAAACGACCCATCCACTGGGTTAAAACGACCCATCCACTGGGTTAAAACGACCCATCCACTGGGTTAAAACGACTCATTCACTGGGTTAAAACGACCCATCCACTGGGTTAAAACGACCCATTCACTGGGTTAAAACGACCCAATTACTGGGTTAAAACGACCCAATCGCTGGGTTAAAACGACCCATTCACTGGGTTAAAACAACCCATTCACTGGGTTAAAACAACCCATACACTGGGTTAAAACGACCCATCCACTGGGTTAAAACGACCCATCCACTGGGTTAAAACAACCCATTCACTGGGTTAAAACGACCCATACACTGGGTTAAAACGACCCATCCACTGGGTTAAAACGACCCATCCACTGGGTTAAAACGACCCATTCACTGGGTTAAAACGACCCATACACTGGGTTAAAACGACCCCTCCACTGGGTTAAAACAACCTATTCACTGGGTTAAAATGACCCATTCACTGGGTTAAAACAACCCATTCCCTGGGTTAAAACGACCCATCCACTGGGTTAAAACGACCCATCCACTGGGTTAAAACGACCCATCCACTGGGTTAAAACGACCCATCCACTGGGTTAAAACGACCCATCCACTGGGTTAAAACGACTCATTCACTGGGTTAAAACGACCCATCCACTGGGTTAAAACAACCTATTCACTGGGTTAAAACGACCCAATCGCTGGGTTAAAACGACCCATTCACTGGGTTAAAACGACTCATTCACTGGGTTAAAACGACCCATCCACTGGGTTAAAACAACCTATTCACTGGGTTAAAACGACCCAATCGCTGGGTTAAAACGACCCATTCACTGGGTTAAAACGACCCAATTGCTGGGTTAAAACGACCCATTCACTGGGTTAAAACAACCTATTCACTGGGTTAAAACGACTCATTCACTGGGTTAAAACGACCCATCCACTGGGTTAAAATTACTCATTCACTGGGTTAAAACAACCTATTCACTGGGTTAAAACAACCCAATTGCTGTGTTAAAACGACCCATTCACTGGGTTAAAACAACCTATTCACTGGGTTAAAACGACCCATACACTGGGTTAAAACGACCCATCCACTGGGTTAAAACGACCCATCCACTGGGTTAAAACGACCCATACACTGGGTTAAAACGACCCATCCACTGGGTTAAAACGACCCATCCACTGGGTTAAAACGACCCATCCACTGGGTTAAAACGACCCATCCACTGGGTTAAAACGACTCATTCACTGGGTTAAAACGACCCATCCACTGGGTTAAAACGACCAATTCACTGGGTTAAAACGACCCAATTACTGGGTTAAAACGACCCATCCACTGGGTTAAAACGACTCATTCACTGGGTTAAAACGACCCATCCACTGGGTTAAAACAACCTATTCACTGGGTTAAAACGACCCAATCGCTGGGTTAAAACGACCCATTCACTGGGTTAAAACGACTCATTCACTGGGTTAAAACGACCCATCCACTGGGTTAAAACAACCTATTCACTGGGTTAAAACGACCCAATCGCTGGGTTAAAACGACCCATTCACTGGGTTAAAACGACCCAATTGCTGGGTTAAAACGACCCATTCACTGGGTTAAAACAACCTATTCACTGGGTTAAAACGACTCATTCACTGGGTTAAAACGACCCATCCACTGGGTTAAAATTACTCATTCACTGGGTTAAAACAACCTATTCACTGGGTTAAAACAACCCAATTGCTGTGTTAAAACGACCCATTCACTGGGTTAAAACAACCTATTCACTGGGTTAAAACGACCCATACACTGGGTTAAAACGACCCATCCACTGGGTTAAAACGACCCATCCACTGGGTTAAAACGACCCATACACTGGGTTAAAACGACCCATCCACTGGGTTAAAACGACCCATCCACTGGGTTAAAACGACCCATCCACTGGGTTAAAACGACCCATCCACTGGGTTAAAACGACCCATCCACTGGGTTAAAACGACCAATTCACTGGGTTAAAACGACCCAATTACTGGGTTAAAACGACCCAATCGCTGGGTTAAAACGACCCATTCACTGGGTTAAAACGACCCAATTGCTGGGTTAAAACGACCCATTCACTGGGTTAAAACAACCTATTCACTGGGTTAAAACGACTCATTCACTGGGTTAAAACGACCCATCCACTGGGTTAAAACGACCCATCCACTGGGTTAAAACGACCCATCCACTGGGTTAAAACAACCTATTCACTGGGTTAAAACGACTCATTCACTGGGTTAAAATGACCCAATTGCTGGGTTAAAACAACTGTGTTCACTGGTTTAAAACGACCCATTCACTGAGTTATAGTTCATAATGTTTTCTCATTTTTTCTTTCATCAAATCCTTTGTACAGAGAGTCCGGCCGCTCTCCATTGACAAGCGTTCACTTCCTTGAAGGCGGGAACTCTGTTGAAGTTTAAAACTATTGGATCTGCCATAACCAATCGCTGACGTTTGGTCGTGACGTATGTCATCCGCCGTTCGCCTCTGTTTCTCACATGGAAGTCCGTAAAAATAACTGTGCAGCCACCTAAAACCTAAAACCCGTGCATTCGGATGGTGATTTATTCACAGTGGAGAGTGTTGTGATGGGGAACGGCTTCTCACGGGGTCCGTCACATGATTGTGCTGTAAATAAAATATCATATGCTTGGTATGATGAGAATAAATGCTGCTGTAAATAACGGCCCAATTCAAATGTTTACGTGCTTTTCCTCTGTTTATGTTTTGAGCGGTGATGAAATATATTGCTCTTGTAAATACTTGAACCATTGTATGTGGGTCAAGACCCACCCACTTTTTACGATATTGGACCCACTCACTTTTATCGTCTCTAACATTCAACACGTGTTTACCTACCCCTTATCGATAAACACTTATTATTAAACACATGTTAGACTCTTTATTTCCACTTTTCTAATATTGTCTTCATTTTTGTTGAAAATAAATGCCTTTCCGATCTGATATGTGATGGGAAAAGGGAGAAGATTGAGTTTGGCGAAAGGCGGACTCGAACCGCGGGTCGATTTGTGTCAAAACTAGACAAAGTGCATCTTACCCCTACACTACAGCCACTCTAAATAATATAGCGATTTCCATAATTTTGTCTTTCCGAACTATACGTTTAGCAAGGACCCACCCACATTTGTTTTGCTTCCGACGCCCATGATTGGGGATGGGCGATACCACTTATTTTGTTTTCGATACGATACCGATACTTTCAAGGCCAGTATCAACGATATCGATACCGATACGATACTTCTAAACTGAACTTTTTAATTATTAAATGTATTAAATTATTAAAATGACTAAGAGTAAAATGGGTAAAGATACCTACTTAACAACATATTTTAAAAGTATTTTAACATTCAATATGTCTTAATTGCAACTTATTAGATCATATTTTTGTTTACACATGGTTAAAATATGTTTACTTGAATTGGTAACCATGGACATTTACAAATACTAGTTGAACTATGGTCACTGTAGTAAAAAAATATAATTTAACATTTTATTAAAATTAGTTACAGAATAGAACATGATCACTATCAACTTTTAACATTATAAATAAAGTTGACTTGACTTTAAAATTAAAGCGCTTTTAACAATGCAGATTGTATCAAAGCAGCTTCACAGTGTTAAAGCCGCATAGCCGTTCTGGAGAAAACGGTGATGTCATCAGTTCATTTCAATTATCATACAGTGACAATGTGGGCTTTAGATCAGTAATTAGATCAGTAATTTAGTTTATATGGTTAATTTAGTTTAATAATTAGATTTATTTTGGATATTTAGTTGAAAAATGTAGTGTCCCCAACTGAGCACGCCAAGCCAGAGGCAACAGTGGCAAGGAAACCAAAACCCCATCAGGAGACCTAATGGAGGAAAATAAACGGGAGAAACCAGGCTCAGTCGGGGTGTCAGTTCTCCTCTAGCCAATTAACAAACAGCGTATGATAGACAGCATAAAGAGTGTAATTGCACTATGTAGGCTACAATATCTATTTTTTATTTGTTTATTGGGAAAAAACCATAGTCGTCGATGGCGGGGGGACGCGTACCCACCAGATTTCGTCCTGAGTCCTTTTGTACCCACCACTTTTTTTTTTTTTTTAAACCTCGAGTTCAATTTTACGGTGAAGCATTGCTGCCACACACATATTATTTTTTCCACTCAATTGTGTCATAATAACGATATCTTATGTCGTTTTAACGACATCTTTTCTCATAATAACGAGATCTTATGTCGTTTTAACGACATCTTTTCTCATAATAACGAGATCTTATGTCGTTTTAACGACATCTTTTGTCGTAAAAACGTTTGAAAAGCAGAAGCAAGCTCCGTAAAATAGGCTCTTCCGCCGCCTGTATCAGTGGCAGTGCCCATAGCACGAAATTGCTGTAATGTATTGATGTAGCCTACAGTTCTTAACAGCCATGGGTAGCAGTGCCATGGGCCGCTCATGATTAGCGTAATGACAAATATCAGAACTATCTATAGGCCTACTGTAATTAAGACATTCAAGAAATGTATTAAAAAGAAAGATGCTTTCAGCCTTACTCAAAGTAGAGCCCTACATTTCTGCCCGAGCCCGACGGGCCCCGACTTTTTTACGCCCCAAGGGCCGGGCTTCAGGACAATTTTCCAGTCATAGCCTACCTCAGACGCGGGCCGGGCTTCGGGCCTCTATAGGACGGCGCTATGCAACACGCATCGCCGCAAATGAGTAAAGCAAGCCAACACGCAAACTGCCACAAGTGAAAGCTGAAAATAAGCTAAGATGCTCAAAAGCACAATCATCTTCATTAACACTAATGAGACTAAAGGCTCTTACAGTGTTCAGGTCGCTCGTTCTCATAATGCGGTCTTTGATGTTGAAATGTGCTGATGAATAAAATGCTCATATCTGTTGCTTTCGTTGACATGAACTCCGTTAAATGTGCATATAGCACGGGAATTGAAGATCGGATTTATATTCATTTCGCGGATAGGTGTAGCCTAAGGTAAGACAACCAGCATGTTTTTTTAATTATTTGTTTAGATTGTGTAGCCCGTTTCGTTTGCGCGCCGTTGCGATCTGCCTGCCTCATCTTGTCAAAAATGCCTTTTTACTGTGATGGTGGTGATAGTAGGCTAAACGATTAAACGATGCTTTAAGTGTTTATATGGATTTTATAAGTCAAGTGTTGATTTGAGAGGCTAAAGCGTTGGGTTAACATCGGCCGCTGGCCGCTTGGTCGTCACTTTAAAAAGCAAAAACTTTAGTTTAACAAAGAAAAAAATGCTTATTTTTTTTCTAAATTAACTTAATAAAGAAGCGAAACGAAATATAGCCTAACTACTTTGACGTGTTGATTTGAGAGGCTAAAGTGTTGGGTTAACTCAGTCGTCCGCTGGCCGCTTGGTCACTTTAAAAAGCAAAAACTTTAGTTTAACAAACAAAAAAATGCTTCAAACATTTTCCTAAATTAACTTAATAAAGAAACAAAACAAAATTTAACTACTTTGACATTAAAAACAAAACTGAACTATTTTAATGGCTGCAACTAATGTGTAATAGGGAGGATAAAAAAAACACGGGCTCCATTGGGACTCTGATAACGAAGTGGTTAAAAAAATTGCAAAAATGAAAAATATTAAAGAATTCACGGGGCGCTTTTGTCGGCATGAGTAAGATAGGCTATAAGACCCGCAATATGTCTCTCAGCTGACATTTTTATTTATTTACATTAGTAAGCTACAGGACATAGTCTTTCAAAACATGACCTGCGTAAAAGAGAAAAAAAAAAATGCATCATATACCCAACACTTCTGAAAACGCACTGAATGCGTCTCTGTCCCCAGCACATTTCAAACCAAACTGACGCCCATGGAAATAACTCAAACATATGTCTTCTGGTGAGCATTGTTCTGGGCTGCGTTTCCAAAAGCATCAATAGCTTCTTAAGATAGTTTTGGGAAACTCAGACCTGTTTAAATACAGTGTCATCAGTGACTGAACGCTCTCTCTGTGATTGACTGATTCTGTCTTGCAGCATTTGCATGTGTTCAGATGAGCAGGAAAGTAGTCCTATACTACACAACTGTTCAGTAACATAGATTATTCGTATTGTATGCATAAAATAATATCTTTAAATAAACAAAATCACAAGAAAAAAAACATCTTAATATCAATATGTTTATTTGAGTATCGATTCTTTTCGATGCTCACATCAGTATCGATATATCGATGCTTCATATCGATACGCCCATCTCTACCCATGATCCCTAGTGTGTATTTATATGCACAAATGTGACTTTTTACCCTCTTTTGTTGTTTATTAATTGGAAGTGGCCATAAACTATTTTTGGTCATATCTCATGAAGAGGCAGAGGAGCGCACTGACGTTATCTATGCCTAAGGATAGCAGCTTGCGTTCTTCCCGGTAACCATGGCAGAGCCGCTCTTCATTTCCACAGCAACCTTGAATCAGAGAGCATAAGTGTGGAATCAGATAAACAAGAGGAACACTGCACTTTTTCATTGTTGAAAAAAACAACAACAGGAAGAGATTGCATGAAATCAGCCGGCCTACATCTTCATCAGTGCCCAAACCTACTGTGTGTAGGAAGCATTTTAAGGCAGAAAGACTGGCATCTTAATGATGATGCCTCTTAAAATGGCTTCCTTTGATCTAATGCTAAATTGAATGTGCCTTTCACAAACAAGTCACGCACAACCAGCTGTTATTACGCAATATTTACATTGGCTTGAGAGAGACGACTTATTGAAATGCTATTTAAACTTAATATTATTCATCTTTTTCTTTTTCTGAGACTAAAATTTCGGACTCTAAAGGGCCTGTTCACAACAAGAACGATAGCTATAAAGATAACGACAAAGATATAGCACTAGAAAACATTCTCAATATTAAAGAATAGCAGAGATCACACCACAGATATACCAATAGAGAAACGATACCATCGTTTTATTCCATATTTCTATCATGCAAGCAATGTCCCTGCTGAAAAATCCAGCTAAAACCAGCCTAAGCTGGTTGGCTGGTCTTAGCTGGTTTAAGCTGGAAGTAGCTGGTTTTAGCAGCCTGGCTAAACTGGTCTCCCAGCCTGATTTAGCTGGTCAAGCTGGTTTTAGATGGTCTCCCAGCCTGATTTAGCTGGTCAATCTGGTTTTAGATGGTCTCCCAGCCTGACTTAGCTGGTCAAGCTGGTTTTAGATGGTCTCCCAGCCTGACTTAGCTGGTTAAGTTGGTCTTCCAGTCTGGACAAGTTGGTGAAAACCCCCCCATAATCCCCCCTCCACCAAACTTTACACTTGGCACAATGCAGTTGTAACGGTGGTGACCCCCTTAAGAACAATTCACAACTCAGTGTTCAATACATTGTTTGTGTTTTTTTTTAATCAAACTTGTTCGGGCGCCAGGCAGGTATAGGCCTGCCACCAAAAAACACAGGATAGTTTTAAATAACCACCCGTTACATTCAATAAACTCAAAATATTCAGTCTTTTGTTTTTCCAAGTTTTTACTCAAATGGGTTTACATAAAACACCCACCACAAATAAGAAAAACCATTAAACTTAGTTTGAAAAATATGAACAATACAGTCCTAAACAAAACAAAAAAAACAACAACAACAAAATATATATAACTCATAAGGAACAAACAAAACAAAACAAAGACCAGAGGAACAATTTCATACCCCACTATTTATTCTCTTGGTTCGTGGTTTGCATTTAGACGTCACAGTTCATTCACATGCAATAGTATTCACATGTCCGTTTTAAACCCAAATTTGTCCATAAAAAAAAACACTAATGAATAAGTAGTTTCGTAGAAGGGTAATAGAATCACCACAACCAAAAAAATAAAAATAAACCACCAATAGACTCAATCTGTATATGTTTGTGTATGTGCGTGTATGTATGTGCGTGTGCGTGTGGGTGTGTCGGAGAGAGAGCGCGTCAGTGCTCGATTGTTTGGGGAAATGAAAAGATTTTCGTCACTGACCCAAGTGCAGCTGATCACAGGGCTATCGAAGAGTGTCTAGGGACCGTAGTGGACTCAACGATGATCCTGGTTACGACCAGCGTTCCCATTTGGATGGATTAGCGATGCTTAGACGTGAAGGTAACTTTGCGCCAGTTCACAAGCTCGTGTAGCAGATCCGGAAACGTCAGGCCGACAGGAACACGAGCCACACTCCCCACGGTACCGGACTCGACTTCTCTCCCCCCACTCTCAACTCAACTGTTCACTTGTGACGTCTCTTCCCCCTCCGGTGTGTGCGCTCCACCCTTATATTCACTTCCCTCCTTAATTGATATGCACACCTCCCTTTTACCGTTCGTGCAATGAAAGTGAAAGTAAAGAAGTGGCATCCAGATTTTTCCGTTCTGCCACACTCTCCCCTCCTTGAGAAGACAACGCATAGTTGTGAATTTTAAAATCCCAGGAAATCTTCATCCTCATCCGAGGTCTCATGGAAGAGTTCCCGGAGGTTCTCCAGAGTACGTTCTTCAATTTCTTTTGCAGTAGGGAAACACGGTTTCACATTGCATACATGCACCGTGCGCACGTCTTCTCCTGTGGTTTCCAGCGCAACTTGATAGTTGAGAGGCCCCAACTGTTGAATTATCCGATATGGTCCCTTCCATTTTGGTGCCAGCTTAGCACTAAAATTACGTTGTGAACTAGATTGAGGGAAGTTTCTTACCCATATGCGATCTTTCTCCTGGAAGGAGACATCTCTTCTGTTTTTGTTATAACTTCTCAACTGTCTCGTTTGAGCTCTTTTGCAGTTTTCTGCTGCCTTTCTCTGTAGCTGCGACAACTGATGAACAACATCATATGAAGGACCAGAGGGTGAAAGGTTGTGTCCATGCAACAACTTGTCCACCGGACTCTGAAGTTTTCTGCCCAGATGGAGCTCAGCAGGCGTCATTCCAATAGTTTCCTGAACTGCAGTATTGAGTGCAAAACGAAACTCGGGAAGGTAGAGGTCCCAACCTTTGTGATTCTCTTCTATGAAGGAAGCTATCATACACTTCAGAGTACGGTTGACTCTTTCGGTCATATTTGTTTGCGGATGGTAAGCAGTGGTTAATTTGTGTGTGACATTCCACTTCGCACACAATTCCGTGAATACTGCAGAGACAAATTGGGTTCCTCTGTCAGACAGGATGTAATCAGGCACACCCCAACGAGTCAGCACTTCTCTTCGCCAGATTTCAGCAATCGTCTTAGCAGTGGCTTGCCGCATAGGAAATAGCTCGACCCATCGAGAAAAATAGTCAACAAAGACGAGTAAGTACTCCTGTTGTTTGGTGCTTTTTGGCAGTGGGCCCATTATATCTACTCCCAGCATTTCATTGGGTCGTGATGTAGTGATTGGTTGAAGTTTTCCTGCCATTTTTTTGTTATCACTCTTGAGAGTTTGACACTTTACACACCTCTTAACATGTTTTTTGACATCCGTCCACATGCCAGACCAGTAGGCAACGTCTTGTACTCTTTTATACGTCTTGAAAATTCCAAGATGTCCACTCATGGGATTGGAATGGTAGTACTGGAGAATGTTGGGTACAAGGCTGCTGGGAATGACAACACGGTAATGGACTCGGCCATCGCTCAGGTGAGTGGTGTGATACAATTTGTCTTCCAATACTGCATATTGTTCCTTCTCAGTGAGTTCATTCTTTGCTAATGCCTGAAATATTTTTCCAATTTCAGGATCCTGATGTTGTTCTTCCCAGATGCTTTCAGGGGTGATAGGAAACTCTGACTCCTCTTTCTGATTGGTGTACACACTACACCCAGGTAGGTAGTTCATTCGTGAAAGAGCATCAGGTGCTACATTCAACTTCCCTTTCCTGTACTCCATCACAAAGTCATATCTTTGTAGCCGAAGAGCCCATCTGATGAGTCGACTGGTTGTTTTTGTGGAACTCATCACCCATTGCAACGAGGAATGGTCGGTAATTACTGTGAACAGTCGAGGTTCTAGGTAATGCTGCCATTTATCCAGAGCCCATACCACTGCAAGACATTCCTTTTCGGTGGTAGCATAGTTTGTCTCAGCTTTATTTAGAGTCCTACTGGCGTAAGCGATCACTTCCTCACCACCTTGTTCTTTCTGCTGAGTTAACACAGCACCCAAGCCGGTGTCGCTTGCATCCGTGTACACTGTAAAGGGGAGTTGGAGATTAGGGTGTCCAAGGATAGGTGGTGAGGTAAGGCATGCTTTTAGATACTCAAAAGCTTGTTGGCATTTTGATGTCCACTGAAATGATTGTCCTTTCTTTTTTAGGGTGTTGAGAGGCTCAGCAATCCTAGAGAACTCTGGCACAAATCGATGGTACCATCCAGCCAACCCTAGGAAGCGCTGGACTTCTTTAAGATTACGTGGAACTGGATAGGTGCGGATTGCTTCCACCTTGCTTGGGTCAGCGGTAATCCCCTGTCTGTTCACTACGTGACCAAGGAAGTTGATCTCCTGAAGACAAAACTTGCATTTTTTTAGGTTTAATGTCAACCCAGCTGATTGCAACCGTTGGAGGATGGCCTGGATGTGAAGGAAATGCTGGGTCATAGATGGGGAGTAAACGATGATATCGTCAATATAGACGAAACATATGGTTCCAAGCAATTCTCTTAGGACTATCTCCATCAGCCTTTGAAAGGTTGCTGGGGCATTTTTCAGACCAAAAGGCATCACATTGAAATGGTACAGCCCCCCCGATGTGATGAAGGCGGTCTTCGGCTTGCTCTCAGGTTCCATGGGTACCTGCCAATATCCGCTGTTAAGGTCAAGAGTTGAAAAAATGGCTGCACCAGAAAGCGACTCCAGGATCTCCATGATATTAGGAATTGGATATGCATCACTCTCGGTGAGGGCATTGACCTTTCTATAGTCAACACAGAACCTGAGACTTCCGTCTTTCTTGGGGACCAAGACAACTGGTGAGGCCCATGCTGAATAAGAGGGTTCTATGATGCCAGCTTTCAACATGTCTTCCATCTGTTCCTTTACTATGGCTTGCTTGGCAGGTGTGAGCCGATAGGGCCGTTGTTTAATGGGTACCGGATGACGAGTGTACAGGCAGTGCTGAAGAACTGTTGTACGTCCGGGTCGGCGGGTACACACTGTTTGATAGGACTCCAACAGGTGGCGTAGCTGAACTTCATCATTGTGAGGTAAAGTTGCTGCTCTCACTGCATTTGCAATTAAAACTTGATCCTCTGTGGTGGTAGTGTCTACATCTCGAGATGCCCGTAGAGGTTGTGACGGAGGAAGAGCACTTAGTAAGGAAAGATTCTGTTGGTACCCCTGGTATTTCCTTGGCTTTCTTTGGCATGGAACTCTACTTGTAGGTACACTCGCTTGTCCCAGTTGGAAGTAGTATTCCTCCTCCCGAGCACATTTGAATGAGTACTTCCTATCTGCGACATTAAGTTGGAGGCCACTCAGGAAAATGAAATCTAACCCCAACACTGCTACATAAGTCAGGGATGTGGACGTAAGGACTACAGCTCGCATAGAAGTATTTGTGTCATGAAGGGTAATCTGCACATTTATCCACCCAAGTGGAACTTCAGCCTCACCGTTTGCTAGGTATAGAGGCCCTAAGGTCCAGGGATGGAGACTCTCTTGAGGGTTAAGATCCTTCCATAAACTCTCATGTATAAGAGTATAGCTAGCTCCAGTGTCCACAATAGCTTTACCTTTCCAGGGCCCAATGGTGATAGGGACTACTAGCTGTTGGGGTACTGTGACCTGTTTGTGGTCAATAACCTGGTTCGTTTTCAGACTGGACGTGATAGGCGATGCAGTTGTGGCTGAGACAGTGTTGTTGGAGGGTAACCCGCCCTGTTTTGGATTTTGAGGAGGTCGTTTGTTGTGAGAGGGTTGAGGCTGCTGGGATGGCTGACTTGAAAGAGATGTAAAATAAGGACAATTCCCTGGGGAATGGTGTCCTTTACACCGCCAGCACTGAACTTGGGACTTGTCCACAGAGCGATTAACAGGAGGTCGTGGTGCCATAGACAGTTGTTTAGGGTGTATGCCTCCATCATACCTGAGTTGCTGCTCGAAGTCCTTTTCAAATTGATGACCCAACTTCACCAATTCTTCCACTGTAGACACACGACTGCGGAGTTGACTGGCGAGGTGAGGTTTGATATTTTTTAAAATCATTTTTACAATTTCACATTCTGTTAATGTGCTCTTCCATCTTTTGCACAATGCTCGGTAGGAGAAGGCAAAATCTCTGATAGGTTCTCGTTCTCCTTGAGTCCTAGTCCTGACTCGCTCTGCCAACTCATCTTCATAGTCCTCTGACAGGAAAGCGGAGAGGAAAGCTGCTTCGAATTCAGGCCAGGAGAAAATGGAAGAGCGAGCAACTTCCCACCAGTCACGTGCAGTCCCGTGTAAGACGGTGCGAAAAGTAGCCAGAAGATCCACATCCGACAAAGGGTGTAATGCCAAAAAATCCTGACATCTAGTTAAATAACTTAAAGGATCTGCATCATCGGATGACCTTCCAAATGTGGGGAATGTTAGTCGAAGATGATCACTTTTTGCTGCCGTAGCAATGGAAGATGTGGTGGTGTGCACTTCTGGGCTGGGTGGTGAGGAAAGGGAAACTGGTGTGGATAAGGATACCTCTTTTGGTTGATCCGTCATCTCTTTTCTTTCAGTTTCAAATTGTTTTGTCAGGTCTGATTGGAACTTTTGAGTGTTAGTGCTAAGCTCTGCCACTTCCTTTTTACATTGATGAAGTTCTTGGTAGAGTTCATCTTGACTAGACTGCAGGTTCTTGCGCATGACTTTCAGATCCTTTTGAATTTCTACCTGCAGCTGTTCAACCAAGAAACGTACCTCAGATACAAGGGCAGTCTTCACATTTGTCAGTTCATCAGCAATCATAAGTTTGGTAGCTTTAGTCCACTGATCCATCTCGCTTTCCACATATTGTTTGTTTTTAGAGATGCACTCGAGTAACTGTTGCTGGTTGTCCGCCATCTTAGTTACCACATTGGAAAGATCTGTTGTATGTTGAGCAGCCTTGTCCTTTACCTCCTGGGTAAGTTGAATAATTGCACTCCCCTGTTTTTGGCTAGACCCCTTTAAGAAGTCCAAATCTCCTTTTACCTGTTGGGTAAGGTGTTGTATCCCTCTGCCAGGTGTGGGAAGTTCACGAGGCAAATCCTGCAAATCCTGTTGTCCCACAGAAGATGGTGGAGAAGATTCGGGTGATGAGCAAAGCTGCATATGGTCTGCGCTGGGAGGTTCCCAAGTGAGGGTTTGTACTGGAGTGCTAACAGTCAAGGGGGAAGTGGCAAACCGCACACTGGTTCCGGTGGGGTCAGTTTGGGGCATAATAGGGGTGTAAGGGAAAGGGGTGATGGGGGCTGTTGCTGTCCACATGGGAGTTTCCACTTCAGGGACATCAATATCCACACAAATGGATGGAGATGGGGAAGGTGTGGAAGTCATGTTGATGGAAGTGTGAACTGTGTGTAAAATAAAAATCAGTAAATGGGTAACTGGGTCTGTTTTTTTTTTTTTTTTTTTTAAGGGGAAAATAAACTGGGGCAAAATAACAAACCGGGGCAAAATAATAAACTACAAGGTTAAATAAACAGTTCCAACAACTTTTTTGAAATAACCCTTATGTAATTTCTTCAGAAGTTACACACTTGCAAATTTGCTCACACAATTGTTTCCCCAAAAAGAGAAAAAAACTTCAGTAATTTAACTTGATATAACAAGGATAACTCCTCACAGTTCAGTCAAAATATACTCCAGGCATTTGGGGACGTGTGTCATATACAATTTCCCCACAAATGAAAATTAAATGACAAAAATCCCAAATCACAATAAACAGTTTTTTTTTTTTTTTTTTTTTTTTCTTCAATTTAAACAATGAAATCAAAAAGACATAAATCCCAACAAAGAGCAGTATTTCAGTTCAAACAATCTCAGGGTTGTATTATTTGTATTTAAAAAGGAAAAACACATTTTTTTTTTCTTTTTTTTTTTTCCTTTTTTTCAGACCAAGTTTAAATCATGATTCAGTTCACGGTTCATAGTTCATGTTTCACATTCAGAATTCATGATTTTCAATTCAAGTTTCACAGTTCAAGTCCCTGTTCGGGCGCCACTCTCAACGGTGGTGACCCCCTTAAGAACAATTCACAACTCAGTGTTCAATACATTGTTTGTGTTTTTTTTTAATCAAACTTGTTCGGGCGCCAGGCAGGTATAGGCCTGCCACCAAAAAACACAGGATAGTTTTAAATAACCACCCGTTACATTCAATAAACTCAAAATATTCAGTCTTTTGTTTTTCCAAGTTTTTACTCAAATGGGTTTACATAAAACACCCACCACAAATAAGAAAAACCATTAAACTTAGTTTGAAAAATATGAACAATACAGTCCTAAACAAAACAAAAAAAACAACAACAACAAAATATATATAACTCATAAGGAACAAACAAAACAAAACAAAGACCAGAGGAACAATTTCATACCCCACTATTTATTCTCTTGGTTCGTGGTTTGCATTTAGACGTCACAGTTCATTCACATGCAATAGTATTCACATGTCCGTTTTAAACCCAAATTTGTCCATAAAAAAAAACACTAATGAATAAGTAGTTTCGTAGAAGGGTAATAGAATCACCACAACCAAAAAAATAAAAATAAACCACCAATAGACTCAATCTGTATATGTTTGTGTATGTGCGTGTATGTATGTGCGTGTGCGTGTGGGTGTGTCGGAGAGAGAGCGCGTCAGTGCTCGATTGTTTGGGGAAATGAAAAGATTTTCGTCACTGACCCAAGTGCAGCTGATCACAGGGCTATCGAAGAGTGTCTAGGGACCGTAGTGGACTCAACGATGATCCTGGTTACGACCAGCGTTCCCATTTGGATGGATTAGCGATGCTTAGACGTGAAGGTAACTTTGCGCCAGTTCACAAGCTCGTGTAGCAGATCCGGAAACGTCAGGCCGACAGGAACACGAGCCACACTCCCCACGGTACCGGACTCGACTTCTCTCCCCCCACTCTCAACTCAACTGTTCACTTGTGACGTCTCTTCCCCCTCCGGTGTGTGCGCTCCACCCTTATATTCACTTCCCTCCTTAATTGATATGCACACCTCCCTTTTACCGTTCGTGCAATGAAAGTGAAAGTAAAGAAGTGGCATCCAGATTTTTCCGTTCTGCCACACAGTCAGGCAAGTCCCGTTCTCCTGGCAACCGCCAAACCCAGACTCGTGCATGGAGAAGAGAGAGAATAGAGAAATCAATCTATCTATCTATCTATCTATCTATCTATCTATCTATCTATCTATCTATCTATCTATCTATCTATCTATCTATCTATCTATCTAGCTATCTATTCACTGGAACTAAGGGGCCAAGCCCAACCCCTGAAAACAACCCCACCCCATAATCCCCCCTCCACCAAACTTTACACTCGGCACAATGCAGTCAGGCAAGTCCCGTTCTCCTGGCAACCGCCAAACCCAGACTCGTCCATGGGATTGCCAGAGAGAAGCGTGATTGGTCACTCCAGAGAACACGTCTCCACTGCTCTAGAGTCCAGTGGCGGCGCGCTTTACCCCACTGCATCCCACGCTTTGCATTGCACTTGGTGATGTAATGTGTTTATTCATGGATGAGCTGCTCGGCCATGGAAACCCATTCCATGAAGCTCTACACACTGTTCTTGAGCTCATCTGAAGGCCACAGTTGACCCCTGTGACCCTCAGTTGCAGGCCTAGTGCTTGATTTATACACCTGTGGCCATGAAGGGATTGAACACCCGAACTCAGTGATTTAGAGGGGCGTCACAATACTTTTGGCAATGTAAACTTGCTGGGCTAGTTCAGCTGACACATATATAATTTTTGCACGTGGATGGACTATGGCTAACACCTTAAAAAGTGCAAGTACTTTATTTAACTTTTACAGGACGAAAATAACCACGTCTCGTCTGTCTTGTCTCGTCCTGTTACCTGCAGCTACCCTCTGCAAAATTACAGCTATGAAGCTTTGAAAACCGTGAATCAGACGCAAGAGTCAGCGGGAAAATAACAGTTTGGGATCAGCATCTCGTCACCATGTGGTTGATGATTCACACGCAGGTCAGAAACACAATCTTGTTCTCTGTGACACTGCTCATCTTCCTCTGTATATTCAGCTGATAACGACACACACTGTGCCGACTGCATCACAATATGTGTGTTAGAGAGCCGGATCCCAATGGACTGGCCAGCGGGACGTAATTGGATCTGTACAGAGAAATATTCCAGTCTGAACTCAACGATCCTTCCCTGCCATTCCATGCGTGACGCAAACACCAAAAACAAAGTTCCCTGGAGGGTTTTGAACACCTATGGTTTTTTCCTGCATATTAATGTGTTTTGTGTACTTGATGTTACTTTTCAGCGGTTTGCTGTTTATATAACACAACATAATTCCCCTTATTGCATTTTTTACCTCAAGGCAATGGTCGAAAATAGTACAGCAGCTATAACGTATTAAAAAAGTGTGACTCCACAAGCCAAGGGAGAAGTTTTGCTGTAAAAACTTCATCATAACTATGGGACAACGCAACAAACCTCTATTAGTCCGCCCACATATGTAGCCATAGTAACTTCTATTTATATGCATCACATGAAGACCGAAGGAACCACCTGTATCCCTCTTATGCGCATGTTTATAATATGGCTTGAAATGAATCATTTGTTCCAGCATATCAGGCTGTGGTCAGTAGTTGTTGCATATGCGGTTGCTTATATGAAATCAAAAGCCAGGACTTTGTCTTTCTGTTCCAGATTGTCCAAAACATTATCAAGGACAGAAAGACTTGAACGTACCTAAGGCTGTTCACGAACAAAACTAGATTAGCACTTTCTGAAATAAAGGAAAACAGGCGTTCATTATTGCCAGTGTTTATTTGGTATCATTGGCAACTTTAAAATAAGGTTCAATTTGATAGTTAAAGGGATAGTTCCACCAACAGCGCCATAACTTCCGGTGAATAAGGTCAAAATACTGGCGCGATCAAAGATATACACTCACCTAAAGGATTATTAGGAACACCATACTAATACTGTGTTTCGCCTTCAGAACTGCCTTAATTCTACGTGGCATTGATTCAACAAGGTGCTGAAAGCATTCTTTAGAAATGTTGGCCCATATTGATAGGATAGCATCTTGCAGTTGATGGAGATTTGTGGGATGCACATCCAGGGCCCGAAGCTCCCGTTCCACCATATCCCAAAGATGCTCTATTGGGTTGAGATCTGGGGACTGTGGGGGCCATTTTAGTCCAGTGAACTCATTGTCATGTTCAAGAAACCAATTTGAAATGATTGGAGCTTTGTGACATGGGGCATTATCCTGCTGGAAGTAGCCATCAGAGGATGGGCACATGGTGGTCATAAAGGGATGGACATGGTCAGAAACAATGCTCAGGTAGGCTGTGGCATTTAAACCATGCCCAATTGGCACTAAGGGGCCTAAAGTGTGCCAAGAAAACATCCCCCACACCATTACACCACCACCACCAGCCTGCACAGTGGTAACAAGGCATGATGGATCAATGTTCTCATTCTGTTTACGCCAAATTCTGACTCTACCATCTGAATGTCTCAACAGAAATCCAGACTCATCAGACCAGGCAACATTTTTCCAGTCTTCAACTGTCCAATTTTGGTGAGCTGGTGCAAATTGTAGCCTCTTTTTCCTATTTGTAGTGGAGATGAGTGGTACCCGGTGGGGTCTTCTGCTGTTGTAGCCCATCCGACTCAAGGTTGTGCGTGTTGTGGCTTCACAAATGCTTTGCTGCATACCTCGGTTGTAACGAGTGGTTATTTCAGTCAAAGTTACTCTTCTATCAGCTTGAATCAGTCGGCCCATTCTCCTCTGACCTCTAGCATCAACAAGGCATTTTGGCCCACAGGACGGCCGCATACTGGATGTGTTTCCCTTTTCACACCATTCTTTGTAAACCCTAGAAATGGTTGTGCGTGAAAATCCCAGTAACTGAGCAGATTGTGAAATACTCAGACCGGCCCGTCTGGCACCAACAACCATGCCACGCTCAAAATTGCTTAAATCCCCTTTCTTTCCCATTCCGACATTCAGTTTGGAGTTCAGGAGATTGTCTTGACCAGGACCACACCCCTAAATGCATTGAAGCAACTGCCATGTGATTGGTTGATTAGATAATTGCATTAATGAGATATTGAACCGGTGTTCCTAATAATCCTTTAGGTGAGTGTATATGTAGATGCCTCATTCGACCGATCCGCGCAGGCACTAATGAGGAATCTATGTATATATATCTATGATCGCGCCGGTATTTTGACCTTATTCACCGGAAGTGATGGCGTGGCTGATGCAGAGCCATAGAAAAAAATGAAATACAGTTTTAAATATGGATATTTTCTTACACAAACGCATTGATTCACTTCAGAAGGCCTTCATTAACACCCTGGAGCCGCGTGGAGCAGTTATATGATGAACAGATGCATTTTTTATGGACTTCAAAAACAGAGCAACTATTACTGCCATTATTATTAGCCTGAACATTTTTAATATAACTCAGATTTTATTAATCTGAAAGAAGAATGTCATACACACCTCGGATGACTTGAGGGAGAGTAAATCATGGGCTAATTTTCATTTTTGGGTGAACTATCCCTTTAAAGCTGCACTATGTAAAACATTTTCGGTGAAATATCCAAACACCACTAGGCCAGTGTTATATATTGTGTTCAGTACTTACAATATCCCAAATGTTTCCAATTATTTGTAAATGGTGAGATGCTATTTTACCCGAGGAACCGGGACGTGTGAGGGCGTGGCCTGTCGATGACATCATATCCGTGTTCCCCTCGGTTTGCGGTTTTATTCTGCAGAAGCGCTTTCCTCTCACTGCAGTGTGAACAAGTGTCATAGCAGTCAATCGCTCCAGCGGTTCTTGCCATCACGAGACAAATCGGCATTGCAAATTGAACATTTTAGATTAGATTAGATTCAACTTTATTGTCATTACACAAGTACAGGTACAAGGCAACGAAATGCAGTTTAGGTTTAGAAGTGCAATAGCAGCAAGTGCAGGACATGGATATGTACTAAATATATATAGAGAGAGATGGTTATTACTATAAACAGAATTTACAGGTGAATATGTACTATGAATATAATGTACAGATGGCTATTACTATAAACAGAATTTTACAGATAGAGGTATACAATGATATGTTAGGCTAAGATGAGGAATATAGCAGTGGATTAAGGTAGTGCAATGAAGTATGGACAGAGCTATCCGAAAGAAAGTGTAAAAGTGCAGAGGAAAGTGGTTGCATATTACAGTTAGAAGTACGGTGCAAAATGCAAATGTAAACAGTTGGTACTATAAATACAGTCGGCAGTGCAAATGAGCATAATCCAGTTAAGATATGGTAGTGCAGAATGCATAAGTAAACAGTTGTTACTGTAATAAACAGTCGGTAGTGCAAATACAAAAACATGTAGATCGACTTGAATCACCTTCTTTCGACTGACAGTACTGGCAAACAACACGTTTTCTGTTCACAAGTTCCCTTTTCACTTTCTCACTTTTTCACTTTCTCCAGCTGAGCGCGCGTAGTGCAAGCCTAGGGTTGCACCGAAACCGAATCCTGGATTCGGTGCATCCCTAGTCTCAACACACACTGGACATGGTCTCGGTTTTGACTACACTCTAAAAAATGCTGGGTTAAAAATAACACAAGTTGGGTTGAAAATGGACTAACCCAGCAATTGGGTTGTTTTAAGCAAACCAATCGCTGGGTTAAAACAACCCAAATGCTGGGTTAGTCCATTTTCAACCCAACTTGTGTTATTTTTAACCCAGCATTTTTTAGAGTGTACAACACTAGAACTCAAACACTGCAATTCACCCTTCGCCGCGAGTTTGATTGACAGGCGATCTGACCAATCACATCGCCGAATCTGCAGGATTGTCCGCCAAAGCGGTCAGGAGAGTTAGTAGATTAACATCGGTGGACTTGAACTTGGAAAAACGTTGTGTGCTGACGTCTTTCCGCGGTTGAAACAACATTTCTTTTAGTGTTCGCTCATGTTTATTTCATGCTTATCAATGAACTAGAAGGAAGAGATGATCGGTTCATGAGCAGCTTTAACAATTTCAAAGTTGAGACTTTGTTTCGTATCAAAAGTAACTTGCTCTGTCCTGTGTGTCGGCGTGTTGTCAGTGTCCTCTTTGCTCCGCGATGTATTTTCTCTACGTGAGAACATGTGTGTGTGTGTGAGAGCGCAGCTTGTCGGACATAGCAACAGTAACTAAAGCAAGATCCTTTTTATCCCTGTTTCTATAAAGTATGAAGATGTATCGTACAGCTCCGGGTATCCACATGTGATTTGTCCTCATTGTTGTCACTCCTAGAGCAAGCTCCTGATTGGTTAACGCGGCGCGAATATCGGCCAAAGTTCAGATTTTTCAACTCGCGTGAATCGCGGCGCAGAATGTCTATCCACGTCGTTGCATTGACTTAACATGTAAATCACTCGCGCGGAACGCTTCATTCGCGTCTGATGTGAACGCACCATAACATTATCACCTCAACAGTATTTTCCTCATAGTTTTTGTCATCCAAAAGTTTTTTATTTAGTTATCGTCTCGTTTTCGTCAGTGAAAAAAGGGTCGCTGACGAAAACGATGACGAAAATTATAGAGACAGAGCGACGCGTCATAATCTGAAGGCAGTCCTTGTCATTTCGGACTTATAACAAAATACAGAACAATGTCTAAAAGCTGATATGTGACAAAGTGTACAGCAAACAAGCTAAACAACCCAGAACCAAAAACCCAGAAGTTTTTATAAGCTGTTGACCCAAAAAATGAGCGTTTAAAGACACAACAGTGGACAATTCACCCTTCGCCGCGAGTTTGATTGACAGGCAATCTGACCAATCACATCGCCGAATCTGCCGGATTGTCCGCCAAAGCGGTCAGGAGAGTTAGTAGATTAACATCGGTGGACTTGAACTTGGAAAAACGGTGTGTGCTGACGTCTTTCCGCGGTTGAAACAACATTTCTTTTAGCGTTCGTTCATGTTTATTTCGTGCTTATCAATGAACTAGAAGGAAGAGATGATCGGTTCATGAGCAGCTTTAACAATTTCAAAGTTGAGACTTTGTCTCGTATCAAAAGTAACTTGCTCTGTCCTGTGTGTCGGCGTGTTGTCAGTGTCCTCTTTGCTCCGCGATGTATTTTCTCTACGTGAGAACGTGTGTGTGGTGTGAGACAGCAGCTTGTCGGACATAGCAACAGTAACTAAAGGGGGCGGGTCTTTGCGAACGGTCAATTAGCATAAATTACGACTTCTATACAGCATGACATTGACCAAACAGATTATTCTTTCAAAGCGGGTTGATACATATTAAACCATGTCATATGTCCGGTTACAATGTAAAATTGGGCTTTTAATAATCTCCTCCAAAAATAAGCACCTGCACTGACAGGCCAAAACAGGCGAACTGAAAGGCTTTTGTCAGCGTCTTTTCTCCAGCCCCAGAGTCTCGATCAGCATGGTGTCTGTGAAGCCTAGATTACAGCCTGATGAGGTCCAGTCCTCGACCCGCCGCTCCTGAACTAGGCTCTTATTGGACTCATGCAGCTATAGCAACATCCAAAATAGAGCTTTTCATGGGTGGCAGCTCCTGTGCTGATTGCCTGTGAATGAGTTGCTCGGCTCAAATGAAAATGACTGATCTGGACACATTAGCCCTGTTTTTCTGTTTTCTTTCACAGTGACATCTTGTATTCTTTGTCGCTCTGCTTTTCATGTGCAATGCATTCCTTTTATCTGTAACGCGTGAGAAGGGACGAGGAGAGCGTGAGAACGAGATTAATGGAAGAACACAATCCAACCCTGGAACAAGACTACAATCCACACGAAATAATCATGAGGAGAAGCCAGGAGAGCAACGACTTGGACACATACGGGATCAACGACCGACAACTGGTTTAAATTAAATACACAAGGAAAGCAAGGGATTAACGGGGGACAGGTGTACAAATGAGGGAACTGAGACACAAAGTTAATGCACACAGGAAAAGAACACAGAAGCAATGGGAACAGAAACACTTCAACGGGAAAATCTGGACCTGGGAATACAGGCTGTTTTCCTTTGGAGACATTCAAAGACATTTTAACCTCTTAAAGTCTGGGACCATTTTTGGGATTTCCGCCTGGATTTGGCCTTCCCAAATTAAGCTTCCCATACCCACATACAGTGTCTCTAAATTCAAAAGTTTGGTGTCAATTGTTCTGCATCTGCGAGAGTGTGGGCGGGCTTTTGATAATCGCGCCTCTACTTCCTGCTCTCTGCTGCGCAACTCCGGTCCCGAGATGTCAGCGCCGTGTGCGGCCTACGAAAGCTTCAACTCTGGTCAGCGGAAGTCAATGAAGTCGCGTTGTCCATAAATGTTTAATTTACGGTAAAAAATCGGCAAGTAAGGTTGTTTGCTAGAACTTTACTGTAAAAACTACGGCAGTAACGTTTTAGGTTTTACAGTTAAAAAACATTTAATTTAAAGGTTTATATTGTAATAATTACATGTACATTGTACACTATAAAAAAATTTACGGTAAAACCCCTATTTCATTAACTGAAATAATGTAAAATTACCGACCTATTGAAATACTAATATCTGTTATGCACCTTTGATACTGAAAAGAACCAATCACAGTGGAGATGAGAGTCACATGATGAATCAAAGCTCATCACAAGCAGCTTTTAAGAGGACAATATTATATAGAAGGTGCACAATCATTCACACAAACACTAAACACCATCATGGTAACACACATTAAATTTTAAAAAAATGCAATAAACATTCATTTAACAACATTAGATGTAACATAAAACCCTAATGTACACAAACTAAGACGAAACTACATCAAATGCGAAGTGTCAATTTACATGTTTTCACTGTAAATTACACAACGACTTGTTCTTTTTCACTTCCAAAAACTGTAAATTGAACGGTATTTTACTGTAAATTAAATGTAAGGTTAGTCACCGTATAGTATGGAAACTTTATGTTAACCAATTAACTGTTTTTCACTGTAGCATTTTTACAGTCTTTTACCGTTAAAATCACAATGATTTCTTTACAGTGTAGCGAACACAAATAAATAATGCTCCACTGAGACATTCACATTGATGGAGATATATCAGCTCATTCCTAGCATTAGGATCCTTTGGAAGGGAATGTTATTTGTAGTCCATCCTGTATCGCTCGTCTCTCCTCGTCATCTCACTAACACTCCAGTGGGCGGGGCCAAAGTTTCACTGATGAAGTAGGCGTTGATCTTTCTTTTCTATTTTAGGCAACGAGTCGTTCTCTGGGCTTGTTTATAATAAAAGCTGTTTTTGGACTAACAAGGAAGTTTTGAGTTCTGAAACTCACAGGATATTCTCATAGTATGATGACCTCTAATATGTCAAAATCTGATTTCACAGTTCATGACCCCCTTCCCAAAAGATTCGCTCATATTCCCAAAAGAAAGAATGAATTGGTGTATCATTGCATCTCATTGGGAAAGGAAATGCATTGATCAAGGCATGTTTTGTCATGGGAGATATCACTGTGTGTCTTCACTCTGATTTACAAAACTGGAAAACATTTGTCCTTTACATCTCATAATTAACGCTCGCAGTCGAATTACAATAATCCATACATTTTTATACGTTGAATATACTGTTTCACTCAAATTATGGAAGTGCAAAGACTACAATTTAGTCCATATTAAATGAGAATTATTAGTGCATCTTTATTTATTCACTTAATAAACAAATGCATTTTAGTTTTAAGTAACATATAGTAGGAATGAGAGCTTTGAGCATGGTTAAGATGTTTAAATCAAGGTTTGCATCCCAACATACTGACTTTTCCATTTCTATCATAGATTCTGAGAAGCACACATTCACAAGATGCGATGTCAGCATGACTTTCCCCTTCAGAATCTTCTTTATCATTATATTCCGTGCCTTTTTTGATGTTTACAAGAGTGGAAGAGCAGGACAGTAGGACGTGACGCACACTGGATTCAGACCCACGTCCCTGAGAGCAGAACTCTGTCCCACCTCTCCCGTCTCTATTCTCGCAGGATCACTGACTCATAGGGAATCATTGATGACTCTGCCCTGACTTTACATCGGGGAAAACATGCTCGCATAACCCACTCGAGAAACAAAGTCATCAAAAATCATAACTAATAATCACTCAATAGCCTACAAGTGCTCTTGAAATACAAAGAAAGGTTTAACGGATTATTTTTTTCCATCAACAGAAATTTGTCACCATGTAAAGAGATGCTGTTTATATTCACAGGCTAAACCATCAAAACACTTTGGGAATTGTGTAAATGTACAGCCCAATGTGACTGAGTTATAAACACTTTATATGCTTTGCAAAAAAAAAAAGCAAATGACATATGTTGGGGGGAAAAAAGTGCATTTATTCAGTTCAACCATTCATATTCACACAATGAGTCATTATTATAAGAATAAACCACACTCTAAAAAATGCTGGGTTAAAAACAACCCAAGTTGGGTTGAAAATGGACAAACCCAGCAATTGGGTTGTTTTAACCCAGCGATTGGGTTGTTTTAATAAAACATTTAACCCAACCGCTGGGTTAAAACAACCCATTCGCTGGGCTAAAACAACCCAATCCCTGGGCTAAAACAACCCAATCGCTGGGCTAAAACAACCCAATCACTGGGCTAAAACAATCCATTCACTGGGCTAAAACGACCCATTCACTGGGCTAAAACAACCCATTCACTGGGCTTAAACGACCCAATCCCTGGGCTAAAACAACCCATTCGCTGGGCTAAAACAACCCAATCGCTGGGCTAAAACAACCCATTCGCTGGGCTAAAACAACCCATTCGCTGGGCTAAAACAACCCATTCGCTGGGCTAAAACAATCCATTCGCTGGGCTAAAACAACCCATTCACTGGGCTAAAACAACCCAATCGCTGGGCTAAAACAACTCAATCGCTGGGCTAAAACAACCCAATCGCTGGGCTAAAACAACCCAATCACTGGGCTAAAACAACCCAATCGCTGGGCTAAAACAACCCAATCGCTGAGCTAAAACAACCCAATCCCTGGGCTAAAACAACCCATTCGCTGGGCTAAAACAACCCAATCGCTGGGCTAAAACAACCCAATCGCTGAGCTAAAACAACCCAATCGCTGGGCTAAAACAACTCAATCGCTGGGCTAAAACAACCCATTCGCTGGGCTAAAACAACCCATTCGCTGGGCTAAAACAACCCATTCGCTGGGCTAAAACAATCCATTCACTGGGCTAAAACAACCCATTCACTGGGCTAAAACAACCCAATCGCTGGGCTAAAACAACCCAATCGCTGGGCTAAAACAACTCAATCGCTGGGCTAAAACAACCCATTCACTGGGCTAAAACAACCCATTCACTGGGCTAAAACAACCCATTCACTGGGCTAAAACAACCCAATCGCTGGGCTAAAACAACCCAATCGCTGGGCTAAAACAACTCAATCGCTGGGCTAAAACAACCCAATCGCTGGGCTAAAACAACCCAATATCTGGGCTAAAACAACCCAATCGCTGGGCTAAAACAACCCAATATCTGGGCTAAAACAACCCATTCGCTAGGCTAAAACAACCCAATTGCTGGGTTTGCCCAACTTGGGTTGTTTTTAACCCAGCATTTTTAGTGTGTAGATTTGGATTTCCTGAAGGATTTACCAGTGCCTGTAAGTGTAAAACAATAATTATGAATAAAAAGTTTAAAAAACTCAAACACAGCGGGAAAATTAGAGAATTTGATAGTAATTATGAAGAGATAAATGCAGCTTCTGCACTCTAAAAAATGCTGGGTTAAAAACAACCCAAATTGGGTTGAAAATGGACCAACCCAGCGATTGGGTTGTTTTAAGCAAACATTTAACCCAACCGCTGGTTTAAAACGACCCATTCACTGGGTTAAAACAACCCAATTGCTCAAAATGTTCACAATTTGTTATGCAAATAGATACAAAAAAGAAGACCAGTCGGAAATCAGAATTAAAATTTAAAAAGACCAATACGAACTAAATATCATATATAAATATAAATATCAATACAGTGCTGCCTTGCGAGTGAACCAATCTCAAAACAAATGTCAATAAATCCAATCCTTTTCACATTTCCATGTTTCTCAGGAGCGGAAGTCGTCATTGGGTAAACTTCTATAGCGGTTATTGAGAGACTACATAAAATATATTTGTGTACCCTCTAAAAAATGCTGGTTTAAAAATAACCCAAGTTGGGTTGAAAATGGACTAACCCAGCGATTGGGTTGTTTTAAGCAAACATTTGAACCCAACCGTTGAGTTGAAACAACTCAATTGCTGGGTTAGTTCATTTTCAACCCAACTTGGGTTATTTTTAACCCAGCATTTTATATGCTGAAATAGCAAAATAGTTTTTTCAAAGCTTCCAAAAAGAGAGAGATTGATAATGGTCAGAAGAGAGAACGATATTAATTTAACTGTTGTAGTGACAAATTGCCCCCCCTAGTTTCTTGTAATTTGATGTACAGGTAATATAACACAGAGTATAGTGTTATATAGCCCATGGGCGTCGGAAGCAAAAAAAATGTGGGTGGGTCCTCTCTCAGAAAAAAAAATTACTGGAGCCTAGATGCCATTTACATTAAGTAGGGGAGAGCGGGGTTGGTTGGCACACTTTTCACTCTCTGTCATATTTCTCAGTCATGCTATATGTTAAAATAACCCAACCAGTAACAACTGAAAGGTTAAGATCTCAGCTAATCAACAGATATATTTAATGTTCACAAATGATTCCAAATGTTTTTTATTCATCATTAAAGTCATGTTGAGCGTTTGTGCCAACCAGCCCCAGTATGGGGGTTAGTTGGCACACGCAATGGGGTTGGTTGGCACAGATGCTATAGTTACAAAAAATGAGGTGACAAATATAAAGAATAATTCAAACATTCAAGCAAAGTATCTGTTTAATGTGCTGAATGGTATTTTGATGTCCTTTGCTGTGCTTGTTTTGAGTCTTCACCTGTTTGGCTGTCTCTAGCATAATCTGTGCTGGTGTCTTTCCTCTGTCTATTGTTCTTAAATACTTTCTGACCATTTTGATTTCTAAAAGAAAAGTATTTCATACATAAGTTTAGGTTCATGATAACTTAACATACAATCCTGATAAAAATGTAATGCATATATAATATGTAATATTTATCATGTTGGTTGGCATGTGTGTCAACTATAGTGTCAACCAACCCCATCCACATTAGGACTCATCTCTTTACTGACATGATGTTAGCCACATAGCATAGCTCATCAGAGACATTTAAATGTCATATTAAAATATAGATGATTCCTATCTCTATCAACTGAAATCCTTACATGTTATATATCTCTAACTATCTTTTTTTGTTTTGACACTGTAAAATAGAAAAGTTGTCCTCACCTCAATAGTTAGTGACAGTTTAATGATTTTAGTAAATGGGTGTGTTCAGGTCAAGTTAATAAGTTTTTTTGGCAACACCCTCTAGTGTACTGGAATTTAACTGTGTGCCAACCAACCCTTGACCCAACCAGCCCCACTCCCCCCTACTGTGCAAATAGCTTTGTTTGCTAAACGTCTGGTTGGGAAAGACAAATTTATGGAAATCGTGTTATAACTGATTGTGGCAATAGTGTATCCTAGGGGTAAGACGCATGGCATCAAGTTTTGACGCAAATCTACCCGCGGTTCGAATCCGCCTTTTGCCGAATTCTCCATTTTCCCATCACATATATCAGGTTGGAAAGGCATTTTTTATTATTATAAAATATTAGAAAAGTGTAATTAAAGCATCTAACATGTGTTTAATAATAAGTGTTTATCGGTCAGGAGTAAGTAAACAGACGTGCTGAATTAGATTCGGTAAAAGTGAGTGGGTCCAATATCAGTGATCGTAAAAAGTGGGTGGGTCTTGTCCCGTGCTATATCCTACACACACACAAAAATATATATATATATATATTAGGGCTGTCAAAAGATTAATCACGATTAATCACATCCAAAATAAAAGTTTGTGTTTACATAATATATGTGTGTGAACTGTGTATAATTATAATTTATATATAAAACACACACAAGCATGTATATATTTAAGAAAAATGTATTATATTTATATATAAAATATTTATATATAATATAAATTATATAAATGTATACAGTATATACATGCAAATATTTCTTAAATATATACATGAATATTTATATAAACATAATAATTATACAGAGTACACACAAATATATTATGTAAACACAAACTTTTATTTTGGATGTGATTAATCGTGATTAATCTTTTGACAGCCCTAATATATATATATATATATATATATATATATATATATATATATATATATATATATATATATATATATATCCTCCTGGGACCCAGAAAAAAAAAGTTTTTTATATTTAGCATTTTTTTTATGTCATTACATTGTTAAGACCATAAGAAACAAATAGAAAAAAAAAAAAACATTTTTGAAAAATGATATTTTATTCATATGTTATGATGTGTCCTCTGTAGTTGACAGCAGGACTCAGTTGTTAAAAAAATTAAATGACATGAAATTGCATGTATAGGCAAAAACAATGGGATTTATTTTTAATTCACCAATCAATTTTTAGGTTTCAGGATTATTTTTAAACAAACTTTATTTAAAGATGATTCTGAACTATGTTATGAAAGATATAATGAAATGCATTCATATACCATTTTACTTTATTAAATATGTGGGTAAAATGACAATACTTGGATTTTCCCATTCAATACAATGCATCTATTCACTGCATCTAATTTGCATATTAATGTGTTCTTGGTGCAACATGTAATGAAAAAAGAAGTGTAATAATGGGAGGAAAAATTGGCAACATTTTCATAATAATATCTAATATTTCATAGGAATATTGATATGTAATTTCTTTCCCTGTTCACTTGTTATGTCTCCAAAATGCCTGATAAACATGATTTAACTCCTGGGGCCCGTTTCAGAAAGGAGGTTAAGTGAAAACTCTGAGTATGTTAACCCTGAAAAAAGGGAAACTCTGTGTTTTCTGTTTCAGAATGGGAGGTATGTCAAACCCGAGAAAGCAGGGTAAGCCAAGTCCGTTTCTAAAAGAGAGGTAACTTATACTCAGAGTCAGTTACCAGGGTAACTTACTCTGTGAACCTAACCTGGTCAGGAGCAGGTTTTCTTTGGTTAACCAAGAGTTTCTTTCAGTCTCCTACCCTTTTTAAAGTGCCAGTGGTGTTTAAATACTTAATTCATTCATTCAAATGCCACAAATGCTTTTCTTACTGAGTATTTTGGTCGTATTTCAAGTATAAATATAAAAAAATTATAAATTTAATCTAAATCTAAAGTAAGCAAAGTTTACTTAAAACAAATTCAATTTTCTGCCACTTGACAAAAATACAAAAGTAAGAAAAGCATTCTTTGCAGGAACATTCATTGCTCATATTTTCATCATGATCATAATCATAATTCATCATAATCCTCTAGAAGTATCCCTGATAATTAGAGTTTTCTTCAGGATTTCCAGTGGTTAGACGCATTTATGACACTCATATTCCCATCATCACACTTTCTGAAAACGGATTACTGTATGGAATGGAAGGATGCTGCCAGATGGTAGTACGAGATATATGGCATAACCACCACCATGGCACAGCTGTTAATTTATTTACATTTTTTATAGTCATCTTTATTTCATACAAATACTTTATTCTTTTTTCTGTTGGATGTTAATATTCTTCCTCCATCTCCTCTTCAGCTGTCAGTGGTGCTGGAGTTTGGCTGACCTGAGTAGAAGTCAAATGTTAATTTCATTCCCCTGATTAATAAATGTAACAGGTGGGATCAGAGAACATTTCATTATGTGAAAAGAGCATAGACCCTTTTCACATTTCTGGGTTTCCGAAGCTGATCGTCGTCATAGTTGGGTTAACTCTTATAGCGGTGAATGAGAGAATACATTAAATATATATTTTTGTGTCTCCATTTGCTCAAATAGCAAAAGAAAAACTCCACAATAGTGATTTCACAACTTTCAAAAAGAGGGAAAAAATAGAGTGAGATTGATAACGGAAGTGAAAAGAGAGAAAGATGTTAATTTTAACTATCACTCCCATAGACGCTGTATTAGAAACACTCTCACAGCAGCGGTAACTTGATTTTTGTAATTTGATGCAAAAGTAATATAATACAAAGTATTAGTGTTATAAATGTACATACATAAAAAAAAATACAAAAAACGTTGCAGGATTTACGATATTGATGAGCATTAAAGCACGTCATCACAGTCTGTGAAAAGGGTCTAGTGGGAAAAGCTGCTGCACATTGGACACTAAATGATATTTATTTAATATGTCAAATGTTTGTAAAGTCATTAAACATACACCCATGAACATTTTATGCTTAAAGCTTTACCTGAATTATGTTTTTATTTTTTAGCTGCTGCCACATTCTTTTTTTTTGCTTTTTGGATACCATGAAAATTAAACTTAATTAAAATTATTTAGAATTAAAGGTACATATTGACCCGGAAATATGCAAACATCTTTATGTTTGGTGCTGTTGCCATGGTGAATCATAATTTCGGAGCTCCATTGATCGTGGCTTTTCATAGTTGGAGTGAATGAGCTTAACTCAGAGTCAGTCTACTCAGAGTTGATTGAACTACCTCAATTCAGCTGTTCTGAAACCCAAAACTCAGAGTTTCCCATCTCAGAGTAAGTCAACTCAGAGTTCAGGCTTAAACTCAGAGTTGGTTGAACCTCCTTTCTGAAACAGGCCCCTGGTGTCACTACAGTGCTCATTTATGAAATCAATGCCCTGTTCTGTAACAGAAAGTCATTTTCTGATAACATTTTCCTGATATGTTGATTTATAACAAACAATTTGAAAATTAATCAGATTTAAATTATAATGAAAAAATATGATCATATTTCCATAAGAGTGCTAAACATTAATGTCAGACGTTTTTAAAGACCAAGAAGAAGTTGTTGTCCTGGTGAAACCTCCAAACATGTGGTATCCCTGCAAAGCCCCGAATGTGCTCTTACAGCACATCCAGACTGTGACATGTATGATGTCAGAGAAATTCACTAAAATATAATGTCCACTACAGTGGACAAAAGTCTATTCTTGGGTCCCATATATAAAATATCTATAAAAACTTTGCAGGATTTACGATGTTGACGGCCGTTAAATCGCGTCATCAGTCCGTGAAAACGGTAACAGCAAGCCAACATTGAATACCGTATATATTGATTTTCCATCTGAATCATCATTATGGTTGATATCGAAATTTCAATGCAAAATAAATGTTGAATCACCATTGCCATATCGATGAAACCTGACGTTATTAATGTTGATGGCAACAACATTGGAACATAGTTATCTTTATGATTGATATTTGGTTTACCGGGCGATTGCCAATGTGTTGAAAAGTCATTGATTTATTGTTGACTGGGTAACGACCTGTTGTTTAAAAATCATCGACATATAGTTGACCGGGAAATGTGATTGAAAATGCATCGGTGTTGGGTTGAGAACACGGACGACACCAGTGCGAGTGACTAGAAACTCCATTTCCCACAGTTCCGAGCGACTTAAGTAGGTCAAAGGTAAACTGTCATGTCTGCTGTTTAGCATGCTGAAAGTTCCTCACCAATTACGGTAATAAAAGTGTGTGTCGTTTATTCTGAACGCTGGTGACATGTTCCTGAAAGAGAGCAGACTGTTCCTCTGATACACGGCCATTTCATGAGCGGAGAGTCGGTGTCGGACAGAGTTCCCGTGCTGGACTGCTGCGGAGGATTGAATAACGTGGATTACAGTCAGGTCAGATCTCACTGCAGTGCAGCAGCCTTTAGTTCCTCCTCTCTGCTCATGCCACAGCAAGGCACTGCTCGTTAATCACCATCCTTGCGTCCTAATGTAGTCGTTTGCATAATTGATAGTGAAAAATAGTAACAAACGTGCGTTTTTATTATTTGTGCACATACAGACTCATCACAGTCAGAGCCCCAGTGTAATCCAGCTGGCATCTGCAGAACAGCAGCGCCAGTTTCAGACCAGCAGCGACAGAACAGAAGTAGGGGCGGGGCTTATACAGTTAAACGCTCTTTTATTGAAGGTGCTGTATGTAAGTTTTTCACTTTACTCTGGGTTGCCAACTCTCACTCATTTTGGTTTTTAAAGGTCCCGTTCTTCGTGATTCCATTGTTCAAACTTTAGTTAGTGTGTAATGTTGCTGTTAGAGCATAAATAATACCTGTAAAATTATAAAGCTCAAAGTTCAATGCCAAGCGAGATATTTTATTGAACAGAAGTTCCCTTTCAAAGCCTACAGCGAACGGCCGGCTTGGACTACATCCTGGTACTTCCTTCATTAATGACGTCAGTAGAACAGTAGAACAGACTAACCTCCGCCCACAAGAATACACGAATAAAGGGGGCGTGGTCTTGTTGCTGTCCCACGTGGAGAAGAGGAAGTGTTGTGTTTGAGTGTGTTTGTCGCCATGTCGTCGAGTCGCTGTTATTTTCATCCCGGAGTCAAATCACCTTTGTTTGGCTTTCCCAGGGACGCTGTAGAGATCATTGAGCGCATACATCACCCCGTTAAGAGGCGTGACCTTTCCACGTTCGCTAAGCTGCTGTCCAATCACAACACAGGAACCGCTGGCACAATCAGAACTCGTTACGTATTTCTGAAGGAGGGACTTCATAGAACAAGGAACTCATCAGCCATTTTTAGGACAGTGAGAACAGCGGTGTACAGATGAGTAAATTGTGTGAAAAATACTGTGTTTTTTTACACGCGAAACATGAACACATGTTATATTGCACACTGTAAACACAATCACAGCTTCAAAAAAACACGAAGAACGGGACCTTTAATATTAAACAAATTCTAAGCTTTTTTTATTTTATTTAAGTTTTAATATGAAATTCAAACAAGAAATAGCGTACTTAATGAGGCATACAGTTAAAGGTCCCGTTTTCCCTGTTTTTTTGAAGCTTTGATTGTGTTTACAGTGTGCAATATAACATGTGTTCACTTAGGTAAAGTTGGTTTTATATTCGCACATCCGGACTTCCGCGTTTAAGAACGATCTCAATATATGTGCAATAAATGAATGTTTGCAAAGTGTAAACAGCGACATGATATTGTGAAGCAATGATTGTCAAGCTACAACACTTTTCACAATCGAAAAAAATGGCCAAGGATCATTTTAATGGCATTCTTAGGTTAAAATGTAGTTATCTGTTTGCGCGCCAATGAAAAAAACAAAAACAAAGTGTCTCTGGTCCATTTTAAATAGGGGGCGGTAATGCACGTATTTGTTTGCGATCCGCCGTAAAATAAAAAGAAGAAGAAGAAAAAAAACAAAACTTTTTACACGGCCCTTATCTGGTTTTCCACACTTCATTGGACATTCGGTGGACCTTCGCAAGTAAGAATGCCATTAAAATAATACTTGGCCATTTTTTTCGATTGTGAAAAGTGTTGTAGCTTGACAATCATTGCTTCACAATATCATGTCGCTGTTTACACTTTGCAAACATTCATTTATTGCACATATATTGAGATCGTTCTTAAACGCAGAATTTCGAATGTGCGAATATAAAACCAACTTTACCTAAGTCATGTGTTCATGTTTCGCGTGTAAAAACACAGTATTTTTCACACAATGTACTCATCTGTGTACCGCTGTTCTCACTGTCCTAAAAACGGCTGATGAGTTCCTTGTTCTATGAAGTCCCTCCTTCAGAAATACGTAACGAGTTCTGATTGTGCCAGCGGTTCCTGTGTTGTGATTGGACAGCAGCTTAGCGCACGTGGAAAGGTCACGCCTCTTACCAGAGATGCATGCGCTCAGTGTTCGAGTGACGTTATTAAAGAAGGAAGTAGAGGGATGTAGTCCTAATCGGCCGTTCGCTGTAGGCTTTGAAAGGGAACTTCTGTTAAATAAAATATCTCGCTTGGCATTGAACTTTGAGCTTTATAATTTTACAGGTATTATTTATGCTCTAACAGCAACATTACACACTAACTAAAGTTTGAACAATGGGATCACGAAGAACAGGACCTTTAAAGTCAGAGGCGTTGAAAAACAGAGTTGCGACATGCTTTCATCTCGCGGCTGCACGCGCGATACACAACAGCTGCACTATACAGGTGTTTTGAAGCAAGTTTTGGTAAACAGTACAGCAGTGTGCATTGATTATTACGTCAACCATATTTACAGGATTGTTTTATTATGGAGAGTGATGGAGATGCAACATTGTTAACATTAATGTTTTTCTTGTATTTAGTCCTCAGGTATTCCTCACACTCATACTCATCGGTGGTCAAATGTGACCATACACCTTAACTATTTTTTAAATAAATAAATGTTCTATATTTTAGTTCAATAATATTTATTGAATATTTTGAGGAGATCTTTTGGTACTAAATACTATTTGTGCAATAATTATTGTCAATTAATGACCACTTAAAATATTTTTTTTCTAATATTTGTATTATTTATATTACAATAAGTGTAGTAATTAATGTTAAAATAGAGAATTCCAATGCAAAGAGGCAAATTAGAGTCATTTTGTGGCTAGAAAAATAATAATTTTCATTTGTAAAGCCATTACCCATTATAGGTGTCTGTATGGCTCTTTAATCAATATACATGTGTCTAGTCTAGTTGCTCAAAAAAGTATTGCAGATCATAACTGCTTACTTATTTTTAGGTTTTGCATTTGAATAAATATTTAGACATGATCAAACACTAGAAAATTTAAAACGTTAATAACTTACATCATAATATTTTTAATGATACTTCTATAAGCAAGTGAATATTAATGAATGCGAGCACATAATTTAACCCAAGAAACGTTTCAAATAGTGCTAAGGCAAACTTATTTTACCTTATATGTACAGTAGGCTATATACATATGAATTGATACTGAATCAAGATCGAAATCGATATTTTTGCCAATCCCCCCCAAAAAAAATCTCACTCCAACCTGAACTTAAAAGTTGGCAACCCTGTTTACTAAAGCATAAAAACACCATAATATGCTTGCAGATATTTAGGAAACATGCTAAAATCAATGAAAATCAATGCTACAGCCAGTTATTATACTTTGAAGTGTGCGTTCCGTGTGGGAATGTGTGTTTTTGTTTTGGTCTGTGTGAAACCACATTCTACCCGACCTAAAACTAGTATAGACCAAGGGGGTAATCCAGCCCTCGGAAACCGTACCTTCCATAGGCGCGGCCATTGCTAACCAAGCCATCACCTGCTGTTAGCATCCCATTGACTCCCATTCATTTTGGCCTCACTTTGACAGTGAATATCTTTACATCTGAGGCGCTTAAAGACTCCATTCGTCCATTGTTTATTTCTAAACAAACACAACAATGTGTAAAAGGCTCCATTACCTTGTATCTTTCACTATCGCCCCATTGAAGCTGTTTTTGTAAAATATAGGCTAACGATTGCGTCATAACCACGCGACTGTGTCCGTATAGCAGTGTTAATTTCGTTGACGACTAATTTTCGTCATAATTTCCGTCATAATTTTCGTCAACAACCTTTTTTCATTGACGAAAACGAGACGATAACTAAATAAAAACTAGTGTTGGATTACAAAAACCATGACGAAAACTTACTGTCATTTTCGTCAACAAATAAAAACGAGACACAAAGGTTAGGGAGGGTCGATTAGGGAAGAGATCCAGTCAGAACTGATGTCCTGTGTCACAGATGCGCTGATCTAACCGCTGGAGAACACGGCGCTGTTGCGCTTCTATGAACTAATGCTGATGAATAATGACAATGTTTACTTTACGATGTTTATATAGTAATGTGTTTTAGACGGTTGAAACAATGCATATTTTATCTCCTCATCTGAACTTTAATGAGCTCCTGCAACTGCAATAGTAAGGCGAGATTTCAAAATAAGAGTCCCGGTGTATTTCCAGCTGGTTTATAATTAAAAGTCACGCATTATATATTTGTTTTTGCTTACACTATAAACTGTATTTAATTTAATTCCCATTTAATTCATAGTCAGGAGGAAAGAGCAGTATTTGACACATATTCAATAAAGTATCAGGGTTATAATAGTTCACTAAAACCATTAAAAAAAATCTTCATTACTTGAAATTAAATAAATGTTAACTGAAATAAATGTTAAAAAAAATAAATAAACAAACTTATTTGAAGCTTTAGCTTAACATGATATACTAACTAAAACAGAAATACAAAGTTATAAAAACTATATAGATGTTTTTAAAAAACAAACAAAAAGTGAATTGAGCTCTTTCGTGTATTTTTAATGTCAAAAACAAAATGATGTCAAAATGTCAGTTCAAGTGACAGTCAGTTATGTAATGCTTAAATGCTTAATGTATTACAATTTAACTAAACTCATTAGATTTTAGTCGACTAAAACTAAAAACAATTCAGGTGACTAAAATATGACTAAAACTAAATGGCATTTTAGTCAAAAGACTACGACTAAAACTCAAAATATGCTGTCAAAATGAACACTGCCGTATAGACCCGAGGAGAAGCTTGCAGGCAATCTTTTACTGTCTATGAGGCAATCGGGGGGACTTGGAGGCATAAACGCAGATAGAGATGTTGCAGATCCTGCTTCATTCATCAAAAGTCGCTCCTGCTCACTCTCTCTGTCTCTACAAGATTCGGTGATTCAGATTTCACTTTGCACAACTACTAGAAGACTTGCCACTGTTAGACAGGTTGCTCACGTCACATCTACATCATCAAGCTCAGTCCGAGGCTGCAGTCCGTCCGCCATCAGGACGTGATGCTTCTATCTGACTTCACTTCTCTCCGTTGAAGTCTATTAGTTCGCTCTGTCCATTTCTTTTACTGTCTATGGGGAAAACAAGCCATTAGAATGAACGCGTGTAGACGCTTTATCTTTACTCTTTGTAATGATTACGATTTATATTTGCTTGGTGCAGTCCCGAAAAGTTGCCATGTGGCGTTCTGCACCTCTAGTAAGTTAAAAAACCCTGATCTGAAGTTTTATTCTGCTAAATAAACAGACGGAGCCTGTGCAATACGTCCATTACAATGAACCATGTGCACTACATGATGCTGGTATTATTGTAAAGATTAAAAAAAGAGATTTCATTACTGCAATGGCAAGAGTCAGTTGAACAAAACGCCAATTAAGTCTTGTCTCGGGAGTTTTTCACGATGAGCGATCACAGCCACATAATGCGTGAGGTTATTAATGTACAAAACATTCAAAAGTCTTCTTTATTTCATGATGGGAAGGTCTGGGCTCATGCTTGTGCTTCAAGCTGATAGACTTCTCGTCCAAATGCAGCTGCTCCCACAAATATTACACAACATAATAGCGCCTACTTCATAAATGAAAGGTTCAATTATTTGGTCCGGTTTCGTGCCCTTCTCAGCATTTCTCGGTGATTCAAGGACAATGACTTCTCAGATCTGAGGGAAGGAAAATCGTCAATTTATTGGACAAAGGATTTCAAATATATATGAAAAAGAAAAGAGGCGTAATATGGATTTAACCAATGGAAAATAATTACATCATATATATCTCATGGTATAAGAACGTGAGCCACGTGATATCAGTGTAATGTATAACACATCTGGTAATCATTATTTCCACAAGCAAAGCACTGAGGTCCTGCAACGTCCTTAAATGCAAAGAATAGAGAAACTCGGGACCATTTCACCACGAGACCCAATAGAGCCTTCTTATATGAAAAACATATGTCTAGAGTATGTTTCACTTAAAGAGAGAGAGAGATGACAAAGGAAAAAAGGCCACACTTACAGTGAGGAAAATAAGTATTTGAACACCCTGCTATTTTGCAAGTTCTCCCACTTGGAAATCATGGAGGGTCTGAAATTGTCAAAAATAGGTGCATGTCCACTGTGAGAGACATAATCAAAAAAAAATCCAGAAATCACAATGTATGATTTTTTAACTACTTATTTGTATGATACAGCTGCAAATAAGTATTTGAACACCTGTCTATCAGCTAGAATTCTGACCCTCAAAGACCTGTTAGTCTGCCTTTAAAATGTCCACCTCCACTCCATTTATTATCCTAAATTAGATGCACCTGTTTGAGGTCGTTAGCTGCATAAAGACACCTGTCCACCCCATACAATCAGTAAGAATCCAACTAGTAACATGGCCAAGACCAAAGAGCTGTCCAAAGACACTAGAGACAAAATTGTACACCTCCACAAGGCTGGAAAGGGCTACGGGGAAATTGCCAAGCAGCTTGGTGAAAAAAGGTCCACTGTTGGAGCAATCATTAGAAAATGGAAGAAGCTAAACATGACTGTCAATCTCCCTCGGACTGGGGCTCCATGCAAGATCTCACCTCGTGGGGTCTCAATGATCCTAAGAAAGGTGAGAAATCAGCCCAGAACTACACGGGAGGAGCTGGTCAATGACCTGAAAAGAGCTGGGACCACCGTTTCCAAGGTTACTGTTGGTAACACACTAAGACGTCATGGTTTGAAATCATGCATGGCACGGAAGGTTCCCCTGCTTAAACCAGCACATGTCAAGGCCCGTCTTAAGTTTGCCAATGACCATTTGGATGATCCAGAGGAGTCATGGGAGAAAGTCATGTGGTCAGATGAGACCAAAATATAACTTTTTGGTCATAATTCCACTAAACGTGTTTGGAGGAAGAAGAATGATGAGTACCATCCCAAGAACACCATCCCTACTGTGAAGCATGGGGGGGGGGGGGGGGTAGCATCATGATTTGGGGGTGTTTTTCTGCACATGGGACAGGGCGACTGCACTGTATTAAGGAGAGGATGATTGCATGTATTGCGAGATTTTGGGGAACAACCTCCTTCCCTCAGTTAGAGCATTGAAGATGGGTCGAGGCTGGGTCTTCCAACATGATAATGACCCGAAGCACACAGCCAGGATAACCAAGGAGTGGCTCTGTAAGAAGCATATCAAGGTTCTGGCGTGGCCTAGCCAGTCTCCAGACCTAAACCCAATAGAGAATCTTTGGAGGAGCTCAAACTCCGTGTTTCTCAGCGACAGGCCAGAAACCTGACTGATCTAGAGAAGATCTGTGTGGAGGAGTGGGCCAAAATCCCTCCTGCAGTGCAAACCTGCTGAAAAACTACAGGAAACCTTTGACCTCTGTAATTGCAAACAAAGGCTACTGTACCAAATATTAACATTGATTTTCTCAGGTGTTCAAATACTTATTTGCAGCTGTATCATACAAATAAATAGTTAAAAAATCATACATTGTGATTTCTGGATTTTTTTTTTAGATTATGTCTCTCACAGTGGACATGCAAAATAGCAGGGTGTTCAAATACTTATTTTGAATTGGCCTTTTTTCCTTTGTCTCTCTCTCTCTCTCTCTCTCTCTCTCTCACTCTCACTCTCACTCTCACTCTCACTCTCACACTCTCTCTCTCTCTCTCTCTCTCTCACTCTCACTCTCACTCTCACTCTCACTCTCACACTCTCTCTCTCTCTCTCTGTCTCTCTCTCTCTCTCTCTCTCTCTCTCTCTCTCTCTCTAAGTGAAACATACTCTCTCTTTAAGTTTTCATTCACTCCTTCAAGTGAACTATATTAGTGGACTAACGTAGGGAATAGTGAATGAGGGTTTAGGGGGCGATTTCAGCCATCAACCATTAAAATGAATGATCAAAAATGATTATTCTTTGTTAACGTTAATTTCAACATTGACTAATACACATTAAAATCAAAATCATTTACTCTGAACACCAACAGCTGTATTTTTATGACCTAATACTAACAAAGATGAATAAATACTGTATCACATATTGCTTACAGTTAATTAATACATTAATGTTAAATGAAACCTTCTTGGAAAGTGTTACCCTAAAAAAATTGTTTTGCCTGATAGAGACAAATATATATGGTTGATCAAATAAAAATATAGATAATTGTCTAGTAACGGTTGGGAGACATTAACCAATTTAGCAAACAGACAAAGAAAGCTTTATCCACTAAAACATTTAATCAGATTTCAATTTAATTTGTCAAGGGCTGTTCACAAAAAACAAAATCTCACAAATCTCTTTTCATTCGTTCAGTCATTGTTACGTCTCACATTAACATGTGTCTGTTAAACAACAATAAAGTCATTACTAAAGCTGCGAGATATAACCGCAAAGGAAATAAATGCTCTATCTAAACATCTCTATGGCTGACCGACATCACTGACATCACTAAATACAAAGCATAGTTCATCATAAAGCCCATTTACAACACCCAATATTAAAAGTGGTCGAAGGAAAAATATCAATGATAAAATGAGAAAGACGTGCACAGATTCACAGAATATTTTTACACTTTCATTTCAATGAATTGACCGCATCATGATGACAAATGTCTTTAAAAGTACTAAGATCCAGAAAAATCTCACTCCAAAAAAATCTATATCTTGAATTTTCACTGTCTGTATCTAATATCACCCAGAATTACATCTGTTTAGAAATGCACATAATAATAAATATTTGAAAGAAATGAATGTTAAGAGTGTCCAATCCTGCAGACTTCAGGGTTGGTAGAAACTTCCAGATGGGTGTGTTGGGTCAGATATATATCAGTTTAATCTGTTTATGGCATTCAGGTTAATGTGTTACATTACATAATCAGACCATGAGCAAATTCTGATTAATTTGCAGTCAATGGTCTTTTATGATGTTGGCCTATCTAATATGTGTTACAGAGATTATGAAGAGGAGGCTGCTCAGGGCAATATCAGCCCTTCTTTCCATAAACAAAGAGCAGTCTTCACACAGCAAGTGTTTAAAAGCCTGCTTTGTTCCTTTCTAATGCCCTTTTCTACTCGGTGGCGTCAATAAATCACAGTTTGTTGCATAATCGAAACCTTGGAGAATAAAATGGTATGGTTGCGAACTTGCGAGTCTTCTGTGTAAACTGTGTCAGATTAAATGGAGTTCATTGCATTTATTTGACTAGTTGTGAAACTGCCACTGTGATTAACACAGGACGAGTCTCTTCACTCAATCCCTGCTGGAATGATCAATAACAGTAAAAAACAATGACCTTGTTGATGTTTTAATGAACTCAATGTAATGTACAGAGGCTTCAGGTGTAATGGTTGTAGTTGATCTGTCAGCGTGTTATGATTGTAATGTCAATAATGGATGTTCAGCTTTAAAAGTGCAATATAAAGCTTTGGTTGAAATAGACACTACATTGCCACTAGTGTTGTGACGCCTGCCTTTACATGCACATGAGCTTCCCATTCTTAATCCGTAGGGTTTATTATGGAGTCGGCCCACCCTTTGCAGCTCTAACAGCTTCAGCTCTTCTGGGAAGGCTTTCCTCAAGGGTTAGGAGTGTGTTTATGGGAAATCTTCTAGAAGCGCATTTGTGATGTTGGACGAGAAGGCCTGGCTCTCAGTCTCCGCTCTAATTCATCCCAAAGGTGTTCTATCGGGTCGAGGTCAGGACTCTGTGCAGGTCCACACCAAACCCGCTCATCCATGTCTTTATGGAGCGACGCTTTGTGCACTGGAGCACAGTCATGCTGGGACAGGAAGGGGCCGTCCACAAACTGTTCCCACAAAGTCGGGAGCATGAAATTGTCCAAAATGTCTTGGTGAAGCTTTAAGAGTTCCTTTCACTGGAACTATGAGGCCAACCCCTGAACAACAACCCCACCCCATAATCCCCCCCTCCACCAAACTTTACACTTGGCACAATGCAGTCAGGCAAGTCCCGTTCTCCTGGCAACCGCCAAACCCAGACTCGTCCATGGGATTGCCAGAGAGAAGCGTGATTGGTCACTCCAGAGAACACGTCTCCACTGCTCTAGAGTCCAGTGGTGGCACTCTTTACCCCACTGCATCCCACGCTTTGCATTGCACTTTGTGATGTAAGGCTTGGATGAGCTGCTCGGCCATGGAAACCCATTCCATGAAGCTCTACACACTGTTCTTGAGCTCATCTGAAGGACACAGAAGTTTGGAGGTCTGGAGCTCTTGACTCGACTTCTGTGACCCTCAGCATGCGCTGACCCCGCTCTGTGATTTCACCACTTCGTGCTGTTGTTCCCAATCGCTTCCACTTTGTTATAACACCACTAACAGTTGAGCGTGGAATATTTAGTATAATATTTGGACTTATTGCACAGGTGTCCACCGATCACGGCCCCACGCTTGAGTTCTCTAGAGCTCCTGAGAGCGGCCCATTCTCTCACTGATGTGTGTAGAAGCGTCTGCAGGCCTAGTGCTTGATTTATACACCTGTGGCCATGAAGGGATTGAACACCTGAACTCAGTGATTTGGAGGGGCGTCCTAATACTTTATAATGGCAATATAGTGTATAAATAAATATATATATAAAAAAACAACTCCTTGATTTGCATGAATCACGTGACTGGCCTATTTCAATGTCAGAACAGTCAGAGTTTGCAGGTACAACAAGTGCACACTTACACACTTTTTGTTTTGTTTTGTGGTGTCTTTCTCTCTCCAGATGGACGTGTCCGTGTTGACCGAGCTGTCGAGGCTGATCGACCTGACAGAGCCCAGGTTCTGCGTGGCTGTCATTGCTATTGTCTTCAACCCTTTCTTCTGGAATGTGGTGAGTCTCTTCAACGTTAAGGGACTATCACCATCAGGTCATGTTTATTAAGTATTGCATGACTCTCACGCAATGCAGTTATGTGAGCAGGCCTTTCTTGCATAACACTCGTAAACATTGCTTGTCGTCCCGCAATCTCAATTTTAAAAACATTTACAGAATGGTGAATGCTCTACTGATTGCTCGCGTTCGAAACAGGGAAGCACAGAAGAACTGATGTCACGAAGCTGCTCTATTATGATTGTAGTGTCGTCGTTGTAGCACAGATGCAATTCTGAAGTATAAAGGAAGTTACAAAAGGGAGTATATTTATAGTTATTTATAGTGGGGGCAGGCTTTATTTCATGTGTCCAGGACTTGCATGCTGTGAGCAGGCCTGTTTTGAAATAAAAGTCATATAGGATGTGTTTTCCTATTATAAATGTTCCGTTATTTGTTTATGTTTTCAAGGAGGCTGTTATTGAAGGATTTGCATGCTGGTACGCATGACACAGACTAATTATACTTACTGAACACCGTCATTCAGACAACCCACCGACTAGTTGATTATTGAAATTGATAGTTTTGCACATGCCTAAATGGAAAAACCCCACGGAATCATTTGATATGCAGATTTATTTCCTGTGTGTGTTAAAGGGGTCATGAACTGGCTTTTTAAATTTTTTTATACTGTTGTCTGATGTCAACTTATGACGTTGGCGTGGATTTTACAGTCAAAAACATCATAATGAATAAGTAATAGGCTATTTTCTGCCATGATTTTGAGGCTCTCTGAGGTTTTTATGGGCGTGCCGCACTGAAGACTTGGAAGTAAATGCCCACGGCTAGGATTGGATAAGATTTGCATATTTAATGAGCTCCCCTCAGTACATGTGGGGATTGCTTTGAAAGCACGTGGGAAAACGGCAGCCGGAATGATTCGCCCACAGGACTCGCAAAATGTCTTTATCAAACAAGCACAATGATTTATCTCTCATCCACCCGGGACTGATTGGAATGTAATTTTTTTATTACCTAGCCCAGCCAATCGGTGAATATAACCGCACACCGTACACACACACACACACACACACACACACACACACACACACACACACACACACACACACACACACACACACACACACACACACACACACACACACACACACACACACACACACACTACCCTTAAACCTACCCATCACACACACATGCTACCCCAAAACCATATATATTTCATGTTTACGTCGTAATACCAGTTTAATACCTGTGTCATTATACAAATTTGTGTCCTCATAAATCACAAACACACACACACACACACACACACACACACACACACACACTCACACAAAATCATGGACATCAACGAGAAGGTTATGGTCCTTGTTCGCGGTCAGAAATGAGCGCATTGGAAACGAATGGGAAAGCAAAAACAAAATTGACTGAAAGCTAATTTTTTGCAATATCAACCTCAAATTTGGAACACAACTTGTTTAGATGCGTGGCTTTTGATTCACACCTTAAAATGTCTTTTGGAAAATATATATTTCATATAAAAATTGAAAATGGTATTGGCATTTTTATAACAATAAAAGTTAAATGATATAACTTTTTTTCAAGTTCACTTTTTTATTGCATAAATATAATTTAGCCCTAAAATACTAAATAGAAAATATTATCAGATTAAAATATAGTAAAATAATTTAATTGAAATAAAGAAATTGTAATAATTTGGTCAGGGCACAACATGAACAAACAAGAATTATATTTTTAACTAAAATAAACAAAGGTTAATAAACACTGTCATATTGCTTATTGTTAGTGAATGCATTAATTGCCGTGTTTCCATATTATTTAACGAACCTGAGCTGACATGAACTAACAATGAACTGTATTTGATTAACTGACGTTAACAAAGTTTAATAAATACAAATGTGTTGCTCATTATTAGTTAGTGTAGCATTGACCAATGTCAGTAAATGTAATCACTTTACAGCTTTAATTGTGACTTCATGATGTCTTTTATACTTTGCTTTGGTAATGTGAACCCAGAGCGGTCTTCAAAATATCTCATAACTACACTCAAGACATCTACGAAATGATTTTACACATTCATAATTCATACTTCAGTCACCTAACGTTGGCTATTTTTGGATATATTCGCACCTCGTCGTTGCATTAACACATTGTATCTTAGAGATTTCCCCTTCCTCTACTTCACTGCATCTGCCAAAAGACTTTATTATCTGTGAATATGAGTCATATGCCGTGCTCAGCTGGACTGTCATTGGGGATAATGTAGCTCTGTATGCCATTGTCTGCCAGGTGCATTGTGGGACTGGACTAATCTTTAAGCTGCGTATTATCAGAATCATTCTCTATGGGTGGCTTCTTTGACCCTTTCCCAGATGGATCGGCTTTTTTGGACAAAAAAACTTCCTGTTGTTTTGCTGTCAGTGTGTGTGGAGGTTGTGCTGCAATGGGTGTTATTGATTTTTAAAGTCTGATCCAGGATCTGCTTGAGATAGATGTAGGACAAGTGGTCAGTTTTGGGCTGGTTAGCATGACCCAGCTATCCCGTCATGGTAGATGCTGGTAACTGCACAGTCACCAGACTGAAACTCTTCTAAACTAACATAACAAAACATTGACAAATTCCACACTTAACGTTAAAAGGGTACATAATACACACACACACACACACACACACACACACACACACACACACACACACACACACAGTCTCATGTTAATCTCGAGTATCTATAGAGTAGTGTTGATCATTCATATCTCCCAAGAGTCTTTAGATTCTTTCAGAAAACAGCCGAGTCCATGGAGGCGTGCAGTGGCGGATCTATAGAGACACACACACACACACACACTATATGTTGGTGTTGTTCACATTATATGCACTTACGCGCTGATTGCCAACAAAACACACACATTTGATCAGTTTCACTCACGCCTGCGGTTTCCACTCATGACAGGAACAAAAACACACACACACACACTTGAACTCCGGAAACACAAAGTGAAGGGCTGTTTAGTAGGGATGTGCGCAATGACTAGCCCAGGGGTAGGCAAGTTCAGTCCTAGAGAGCCGCTGTCCTGCAGAGTTTAGCTCCAACCCTAATCAAACACACCTGAACCAGCTCATCAGTGTCTTCAGGATTACTAAAGCTACAGGCAGGTGAGGGTTTTTCAGGGTTGGAGTCAAACTCTGCAGGACAGCGGCTCTCTAGGACCGAACTTGCCTACCCCTGGACTAGCCTAACCCCGGTAGTATAACAAGCCTAAGCAAGCTTAATTGTTATACTAGTTTGACATGACATGGAAGAAAATAGAAAAGTTTTGTATAAGCTTTCAAAATCCTCCTTCACCCGAGTGGAGATTCATCTGAAGCCTCCGCGAGCGCCAGAGAAAACCAACGCATGCAAAACCTGAGGTTTTCTTACACTTTTCAAAATAATATATTAATTTCAAGATATAACATTTACACGACAGTAATTTAAACATAGCCTTTGTAAAAAAAAAAATATATATTTAAAGCAAAACCTTAAATGTGCACAAAAAATGTAAGCGACTAGTATTTTCCAAGTGGTCTTGCAGCAGCACTAACGTTTAATCGACTAGTCTCGCACATCCCTAAGTTAGCTCAGTGACACACATTGTAGATGAAAACAGAAACCGGCTCATAGCTGATAATGCAGAGAAGCTTCTTTTCATCAAAAAGAACCAGCCTCTCACTTTTCCCAAAAGGGCTGTATGGCTATGATAACGTATAATAATTTAATTCAGTTGTTCTGCTACTGTTGTGTGGTACTGGAATCCACTGAATGTTACAGGTTACATTTATGTGAAATGGGCAGCAGTGCCATGTTTGTTTAGGAAAACACCAAGTTGAATATTAAAATGTCAGCATCAGCATCAATTTGTGTATTTAGTTTGTTACAGTCAGAAAGGGAAAAACATCTCATGAAAATAAAACATTGTTAGAAGAACTGTAATGGTATTATTAAGTACTCGTATCAGTACTCGGTAGTACCCAAATGTAATTGTACTTGTACTTGGTCTGAAAAAAAGTGGTATCGGTGCATCCCTACAGCAAACGGACGAGGCGCGCAAGTGCTGTCAGCGGAGGCTCGCGCTGCGGAGCCAGACGAAAGTATAAACAAGGCTTAAGGTGGTAAAACAAGTTTGTGGTATTACCAGTCTTGGTTGGGACGACGGTCTTGCATAATTTGCAGACGACATTGGTCTGACTACGGTCAGACTTATACAATCCAAAAAACTGCCATACTGGTGAGCTGACTTGCTTTCCTGGTTTATCAACAATTTCCTGGCTCGCTGCTGCACTCATTTTCCACTTATCACTCCACGCCGGTTCTGTTACTGAAGAGTCTGTAAGACTGAAAATACTGGTTGAGGCCCTGGTCTGAGAAAAAGGGATAATTACCATTTGACCTCCCCCATACGACCTCACTTCCGCAAACTACTAAGAACTCACACAAGAATATGGTTTAACGTGAATGTTTATCATTGACTGTTATGTTTTTGGTGTCATTTGAAATGTCTCAAAGTGAGTGGTACAGATATCTCATATCCAGATAGATAAAATAAAAGGTAATAAGGTTTTAAGAGTTTATGGATAACTGACTTAGAAAGGAAGCAAATGGTCAACCACGCCCATGAAGGTGCGACCACTGCATGCAAATTTCTTTTGTTAGCACATGTTTCCATGTGAAAGAGGTCTGACTATTTAATGGGATGGAGCAGAGAGTTCGGCGCCTTTTCTGTACTTCAGATCGGCCCGTGAGGCTGAGAGAAAGAAATCTCTCAGCCTCACGTATTTCTTGAAGTTGGGTTTGTATCTTCTCTTTATTCCTGAGCATTTGATGTTTTGTATCGATTATCTTTGAATTGATTATGAAATTGGCATGATACATTTACCTGACATAATAAATTGTTGCATTTGATTATTCTAACTGATTTTGACATTGTTCACTTAATGGTTAAAAGGAATAGTCAAACATTCGCTCACTTTTAGTGAGGCACAGATATTATTAAAACCTTTCATTTATGGAGTCAGATTAAATAAATTAGTAAATATATGATTAATATATTACAAATTTAACCAACCAATACTTTGGTTGAGTGAGGACAGAACACGCGAGACCTTCCCCGTGTATTGGCGAACCGGCAGATTGGACCGATTTCACGGGCCTTACAAGTCCAACACGAGACAACGATATGGCGCAACCAGACATGAGACAGTTACCTGATTGGCTGTTAGCCTGTCACTCCCTACGTTGCTTGGTTACCAGAGAGCGAGTGCCTTTGTTCATGCAACCAAACTTGCTTTGCAACCTCTGGTTTCTTCCCACGAAGAATTTTTTTTTTATTGATATCGATTACGTGTCTATCGCGATACATATCATATCGTTTTATCGCCCTAATTTCTACTACATAAATGACCCAATTTAAATACACATTCATCTTTCCAGCGGTGAAGTACTCTTTAAGTTAGTCCAAATTAAAAGAAACAAGTTCTTAAAACTCAAAACAATGAAACACAATGACTTATAATGTGTCAGTTTTGAGAACTCAAAGAAAAAGAAAGTTCTAAATACTCAAATAATGTGTTTAATATAAGTTGGCTCTACTCAAACCGATGAATTATTTTGAGCGTTGGTGTTTACAGTGTAGGGCAGCTCTTTAATAGACGCATGTTCGCAAATGTTATTCTTTGTTTGACGGCAACCAGATTCATCCTCACACTCACTCAGATACACTTAACCACGGCGCGGCGAGTGAGCTTTCAATGAACCTCTTTCCCAAAGCACTACCAACATTCATCTGCACTTGTTAGTTGTTTTTCTTTGAGCTCTTTCCCTGCTTTCATGCTGCATTATAAGTGCACGCCATTTAGACTGTGCAGACCTTCTAAAGAAGTTTTGGCCTTTTTTTTAGTTTTAGCCTTCAGCACTCTCAAGCAAACATTAGGGGTCCTTTTAAAGGAATTACTGCACAAACGCAGTTATATTTGAGAGGTAATGTGTGCAGCGGCGCAGATTTATACGGGCTGAGGTAACAATGGATTTGGTTTTTTAAAGCAATGCCTGTGAGTGCGTTTGGAATAATTGGCCAAGCGTTGTGCCTTACATAATGTGCATTCATTTTTATGCTTTACAAAAATCTTTTGGTTCTGCTTATTAACATTGTCAGGTGAAATTATCTATTTTTATTTTTCACTAGGGGTGTAACGATATATCGTTAATCGATATATCGCAATATAAATATGTGACGATATGTATCATTGATGTAAAACTATGATATACAGGTCCTTCTCAAAAAATTAGCATATTGTGATAAAGTTCATTATTTTCCATAATGTAATGATAAAAATTAAACTTTCATATATTTTAGATTCATTGCACACCAACTGAAATATTTCAGGTCTTTTATTGTTTTAATACTGATGATTTTGGCATACATCTCAATAAATTAGCATATTTCATCCAACCAATAAAAGAAAAGTGTTTTTAATACAAAAAAAGTCAACCGTCAAATAATTATGTTCAGTTATGCACTCAATACTTGGTCGGGAATCCTTTTGCAGAAATGACTGCTTCAATGCGGCGTGGCATGGAGGCGATCAGCCTGTGGCACTGCTGAGGTGTTCTGGAGGCCCAGGATGCTTCGATAGCGGCCTTAAGCTCATCCAGAGTGTTGGCTCTTGCGTCTCTCAACTTTCTCTTCACAATATCCCACAGATTCTCTATGGGGTTCAGGTCAGGAGAGTTGGCAGGCCAATTGAGCACAGTAATACCATGGTCAGTAAACCATTTACCAGTGGTTTTGGCACTGTGAGCAGGTGCCAGGTCGTGCTGAACAGTGAAATCATCTCCATATCATCATCAAAGACTCTGATACCTTGATTTCCGAATGACATGCAAAATTTGCTTTCATCCGAAAAAAGTACTTTGGACCACTGAGCAACAGTCCAGTGCTGCTTCTCTGAAGCGTTATGAATCAGTGAGTCGATTCAGCGGTTTGAAGCGTTATGAATCAGTGAGTCGATTCAGCGGTTTGAAGCGTTATGAATCAGTGAGTCGATTCAGCGGTTTGAAGCGTTATGAATCAGTGAGTCGATTCAGTGGTTTGAAGCGTTATGAATCAGTGAGTCGATTCAGCGGTATGAAGCGTTATGAATCAGTGAGTCGATTCAGTGGTTTGGATCGCCAAAGTCTCGTATTTCAGCAGTTTGACACGTGATCCGAATCATGAATCGACTCGCTGATTCATAACGCTTTGAAGCTTCATGATGCTGTTTGTTTTTAAATCGGTCATCACTATATAAGTCGTTATTTAAGTTTTAGCACAAAAACTATTCTGGTCGCTTCATAAAGTTATTGTAGAACCTGCACTGTAGTGAGATGGACTTTGTAACGACGTCTTTAGTGCTTTTATGGGTCTTGAGAGTGACATTGTGCCAATGGAGGCGTTTCTGAGCCGTCGGATTTCAACTTAAATATCTTCATTTGTGTCTGAAGATGAACGGAGGTCTGACGGGTGTCCAACGACATGAGGGGACGTCATTAATGACAGAATTTTCATTTTTGGGTGAACTAGCCCTTTAAGAGATTGCACTTTGTGCATTGGAAGCACTCAAATGTCTGTTTTGTAAAGCTCTGTGACAGACCCAGCCTGCACAGTGATAACAAGGCATGATGGATCCATGTTCTCATTCTGTTAACGCCAAATTCTGACTCTACCATCTGAATGTCTCAACAGAAATCCAGACTCATCAGACCAGGCAACATTTTTCCAGTCTTCAACTGTCCAATTTTGGTGAGCTGGTGCAAATTGTAGCCTCTTTTTCCTATTTGTAGTGGAGATGAGTGGTACCCGGTGGGGTCTTCTGCTGTTGTAGCCCATCCGCCTCAAGGTTGTGCGTGTTGTGGCTTCACAAATGCTTTGCTGCATACCTCGGTTGTAACGAGTGGTTATTTCAGTCAAAGTTGCTCTTCTATCAGCTTGAATCAGTCGGCCCATTCTCCTCTGACCTCTAGCATCAACAAGGCATTTTGGCCCACAGGACGGCCGCATACTGGATGTGTTTCCCTTTTCACACCATTCTTTGTAAACCCTAGAAATGGTTGTGTGTGAAAATCCCAGTAACTGAGCAGATTGTGAAATACTCAGAACGGCCCGTCTGGCACCAACAACCATGCCACGCTCAAAATTGCTTAAATCACCTTTCTTTCCCATTCCGACATTCAGTTTGGAGTTCAGGAGATTGTCTTGACCAGGACCACACCCCTAAATGCATTGAAGCAGCTGCCATGTGATTGGTTGATTAGATAATTGCATTAATGAGAAATTGAACAGGTGTTCCTAATAATCCTTTAGGTGAGTGTACAGGTTTGGAACAACTTGAGGGTGAGTAATTGATTACAGAATTTTCATTTTTGGGTGAACTATCCCAACCTCTTAACTGTCACCGTCCCACTGGCTGGACACCTGTCACTCTTTTTTTTGATCGCCTTTTTTTCGTATCATATATTTTAGTAATTATTATTAATTAGGTATCATTCGAAAGCTTACGAACTCAAAATTCATCCTGTGAAAACCGTTTTGAAATTGGACGTTGCGTTACCATGGAAACGCTACTTTAAATTCTTTTAGCAGGCTCCTCCCCTAGTGGGCGGTGTCATGTTTCATATTACAACATTTATTTTAATTGTTTACTTTATTATCAAAATCTTTTCTAATCTTGACAAAACACATATCATCGGAAAGGTCTGAGTCTCAAGGTTCCATATTTGGTGACTGTTTTGTGATGGAAGTGACATTTGGACAGAAAATTACAGGAACATGCATAAAAAAAAAACAATCAATGGAATTTGAATGACACCCGGAGGCTGTTTTTGGTACAGCGCCTAAACAAAATCTCATGGGGACTTCAATTGTTGTGATATCAACTTCAAATTTGGAACACAACTTGGTTAGACATATGGCTTTGATTTTATAGTAATTTTAGATTAAAACATTTTTGTAAAATATATATTTTATATAAAATAAAAATATTTAGTACAGTATTTTTTATTTACAGTACATTTAAACTTTCATAACTTTTTCATACTTTCATATTTTGAATTGCTTTCACTTCAACAATAATCTGCCGAGGTATATATTCCAAAGCATTCTTGAATTACAGCCCTTTAAGTTTGGATAGTGCATTTTCATGTGTATTCTCAAAAAGGGGGGTGACAGTTAAAGGGATAAGCCATTTTATAATGAAATATATGAACACAAGAAGCATTTTAAACATTATGTATAACTAATGATACTATTCATCATAAAATGTTTACAGAGTAGGCCTAATAAGGAAATGTTGTTTACTATAATAGTTGAGTATGATTTACTTTTTGATTTGTGTCAATAGTAAACGAAAATGTACTTGTATTAATCTGCAAAAGGTTCACATACAGGAGCTTTGTGTATGTGTGTTATAATGTATAACTAGTCGTCTATTTTGAAGATATACATGTGCATAAACAACGACTAAAGCTGCCAGAAGTTTTTGCCTTCAAAAGACACATTTAAATGATTAAAACTAGAGGCATATCTTAACTTTAGTGTTACTTTAATCATGTAAACTACCAATATACAGCATGTTATATGCAGATGTGTTTGGGACAGAGGGGAACCCGGTCGCATTTGCAGCATAAATCAAAGCACGAGACGTACTGGGGTCGGAGAAGAACACCGGAAAATGTGACCGAATGGACAATATTTGTCTGTATTTGCAATACACACGCCACGGTTCAGCTGCGCGAGACGAACACTGGCATTTAATTGGCTTTACAGAGCGAACAAAGCACAGTTTTACTCGGCTTCTGTTTAAAGTACTCCCACACTTTTGAATGTCGCGGTCTGGCTTTATATGATAAATGATCATATTCACTATGCCCGGGAGCAGAAGCCGCCATTATTCTAGATCTGTTCTATTCTAGAACGTAAATAATGTGACGAGTCGACGCATTTTCGTATTTGACGTCATCGATGACGTCGACGCGTCTGCTATGACACTTGTTCACACTGCAGTGAGAGGAAAGCGCTTCTGCAGAATAAAACCGCAAACCGAGGGGAACGCGGATATGATGTCATCGACAGGCCACGCCCTCACACGTCCCGGTTTCTTGGGTAAAATAGCATCTCACTATTTACAAATAGTTGGAAGCATTTGGGATATTGTAAGTACTGAACACAATATATAACACTGGCCTAGTGGTGTTTGGATATTTGACTGAAGAAATGTTACATAGTGCAGCTTTAAAAAACTCACGGCGTGAGGAATGTCTCAGGTGTGTGAGCTGGTTCGCACCGCGGCATTGAAACGTGTTATAAAGTCAACCGAAGCTGCCTATGTGGAAAAACATGGACATACAGGCTGATTTTCCTACAGTGAGGGAACACACTGTTTCCCAGTGTTCTCCCGCCGGATCAGAGCGAGTGTGTGGAGGGGGATCGAGATGTCCTCTCCTTCAGCGTGACCTTTAGCTTTCACACAGATCCTGAGCTTAGCAGCCGCGCGGCCACCAGAGCCGCTCTGTTCCTCAGACACTCACTGCACATACAGGCCGTGTTGGGATCATTGCATAATCGCACGGCTATTTCACCTAATTATGATTATTTTGGATTATTTTTAAAATATGCGTTTGATGCGTTAGATTTGAGAACCATCTGTTTGAGTGACAGGCCATTTTTACTACGGTAAACACAATAAAATATTACAAATATGGGAAATTAAGGTGTGTGGGTTAAACTGAACATGTTTGTGGTAATGGGATTAATATTTATAATATTAATTGTAATTTGAAAAAAAATATTCTACCATATGCAATATTTTTTTATTGTTTCTTTGTAAAGAAAATTTAACATTTGATGGAAAAATAAAAGTAATAATTGTAAAATAAATGTTATAAAATATACAACATTAGTGTTATTTGGAAGTGGACTAAAAATAGTAAACCTAAAATATTTATGTAGACTTTTTAGTGTATGATTCCACATTTTTCTTTTAAAAACAATGTAATATTTGATAAAAAAAAATATTTTAAAACAAATTGTTATAATTACAATATTATAATTGTTATCACTATAATACTATATAATTATATTTATAATTATTAAATATTTGATAAAATATTCAACGGGGTAATGTGAATTGGACTAAAAATACTAAGGCAACATTTTGTTTTAATATTTAAATATATATATATATAAAAAAATATAAAAAAAAAAAAAATATATATATATATATATATACAAAAATGTATATAAAAATGTATTATACAATGAAAGGTACAATAAAAGTTTTTTGTATGTTTCGGAAATTTCGTTATAAAGAAAATGTTACAGTTGATTTAAAATAAAAAAATATATATATGTATATATATAGATAGATAGATAGATAGATAGATAGATAGATAGATAGATAGATAGATAGATAGATAGATAGATAGATAGATAGATAGATAGATAGATAGATAGATAGATAGATAGATAGATAGATAGATAGATAGATAGATAGATAGATAGATAGATAGATAGATAGATAGATTAAAATGTTATAACATATACGATGGCAGTGTTATTGGGAAGTGGACTAAAACACTAAACCAAAATTTTTTTTTTGCTATTTAAAATATTTATGTTATTCTACACACATGCAATATTTGTTTACAAATTTTTTTATTTTACATTTTATTGTATGATTCCAAATTTTTCTTTTTAAAAACCCTTATCATATTTGATATTTTATAACAATTATAATTATAACAATTTGTTTTAAAATACATTTTGTCATCATTATAATACTATATAATTATAGTTATAATTATTAAATCATTTATAAAATATTCAAGAGCAGTGTTAATGGGAAATTGACTAAAAATAATAAGGCAAAAATTAGTTTTAATATTTAAATATTATTAAAAAAATAAATATCTTTGTTTACAAAACCATTTATTGTACATTTCATTGTATGTTTCGAAAATTTCGTTATAAAGAAAATGTAACAGTTGATATATTTTTTTTTTTTTATTATATATAAAAAATAAATGTTATAAAATATACAACAGCAGTGTTATTGGACTAAAAGTTGTAAACCAAAATGTTTAATATTTAAAATATTTATGTGATTCTACACGTGCAATATTTGTTTACAAAGCTTTTTATTGTGCAGTTTATTGTATGATTCCAAAATAATTTTTTTAAAGAACATGTTACATTTGATGAAAAAAAAAAAAAATCTTTACATGTCAAAAAATATTAAATAATTGTAAAATAAAAAATACATGGTAAAAAATAAATACATCACAGCAGTGTTATTCGGACTAAAACACTAAAACACCAAAATGTATTTTTAAAGAAAATGTATTATTTGATAATAATTGTAATTTTATAATTAATCATTTTAAAAATAAATAATGTATCAATATTTATGCATAAAATATACAACAGCTGTGTTTAATAGGAAGTTGACTAAAATATCTTTAATATTTAAAAAAATATATTTGTTTACAAAACCTTTTATCTGTACAATTAATTTGTATAATTCAAAATATTTTTTTAGAAAGAATATGTAACAGTAAAAAAAAATTAAAAATTAAATAAAAATATTTTTTTAATATAAAATAAACAAACAGCAGTGTTGATGGGGAGTGGACTAAAATAGAAAACCAAAAAGAAAACAATATTTTAATATTTGATTCTATCCCTGTGCAATATTTTTACTGTACTGTGTTATTTTATTGTGTGATTCCAAAATTCCAAATGTAACATTTGCTGAATTTCTTTTTATTAAATCATTTAAAAATGAATAATTGTTATAATTATAATACTATAAAGCTGTTGTTATAGTTATTAAATATGTTATAAAATATACAACAACAGCAGTGTTAATGGGAAGTGGACTAAAAATAGTACGCCAAAAAAGTTTTTAATATTTAAAAGAATATATTAAATGTTCAGTGTGAATGAATGGCTTCTGTGGAAGTATTAACCTCAGCAAGTGACATGAATAAAACATTGAAATTGTTCTCAATTGCTGGTGTGAACATTAATTATGGTAGCATCTTCTCGAGCAGACGCTTTCACACCAACCAAAGAAACCTCTGACGTCAAACGTGTGTCTACACCTAAAGCTCTCGTGTGAAAGTGCCCTAAAATACGCCTTGTGCCTGTAATAGTAACATCCTCCCTACACTTCTAGTAGTGCATACAGTATGGCATCTTTTCTTAGGCCCAGAGATTTCCGGCCTGTGTTTCTCATGTGGGCCGCAGCGTCGGGTCCTTATTATAACATCCGTTTATCATCACTCGCTTCTTTACTTCCTCCGACATGCTCACACTACCAGCGGGGATTCCACCTCGTTCCAGGACCGGAAATCAAGAAACAGAGATCTGAGATTGTGCTCAGAAAAATGTATTCATTCTGTTTGGGGAAAATATCTAATTGCGATTATTCTGGTTAAAAATTACGATTCAAAATGCAATTTTTATTTATTAGTTTTAACAAATGAAAAGTGTGTGTATACATATATAACAGTTTGTGCTCATATATTAATATGACTAATAATAATTACGATTTATTTTTATTATCATTTGATTATTATTGCTAAATACAAATATTTTAACACAATAAGAAATATTACTATTACAATAACAATTTCATGATTGAAAATAGAAAATTGAGTATTTAAGAATAAATATAACAAAATAATAATATTTATATTTTACAAAAAACTGCAGGGTTACCTGTTAACATGCAGGCAGCCTATGACTAAAACTCACTAGAAATGTCTAAGGATTTATTATAAAATATTATATTATTATTATACAAATCTGAGATATCAATTTCTTATTTTTTTGTCAGGAGAATCAAGAACGATGTCTTTAATATGAAACATGAGCATCTTATGCATCCACTGTGGGGGAAAAAAAACTCCTGTACACTGGATATCATCTGTATATGGTTATCATCAGGTGTTCATCATTAATGCTTAATCGTCACACTGCTTCAATGATACTTTAACCCAGTAGTGAGCACACACATGAACACTAGGAAGTGTTATTTAACATGAGCTTTCTGTGTACTATTACATAAATCTTACCTGTTTCATTTACATATAACTGGCATATATGAATCACATTCAGTTTATCAATACAGTTTCATAAATCTTACCCGTTTCATTAATGTATGACTTACATATATGAATAACATTAAGTTTATTGATTTGTTTACGTTAAAATGATGTAATCCAAATGCATGGAAAATGTATATGCAATTCATACACATAAATCTTATGTTTAGACGTGAATTTTTTTTTTGCACTCATGTTTGATTCATCCTGGAGGCCAGAGGGCGTCGTCGAGCAGAAACGCCTCAGAGAGAAGTCATATAGGCCGCATTTACACTGCAGGTCTTGATGCACAATTCCAATTTGGTGACTATATCCGATTTTTCCTTTAAAAAACGAGATTCAGTGGAATGGAAAAAAAACTTCTTTTAACCCCAAGTGGCTTTTTAACCCTCTGGTGCTCTTCGTTTAGGGGTTGCATCGGTCGTCTTCCCGGTCATAAGTGTCCGGACACCTAAAAATTAAACTTCCTCCACCCCAGTAAAACCAATGCAATTTATTTTTCTTCAATAATATTTTTTCTTTTTAATTTTGTGTTTTGAGATGATTTGATGGTATTTTTATATATTTATGTAATAATTATGGTCTATTTTTGCCATTGAAAATTATACAAACAATTTATTTATTTTTTTTAATACTTAATGCAGTATTTCAGGTTAAAATAGAGACTAGGCCTTCAAAATAAATTTTTTTGAAGGCAGATTAGCGCCCTCTTTTGGAATTCATAAGAAATCATGCAACCATGTGTGTGACCACTAGAGGTCTCTATGGAGAGGCTTGAGAATTCCCTAGTTCTGTTTTGAACACATTTAATGATTTTTTTTGATGGATTTGAATATATATTTAAAAAAATCTCAAAGACTATTTATTATAAAGTTTTTGTTAGAAATATAGACTTTTTTTTCTCTGAATTTGTGTTTTTGCCGATTTCCCATTCATTCCCTATGGTGTCATTTGACCGAAGAGCACAAGTGTGAGTATTTTTTTTTACGACGCTCGAATCATGCCCTCAATTTTTTGGTATGTTTACATACTTAATGCTAGAAAAGTTTCATATCATTCTGATGAAGCTGTGATTTAAAAAAATTCCAAATGTGTTTCATAGGTTCAGTTTTTCATAGGTGTGTGTGTGTGTGTGTGGATGTGTCAATATCACACTCTTGATGTTTTAGAGTGTCCCTTCTTTACTGCTGTGTACTTTTTTTCCAGCATTGTGGCCGTTTTGTAGATTGTACACACACAAGTTCTATGATTTTTTGTGTTTTTGCCGATTTCCCATTCATTTCCTATGGGGGTCATTTATGACCGAAGACAATGACTGCTACTTTTTTTTTTTTTTTACGACCAATTAGCATGCTCGAATCATGACCCCAATTTTTTGGTATGTTTACATACTTAATGCTAGAAAAGTCACCAAGTTTCATATCATTCTGATGAAGCTGTGATTTTAAGAAATTCCAAATGTGGTTCATAGGTTCAGTTTTTCATAGGTGTGTGTGTGTGTGTGTGTGTGTGAGTGGATGTGTCAATATCACACTCTTGATGTTTTAGAGTGTCCCTTCTTTACTGCTGAGTACTTTTTTCCAGCATTGTGGCCGTTTTGTAGATTGTACACACACAAGTTCATTTCCTATGGGGGTCATTTATGACCGAAGACAATGACCGCTACTTTTTTTTTTTACGACCAATTAGCATGCTCGAATCATGACCCCAATTTTTTGTGTGTGTTTGCATACCTAATGCAAGAAAAGTCAAGCTGTGTGATTTTGAACATTTCAAAACAGAACATTTTCCGGTCAGAAGTGACCGAAGAGCACCAGAGGGTTAAACATGCAGCTCGAGATCTGTTGCGAGGCGAGTCCGAATGCAACCAATGCACTTGACACTTGAGTGCACGAGAAGTTGAGTCTCCTTAGTACTACCACACTTTCATCTCTCCATCCACAGAACGCAGCTGCTCTTCTGACCAGCGTTGTGTTCTTGAGCTCCTAATGATAATGGATAACCGGATTTAAAGTAGACGCTCTGGAGTCTTCCTGTCCGTCAACTCGAAAGAGGAAAACAGACTGAAATCTCTCTGGCAAAAGTGTGTATTAACCCTATCACATGCTGAGTGTGTGACAAGTCAGCTGTTCATGCGCATGGACAACACAAACACAGTTGACAAAGCCTTGAGGATATTAGACGTCAAGAAGATGTGAGAAATCGTTGAGTTCAAGATCCACAGAGTCACATGATGATGTTGATGAGCTTTTGTTGTGTATTAAACAAAAGATCTCTGCATTTATTCCACTTGTTACGATGCATTAGTTATCATGAAGTTTAGGATTAATCCATGCATTTAATGTTAAAGTATCTTCCTGTTTGGTTTATAAATGGCCTCCAGTGAGATTTTCTCACGTCATAAGGTCATTCCAGTATTTGCGATGTGTGATAAAGTGTTTGTTTGTTCTTGTTGACCTGAAATGCTTTGGCGGTGTGATTTTGTGTGTGTGTGTGTGTGTGTGTTTGGTCATTCTGCTTGTGTTTTCTATGCATCACATGCACCATTTATCAGCATTTTATTTCAGTCTCATACTGACACAGTATATAGAGCTTCATTTGCACCGTTATCACACACTGAAACACACTCAACACACGAACAATTCATGCATTTTCTTTTTTAACCCTGAAATGCATGCAAGTCAGAAAGTGCACCCAACTTTTTGGCTTCATTTGTCTTTGGATGTAATCATTCATCTGATATTGGACTCCTCAAGATGTCTTTATATTATAATGTGGGTTTTTTTTCATATGCATTTTACATAACGTATTTTTTTGTATTTAATAGCATGCTACTCATGCTCCTGTTCAGATTTGTTTTTAATTAGAAAATGAATTACAATATACACTATATTGATATACATGCACAAGAACTTTAATGCCATCCCATTCTTAATCCGTAGGGTTTAATATGGAGTCGGCCCACCCTTTACAGCTCATCCATGTCTTTATGGAGCGACGCTTTGTGCACTGGTCAGTCATGCTGGGACAGGAAGGGGCCGTCCCCAAACTGTTCCCACAAAGTCGGGAGCATGAAATTGTCCAAAATGTCTTGGTGAAGCTTTAAGAGTTCCTTTCACTGGAACTAAGAGGCCAACCCCTGAAAAACAACCCCACCCCATAATCCCCCCTCCACCAAACTTTACACTTAATTGGGTACTGAACTCTGTACTTTTATGCGCACCGACCGAATTACGTCGGTACTACCGAGTACCGAATCACATTAAATCAATCGGTACCAAATTTCGGTACCCGAGAACGCATCTGGTGATTATAGACGAGTGTCTGTGAATAGTAAAAAGCCAAAAACACTATGAATCCTGCGTGTCTCTGTGTGAAAGATTGCCGTAGTAGCGCGTATTACCCCCCCCCCCCCCCCCCCCCACACACACACACACACACACACACACACACACACACTCACACTCACACTCACACTCTCTCTCTCACACACACACAGACTCACACTCACACTCTCTCACACTCACACTCTCTCACACACACACACTCACACTCTCTCTCTCTCTCACACACACACACACACACACACTCACTCACACTCACACTCTCTCGCTCACACACACACTCTCTTTCTCTCACACACACACTCACTCACACTCACACTCTCTCTCACACACACACTCACTCACACTCACACTCTCTAGAGCCACTGAGAGTCACTTTATGAGCATTTTACCGTTTCATTTGAGAAAAACGACCGTCATGTCAAGGTCTTCACGGCAATTCATCAAAATAAAAGTTTGGCTAACTTGACATATATATTCCTGTTGTACAGTAGAATTTAGACACTCTCATGTAATAACAATACTAACACTAATATAATAAGAATAAATTATCAAAACTTTATTTTTTAAGTAATAAATTACCATTTTTCTTCACGTTTTAATTTAAACCATATAAAGCTCAGTTGTGCAGCACTTTGACAAAAAAGTTTACTTAAATTAACAGATAAATGAAATTAATTGTCTTCATTTGATTACCATAAAACACACAACACATAATTTGTGGGAAATCTTTTCATAGAAATAATAATAATATGGTTGTTTTTATGAATTAAATTAAGTAGCTAGTAGCCTACTATTTACTAGTAAATATTACAGTAATCAAACATCACAGACAATGGCAGACAGAGATAGGGCTGAAACGATTAGTCGACATTGTCGATATCTTTGTTGTCGAGTAGTCGTTTGATCTCATGTGACCTAATGTAAGGGTCTGCAATATCAGTGCGATTTGACCGGTGTAGTGCTAGAGTGTAATGCAGCCCTTACAAATGTTGCGGTAAAAGAAAACAGAGCGAATGACGGTAGATAGCAAGATGTGGGCAAGTTTCACAAAACTTCAAACTAAGGCTGCGTCTCAATCAGCTCTGGTTCAGTGGTCAGCGCACTGATCAGGGATCAGCCCATTGACTCGTGTCCTGACCACTGAACCAGGAGCTGATTGAGACGTGCAAGGCCAAACTTTTCACGGGAGCACAACGTGCATGTTGGAGCACTTAAAGAGGAAACAACTAACTAACTAGCAGCAAATCTCTTTATTAGAGAATGCAATGCTACTAATAATTGTAGTAATATTAACAATAATAATATGATTACAGTAATGTGATTTATTTAGCATAGAATAAAGTTTGATGGAGTTTGGAGTCAGGACTGTTTTTATTATTATAACACTATTAGGTGTTATAGTCTCATCACTCGCCTGTATTTTGTTCCATATGCATGAAGACTTACAAGAGGCGATGTTAGGAAGAATATCATGTCAGTTACTTTTTCATATTGTTAATTAAAAGGTGAATGAGAATCTGTCAGCTCAATTGTCATGTAAGAGATTAATATTATGTCATTTTGTCTGCAATGTCATTTGCAGATTAATATTTTTACCATTCTTTGTGTTCTGAAGTAAATGTCCTCTTTTTCTGTTTCAGTTCTAAGAAAAGCAGTGGGTCTATTATTGTTTTACAAATGAAGCTCTTAAAGGGATAGTTCACCCAAAAATGAAAATTCTGTCATCATTTACTCACCCTCAAGTTGTTCCAAACCTGTATGAGTTTCTTTGTTCTGCTGAACATAAAGGAAGATATTTTGAAGAATGTTTGTAATAAAGCAGAGAGAGCAACCATTCACTACCATAGTATATTTCCCCTACTATGGTAATCTGCTTGGTTACAAACATTCTTCAAAATATCTTCCTTTGTGTTCAGCAGAACACATACAGGTTTGGAACAACTTGAGGGCGAGTAAATTATTAATTTTCATTTTTGGGTGAACTATGCCTTTAAAACTGCTGCAAAGAGATGTTTACATTCAAAAATATATATTGTTTTGTCTCTAAAGCAGCTAATTTTTGTTAATTATTATATATTTTTTTCAATTGAAAGAGAACAGAATATTTAAACAATGCTTAGAGGGCATTTGTGTGTGATTTGAGTTCTGAGAACTTGGCTCGAAGTTAATTAAAACAACCATTTCAAAAGCTGAAGTGATTTTCTTTTTTATATATTATAGTTAGAATATGTATAACTCAATGTTTTAACTAATTGGGAAAGCTGAATAACCGTTTCAAATTTGCATGAAATTGTCCAAAATGTCTTGGTGAAGCTTTAAGAGTTCCTTTCACTGGAACTAAGAGGCCAACCCCTGAATAACAACCCCGCCCCATAATCCCCCCTCCACCAAACTTTACACTTAATTGGGTACTGAACTCTGTACTTTTATGCGCACCGACCGAATTACGTCGGTACTACCGAGTACCGATTCACATTAAATCAATCGGTACCAAATTTCGGTACCCGAGAACGCATCTGGTGACTATAGACGAGTGTCTGTGAATATTAAACCGCAAAAACACTATTTAAATACGAATCCTGCGTGTCTCTGTGTGAATGAATGCCGTAGTAGCGCGGATTCACACACACACACACACACACACACACACACACACACACACACACACACACACACACACACACACACACACACACACACACACACACACACACTCACACTCACACTCACACTCACACTCACACTCTCTAGAGCCACTGAGAGTCACTTTATGAGCATTTTACCGTTTCATTTGAGAAAAACGACCGTCATGTCAAGGTCTTCACGGCAATTCATCAAAATAAAAGTTTGGCTAACTTGACATATATATTCCTGTTGTACAGTAGAATTTAGACACTCTCATGTAATAACAATACTAACACTAATATAATAATAATAAATTATCAAAACTTTATTTTTTAAGTAATATATGACCATATATTGTTATAATAACAATAATCAATGATTAGTCGATTAATCGATCTAATAATCGTTAGATTAATCGATTATCAAAATAATTGTTTGTTGCAGTCCTAGACAGAGAGCAGGGCAGCTCTGGGATAATGTCAATAACACTTTGTAACGTAGTTTGTATTTTCAGGGAAAAAGGAGGCGGGGACCGGCGAACGTTCAATAACTTTTAAGCCGGGTGCGATTTTGGCCACAATTTGGCCAAATTTTGAAATCCTAAAAGATTTCTCTGATCCTAGGCTAAAATATGAAGTCTTTGATCCTTAGTTTGACATGTGCACCGACAACCGATTAATGACCGTTGCGATCAAATTTCACCTCGGACAAAGCTAGCTCTTGTTTCGCATATTACATAATGTAGAGCTCTTGAAGCACACGGCTCATACAGGAGAGGTGTTGAAGAAGCATCTAGTGTGCTTTCACTGATGTGTTTTCCATCAAGCGACGCTCTCAGCATGATATTAATGCCGTATTCTGTAGTGTTTGCTGCGTTTCCTTCACAGGAATGTTGTAAACCGACCGCTGACGGCTTCACAGGCGCCTTTGATGGAAATGGCAACAGGGAAGATGGATGGAGATACTGGGCGCCCAATTAGAGAGCAGGATTATGTTACATAAGGGTTTCTATCGAGCTCTGGAGACGAGGAGATGCCCACCTGATGGGCCTGAAGCGGGCGCAAATCAGCCTCAGATAATGACCAGCCTTTAAAATCAGAGGAAAGTGGATGAAAGGAGCATGGAGGATAAGTGGACAAATGGATGGATGCATGGATTAGGGAGGACTGGCTTACAGAAGAAAGAGAGTGAGAGAGAAAAGAGAGGAGATGGTTGTTATACAGCGGCCACACTTGGAGATGTATGAATGTATTTGCATTATAAACCTTCACATAAATCAAATAATAAATCAAAACATGGAACATTTTTTTCATTTTAGTCATTTAATTACTCATTTATTAATTGATATGTCAAGTAGTTTATTTATTTATTTGTTCAGCCAGTCATTTATTTACTTATTAATTTTATTTATTTATTTATTCAGTCAGTAATTTACTATATATATATATAAAATGTTTCACATAAGGAAGTTTTTTGATAATAATACATATTTTGTTCAACAATGAAATTAGTTCTGCAAAAACATTTGTAGCAGCAGTTTAATTGTATTATCTTTGAGATCATTTTTGAATTTTATAGACTTTTAGTGTCAATAATTTCTTGTGTTTTTGTAATTCTTATTTTTTTTAAACATGTCTATATAGTTCATACATTTTTATTTCATTGTTATTTTATATTTTAGTTTTAATTATCTCAATTATTCTCATTAAATCGTGTTAAACTAAATAAAAATGAGATGTTGCTTTAAAAATTAATTAATTCAGTTATTGTTTATTTTATTTCAAGATTAATTTTGAATGTTTTGTAGTGAACTCGATGTGCTATCTTGTGTCTAATGCAATGACATTCATACAATTCAAAGTGTCCAAAGTATCCAAATACATTAGCATTCATTTTCTGCATCTCTCGAATGATAATATGCTTTACCCCTTCAGATTTGACACCTATCGGGCATAACATTATGACCTAATATTGTGTTGGTCCCCCTTTTGCTGACCTGTCGAGGCATGGACTCCTCTAGACCCCTGAAGGTGTGCTGTGGTATCCGGCACCAAGATGTTAGCAGCAGATCCTTTAAGACCTGTAAGTTGTGAGGCAGGGCCTTCATGGATCAGACTTGTTTGTTCAGCACATCCCACAGATGCTCGATTGGATTGAGATCTGGGGAATTTGGAGGCCAAGTCAACGCCTCAAGACCAGGCCAGCTTCTTCCATTGCTCCGTGGTCCAGTTCTGATGCTCACGTGCCACTGTTGGTGCTTTGGGCGGTGGACAGGGGTCAGCATGGGCACCCTGACTGGTCATACGCAACAAACTGAGATGCTCTGTGTATTCTGACACCATCAGAACCAGCATTAACTTCTGGAGCAGTTTGAGCTCCAGTAGCTCATTTTTCCTGCTTCTAACACTTCAACTCTGAGGACAAAATGTTCACTTGCTGCCTAATATTTCCCACCCACTAACAGAGATCATCAGTGTTATTCTGTATATTCTGATGAAAGACGTTTTATCAAGTGCTGATCTGTTATTCTGAGCATGAACAAAACCCCAGTGCAGTTCTTCTGTAATAGACGTTTTCTCCTGAAAGACAGTAAAGTCAAAGTTTTGTCTTATGTAACAAAGACGCTTGTTATTTGGAGTTATGGAGTCTTTTTTCCCACATATGGACGTGAAAGCATTCTGTCAGCTTCTTGACGTGCACTGTTGGAATTCAGTTTCTGTTTTTAGTCGATCTTAATTGGATCCTAAGTGGTTTAGTTCATATTCTGTGTGGGGGGCTTGTCATTCTCCGAAGCCACAGAACGATTTAATTAACAAAAACTCTAATAGACTTGTGAATCTTTGTTGGTTTGAGCCTGGAAATGTAGCTATGAGTCATCATAAGCCTGGTCTCGTAACGAGACTTTAATTAAGGATATTTTCGGTGTAATTGCAGACTGCAGGCTGGATGTTGCGTGCGTCATTACAGGATTGAGTTCAGGAGAGGTGTCAGAATGCCACTGTTTATGACGTTTCACCTTTGTGTGTTTATACTGATTGAGACCGTTACCTAACTTCACATCTCGGGTGTTGTGTGTTAAACTCGGCATCGTCTATTGAGTGTCAATTCGGCATCAATGCAGTGATAGGCCATAATCTAGTATAGCCGTCATAGCCTGGACGTTTCTCTGACGGCATTCGTCACGTATGTTTGTCTCGCTTCAGAGCGAGGCGAAACAAAAGCTAGTAATAAAACTATTTTAACATTTACAGCATGAGCGGAACGGGTTCGGTACAGCAGTTTTACAAAATTGAACAGAGCCCAAACTCAGTTGCTATATAACACTCAAATAACATGTAAACTTCACATTAGCAATAACTTCTAAATTTAATTATAAAATCCACTTATAATCTCGTTTTTGAAATATAATCATTTATACACAGTGTCATTTTCATTATTTAAACATACATGAAATAATGAAGACATCACTAACAGGTTCAGTAGAATAATGAATATATAGGCTAATATAGTGCATATATTTAGTGAAAGAGTTGATTTCTCTGGTGAATAAAAGTCTGTGGACACTGAATGACTGCCTGAGGTCATGTGATGCTACATGACATTGTTTACAGCCGTTATATTGACGTCTTTCCGCCGTTGAAACACTGATGGAGCGATTACACCACATATGATACGTGACAGTAAGTTGTAATGTATCCTCATGCCTTAAGATATTAATTCATGTTTATTCTTTAGGAAGAGATGATCGATCGCGTTCACAGACGACCGCGTTCACGTTGCGCGGCCGCTTGGCATTTATCGTTTGAACGTCGTGATAAAATGGACTGAATACTTCATATGTTTAGATTAGATTAGATTAGATTCAACTTTATTGTCATTACACAAGTACAAGTACAAGGCAACGAAATGCAGTTTAGGTCTAACCAGAAGTGCAATAGCAGCAAGTGCAGGATATACAGTGGTTGCGTAAGCTCAGGGCATAAAAATGTACTGAATATATTTAAATATGTATAAGTAGAGAGATGGTTATTACTATAAACAGAACTGAATTTACAGGTGAATATATACAGTGAATAAATATACAGATGGCTATTACTATAAACAGAATTTTTCAGATAGAGGTATACAATAATATGTTAGGCAAAATGAGGAATATAGCAGTGGATTAAGGTAGTGCAATAAATTATGGACAGAGCTATCCGAAAGAAAGTGTAAAAGTGCAGTGGAAAGTGATTGCATATTACAGTTAGAAGTACGGTGCAAAATGCAAATGTAAACATGGTTACTGTAAATACAGTCGGCAGTGCAAATTAGCATAATCCAGTTAAGATATGGTGGTGCAAAATGCATAAGTAAACAGTTGTTACTGTAATAAACAGTCAGTAGTGCAAATAACAAAGTGAATGTAGATGTGAGGTCGGAGAGTTGCAGTTTATGAGGGACGTGGATCAGCGAGGGCTTGAGTTCAGTAAAGAGACAGCTCTGGGGAAAAAACTGTTCTTTAGTCTGCTGGTCCTGGTCCGGAGGATCCTGAAACGCCTGCCGGAGGGCAGGAGAGAAAACAGTCTGTGGGCTGGGTGAGAGGAGTCCTTGAGGATGCTGCGAGCTCGATGCAGACAGCGTTTCCTCTGGATGTGCTCGATGGCAGGTAGTGGAGTCCCTGTGATGCGCTGGGCAGTTTTCACCACCCGCTGCAGTGCCTTGCGCTCCGCAACAGAGCAGCTCCCATACCATACTGCCACACAGTTGGTCAGGATGCTTTCTATTGCGCAGCGATAGAAGTTCACCAGGATAGCCGAGGAGAGCTGATTCTTCCTCAGTGTCCTCAGGAAGAAGAGGCGATGGTGAGCCTTCTTGACCAGGCTGGAGGTGTTGGTTGTCCACGACATGTCCGCCGAGATGTGGATCCCCAGGAACTTGAAACTGGAGACACGCTCAACAGCCATTCCATTGATGTGGATGGTGTCGTGTGTGCCTCTTGACTCCCTCCTGAAGTCCACGATGAGCTCCTTCGTTTTGGTGGTGTTGAGGAGCAGGTTATTATCAGTGCACCATGTGGCCAGGTGCTGGATCTCCTCCCTGTAGGCAGTCTCATCGTTGTTGCTGATGAGACCAATCACCGTAGTGTCGTCCGCAAACTTGACGATGGAATTAGTTCCATACACAGGCTTGCAGTCAGAGGTGAAGAGGGAGTAGAGAAACGGACTTAGCACACAGCCCTGTGGTACACCAGTGTTGAGTGTGATGGACGTGGAGCAGGTGGATCCTGATCGAACATTCTGGGGTCTGTCAGTTAGGAAGTCCAAAATCCAGTTACACATTGAAGTGTTGATGCCCAGGTCTCCAAGTTTGGCTATTAACTTGGATGGGATGACAGTGTTGAATGCTGAGCTGAAGTCAACAAACAGCATGCGTGCATAAGTGTTTTTATTGTCCAGATGGGTGAGCACAGAGTGCAGTGCCATGGAAACTGCATCCTCTGTGCTCCTATTGCTGCGATAGGCAAACTGGTGTGAGTCCAATGTGGATGGTAGAGAGTCTATTAGGTGTTCCAGGACCAGCCGCTCAAAGCACTTCATAATGATGGGTGTCAGTGCTACAGGGCGGTAGTCATTAGGGCACCTCGGGCTGGAGTGTTTCGGCACTGGCACAATGGAAGTGCGTTTAAAGCATGATGGTACAGCTGCTTGGGCAAGAGACAGGTTGAAAATGTCTGTAAAAACCCCAGCGAGCTGCTCCGCACATGCCCTTAGAACACGTCCAGGGATGTTGTCTCTGGTCCAGCAGCCTTGTGCGCGCTGATCCGGCTCAGTGCCTTGCAGACATCTGTGGAGGAGAGTGTGATTGGTGGGTGGTCAGCTGAGGGTTTGAGCTTGGTGGCAGTTTCTCTGTTGTCTCTTTCAAAACGAGCATAAAAGTAATTTCGTGTGGGAACTCAGATTGAAGTGTTCCACACTTAAAACACGCCGACTGTTAACTGTTAAACATTGCACTCGGAAACCGTTCGGTACACGCGTGTTCCGAACCGAGAGCGGTACGAATACGTGTCCCGTTGCACCCCTAGTTTTTAGTGTTTACCAATGGCGGCTGGTCAATAGAGGGCGCTGGGGCGCCCCCCCCCATCAAAATTCCAGAAATATACATGTATACAAAAATTATATAAAAATGAAATAAAAATAAAATAGTTTACTCATACGACGTGCCGGCTGTTAGTAAGAGCCTCAGTATTTAATAAAAACTGGCTTTGATGGGTTAACTATTTTATATGTTCTTCAATATGTTTCATGGGCGAGGGACGCCGGACAAATGGACGTCTATCTGAGTCCAAAAATCTACGGGCAGCATGTGACCTGAAGCTGGTCTCTAATTGGTTTCTTAAAGATCCTCCAGACGCAGGTCGCTGCGTCCCTGGCGAATCAGAATTGGATGCAATCTGATTGGTTCTCGTCACCTGTCAATCAACATCTGACTCCATTTATCATATTTGTCGAATTTAGAAGAGAATGCCAATTGGTTGTTTAGTCATTTATATCTAATAGTTAATCATACATTTAATTATTTTTAACCCTTTATTGCAATTATATCGTTCCGTTCTGGAAATAGTTAATAATTACAGATTAATTCAGAAAGGATCAAAATTTAACAATTTTATTAACAGTCAGGTAAATGTATAATGCCAATTACATAATCAATTCAAAGATAATTCATACATAACATCAAATATTCCGAAATAGCTTAAAGAGTGAAAGATTTCCTGACCTTTAGAATATTACAGAGCGTTTTCTGTGTTACGGGCCAACCTTGTTAATAGTATTGAGCCCCGAACTCATCGCTGCATCGCTTTAAATAACTCAGACCAGATCAACAACTGTTTCAAATGGAAATGCATGAAAACAAAGGGAATTTAAATTGAGTCGAGTTCCCATTTGGCTTGATTGAAAGGAAACCAAATGGCTCCAACAGCCACACCCACCATCATAAGTAAAATACCTCTAAGCTCTAAAACTCTTATTAACTTCTTGTGTATTTCTGTGCTTATGAGATTTTTGTACCATTCGCACTGAGACATTTCAAACGATACTAAACACATATAATATTGTATAGTGAGAATTGACATTGAAATATACCCAAAATCTATTGGTTTTTTGTGATCTCCCAGGAGAGGGGATTAGGAGTTTGGGACGAGGTAAATACATGCAAATGAAGCCGTTCTCAGTTGATTCACTCAGTGGGACGTCGTCTCAGATGAGAGCGATAATTGTATGAGTGGATTCAGATGTTCATTCATTTTCAGACAGTCTTTCTGAAAGTTACTCATCCAGACAATCTGGCCTGGTTCTTATATTCTTACACTACTCAAGAAGTGTACTATCATGGACTGCTTGTTGCCCATTCATTGACTAAAATGTAGCCATGTTCAGTAATATTGCAATGCATCATGATGAACTGTGATATCGAATCGCATCAAATCATTGACATGATCATTTTAATCTAATCAGATGACCCAGTCTGTTGTGATCAACTTTGCTCTGATTGGTCAGATGACCCAGTCTGTTGTGATCAACTTTGCTCTGATTGGTCAGCAACAGAACATAAAAGCTACAAAACTAAAACTGAAATAAAAATAAATGAACCCTATATAGCAATACTTTTTTTTAATGAAATGAAAAACTAATAAAATGAAAAAAGCACATAATAAAACAACTAAAAAACATTAACATGAAAACAAACAATATAAATCTCTTTGTACTTTTTAATTGAATTTTTAAAATTGTTTTCACAATGAACAAATGATGATTCTAAGCATTTTGAATACATTTTGCCATGGTTATTTATTATTATTTTTAAACGGAACTCTTACTCCTTTCCTTTATATATCAGAAATGCATCATATTTAGTTACTAGTTTGTTTAGTTGTAGTTAGTATCATTAATATTTTTTTGTTGTTAAAATATAGATTTTATTTCCAGCTCAAATACATACACTATATTGCCAAACGTTTTGTTACGCCTGCCTTTACATGCACGTGAACTTGAATGACATCCCATTCTTAATCCGTAGGGTTTAATACGGAGTTGGCAAACTGTTCCCACAAAGTCGGGAGCATGAAATTGTCCAAAATGTCTTGGTGAAGCTTTAAGAGTTCCTTTCACTGGAACTAACATCGTGTCCTAACTACACGCGACGCGATAAGATTCCAGCGACAAGCAACTTGTCTGTCCACACCAGAGGCGACGCAACTACGAGATGCGACAAATCAATCAAAAACCACAGCCAATCAGAACAGCGTGTGGGCGGGCTCTCGCGGCAAGTGCACAGCACCAGAGATTAATCCTGATGGCACTCGCAAGGAAATGGATAAGTAGCCTAACCATAACATAATCAAATTCACAAATATCACAAACATTACCAAAAATACACACTGAGTCACTAAGACAATCTTTGTCATAGAATATACTTGTTTGTTCACAGTTTGAACGTTCTTGTTTCCATTTGTTTAATTTCAAGATCTGAGGTAAATAATCCATTGTTGCTTTTAGTAAGACAGAGCAGGGAGCACTAAATGATATTCAAAGTCACATCACACGCTTTTAACATTAAATAAAGCACATAAACATTACCTGAGATTATGTTTTGTGTTGTTGTTTCAGCCGCAACGTCGCAGAAATAGAAACCGTTTCTAAAATAGAATCTTCGCATGTCGCCGTCGTGGCTGGTTAGGACAAAAACTATAATTAACATGGAAAAGATGCCTTTTATCGCGTGTCGCGGCGTCGTGTCGCGTGTAGTTAGGACATGGTGTAAGGGGCCAAGCCCAACCCCTGAAAAACAACCCCACCCCATAATCCCCCCTCCACCAAACTTTACACTTGGCACAATGCAGTCAAGCGAGTCCCGTTCTCCTGGCAACCGCCAAACTCAGACACAAAATAAAGCTATTGACTCCAAGCACAACTACACAATATTCTTTATTTTTTAATACTATTAGAACAAACTTTTCTTCATGTACACAACATAGAATTACCATACCATCATTTTTCTATAATTATTTATTGTCTTTGTGCCTGAAAACTGAAACTAAATTTCTCTAATATAATTACTTCATGCATCTGTAGCAGCATGTTGATGTTTATTGGGTCAAAAGTGTCTCTCTGCAGACCAAAGCAGCCGCTTTATTAACATGGACATCATAGTGGCGCCGTCCTGACATGATTTACTCCATCGCTGCATGTTCTGTTCTGTTCTGTTTGAGCACCGGCCTGCATAATACACTTCTAATGAGGACTGGACTCTACTAACACACACACACACACACACACCGCTGGATGGATTTCTGTCCAACTGCTTAAAATTGAATCCTAATGATCCTTTATCATCAAATTTATATCATCATCTGCCACTGGATTTGATTTCCATATACAGGACGTTCAGTCCATTGAACTAGCATATTAGTGATCCATAAATTCTTCAGAAATATTAATCAAATCATTTTGATTTGGTGCACTTGGTTACTCGAAAACCCTTGTTTGCGTTTATAAAACGAACGAGTTGCGCAACTGCTTCTGGAGAGTCCATGTGCCAAAATGGCCACTTTCATTCTGGAACAGAACGACCATTTCTGCTAATCATGTCCTGTTTCCAGTCTTAGCATTTCCAATATCTTCCCAAAGCATGTTGGATAATAGCTGCAATTTACTTTGATGTTCGACTGAAGTCCCAGTCAATTAAGTATAAACAAATTACACTGTGACAAAAAAATAAAATAATATTGAAGACTGGACAGTAATGATGCTGAATCAATCACTGGAGTCTGGAATTCATTCGTTTTTACAATACAGTAGTTATTGTTATAATATTATTACATTGTGTAGTACTTTTGATCAAATAAATGCAGTGTTGGTGAGCAGAAGAGACTTCTTTCAAAACATAAAAAAAAATCAAAATTATTTATCATATTTATTATCTATTTAATCTATTATCTATTAATTATTTATTATCATAATTAAAAATCCAATTATTTTGACTGGTTGTGTATATATACATTTTTAAACCAGGATCCTATGAATTCAGATTGAATTTTGTGTGAAATGTACATCTAATTCATGGAATTATGTAAAAACCCCTTGATTATAATAATATTAAATTAAATAATAAAAACACCAGCAACAACATGCAACAGTGGGTTTTCTGTCCAAAATCTGGTTGGTCATTTGGTTAATGATTAGTATCTTAATAACATTTAACTAATATTTCAGATTTAATAATATGAAATCTTAGCTTTTACTGTCCAACATAAAAAGAAACTCCCATATCACTATTATCCAATGACAAACATTTTTTTATTTATATGGGGTCATGAACAGCATTGTTTTATTGTTTTATAATGTTCCCTGCGGTGCACTTATCAGGGCCCGAGCACCATCGATGCAAGGACCCTATTGGATTTGCTCTGTTTATAATGTTATTGTGATTTTACATCAAAAATTATAATAATTTAGAAATAAAAGGCATTTTTCTTACTCTGGTTTTAGGCTCTGATTTGAACGCTCTGTTTGAAGGGGTGTGTCTACTGCGAGACTTCAGTGTAAACGCCCACTGCTGTGATTGGCCACTGTGAGACTTCTGTGTAAACGCCCACTGCTGTGATTGGCCACTGTGAGACTTCAGTGTAAACGCCCACTGCTGTGATTGGCCACTGTGAGATTTCAGTGTAAACACCCACTGCTGTGATTGGCCCCTGTGAGACTTCTGTGTAAACGCCCACTGCTGTGATTGGCCGCTGTGAGACTTCAGCGTAAACGCCCACTGCTGTGATTGGCCACTGTGAGACTTCAGCATAAACGCCCACTGCTGTGATTGGCCGCTGTGAGACTTCAGCGTAAACGCCCACTGCTGTGATTGGCCGCTGTGAGACTTCAGCGTAAACGCCCACTGCTGTGATTGGCCGCTGTGAGACTTCAGTGTAAACGCCCACTGTTGTGATTGACCGCTGTGAGACTTCAGCGTAAACGCCCACTGCTGTGATTGGCTGCTGTGAGACTTCAGTGTAAACGCCCACTGCTGTGATTGGCTGCTGTGAGACTTCAGCGTAAACGCCCACTGCTGTGATTGGCTGCTGTGAGACTTCAGTGTAAACGCCCACTGCTGTGATTGGCTGCTGTGAGACTTTAGTGTAAACGCCCACTGCTGTGATTGGCCGCTGTGAGACTTTAGTGTAAACGCCCACTGCTGTGATTGGCCACTGTGAGACTTCAGTGTAAACGCCCACTGCTGTGATTGGCCGCTGTGAGACTTCAGTGTAAACGCCCACTGCTGTGATTGGCCGCTGTGAGACTTCAGCGTAAACGCCCACTGCTGTGATTGGCCACTGTGAGACTTCAGCATAAACGCCCACTGCTGTGATTGGCCGCTGTGAGACTTCAGCGTAAACGCCCACTGCTGTGATTGGCCCCTGTGAGACTTCAGCATAAACGCCCACTGCTGTGATTGGCCACTGTGAGACTTCAGCATAAACGCCCACTGCTGTGATTGGCCGCTGTGAGACTTCAGCGTAAACGCCCACTGCTGTGATTGGCCGCTGTGAGACTTCAGTGTAAACGCCCACTGCTGTGATTGGCCGCTGTGAGACTTCAGCGTAAACGGCCACTGCTGTGATTGGCCACTGTGAGACTTCAGTGTAAACGCCCACTGCTGTGATTGGCCACTGTGAGACTTCAGTGTAAACGCCCACTGCTGTGATTGGCCGCTGTGAGACTTCAGTGTAAACGCCCACTGTTGTGATTGGCAGCTGTGAGACTTCAGCATAAATGCCCACTGCTGTGATTGGCAGCTGTGAGACTTCAGTGTAAACGCCCACTGCTGTGATTGGCTGCTGTGAGACTTCAGTGTAAACGCCCACTTCTGTGATTGGCCACTGTGAGACTTCAGCATAAACGCCCACTGCTGTGATTGGCTGCTGTGAGACTTCAGTGTAAACGCCCACTGCTGCGATTGGCTGCTGTGAGACTTCAGCATAAACGCCCACTGCTGTGATTGGCTGCTGTGAGACTTCAGTGTAAACGCCCACTGCTGCGATTGGCCACTGTGAGACTTCAGCATAAACGCCCACTGCTGTGATTGGCCGCTGTGAGACTTCAGTGTAAACGCCCACTGCTGTGATTGGCTGAAATCTTTGCACATGAAATAACTAGTATTTCTGATGAAGTGGGCGTTGATCTTCTTCTGCAGAGGCGGTCTTTCACCATCTATTATAGGCAACAAGTCGTTCTCTGGGCTTGGTTACAATAAAAGCTATTTTTGGACTAATTTTCAGTTCTGAAACTTACCGGATATTCTCATAGTATGATGACCTCTAATATGTCTCAGTTCATGACCCCTTCAAACTCAAAATGGTTCTTGGATGAAGTCTCAAATGTTGGTTCATGATTGATAAAAGACATATTTATGTTTTGAGCTGTGGTTTCATGACATGAAACATGACATGAAACATGACATGCGGTTTTATGCCACGTTTTGCCTCATTTATTCCCATCTTGTGAAATATCAAGCCCCGTTTCCACTGAAATTACCCGGAACAAATTGTACCAGGAACTTTTTTTTACAGGAGCTTTTTCTCCCCCAGACCTGCTGCTGTCTGCGTTTCCACTGCGGTCTAAAGTAGCGTGAAGATTAGGCAAATGAGTCCGGTGATGTGGGACTGAGCGACTGCTCCTCCAATCAGAGACGGACAGGAATCATTTTTGCGCGACACTGTCTGCAACAATAACGAGTAGGCCTGTCACGATAACAAATTTTGCTGGACGATAAATTGGCCAAGAAATATTACGATAATATTGTTGTTCTGAGACCATTTTCATCTAAAATAATGATAATGGCATAATAGTGAGATGTGAGATGGTGGTCCAGTGGGTTAAGCCCATCCATCCATCTTCTTCCGCTTTATCCGGGGCCGGGTCGCGGGGGCAGCAGTCTAAGCAGAGATGCCCAGACTTCCCTCTCCCTAGACACTTCCTCTAGCTCTTCCGGGGGGACACCGAGGCGTTCCCAGGCCAGCCGGGAGACATAGTCCCTCCAGCGTGTCCTTGGTCTTCCCCGGGGCCTCCTCCCGGTTGGGCATGCCCGAAACACCTTCCCGGGAAGGCGTTCAGGAGGCATCCGGAACAGATGCCCGAGCCACCTCAGCTGTCCCCTCTCGATGTGGAGGAGCAGCGGCTCTACTCCGAGTTCCTCCCGAGTGACTGAGCTTCTCACCCTATCTCTAAGGGAGCGCCCAGCCACCCTGCGGAGAAAGCTCATTTCGGCCGCCTGTATCCGGGATCTTGTCCTTTCGGTCATGACCCAAAGCTCATGACCATAGGTGAGAGTAGGAACGTAGATTGACCGGTAAATCGAGAGCTTCGCCTTACGGCTTAACTCTTTCTTCACGACAGACCGGTACATCGACCGCATTACTGCAGAAGCTGCACCGATCCGTCTGTCAATCTCCCGTTCCATCCTCCCCTCACTCGTGAACAAGACCCCTAGATACTTGAACTCCTCCACTTGAGGCAGGAACTCTCCACCAACCTGAAGTGGGCAAGCCACCCTTTTCCGACTGAGGACCATGGCCTCGGATTTGGAGGTGCTGATCCCCATCCCAGCCGCTTCACACTCGGCTGCAAACCGTCCAAGTGCATGCTGAAGGTCCTGGTTAGGTCTTGGTGGGTTAAGCCATAGAACTGATATGCAGAAGGTTGCTGGTTCGATCCCAGCGGTCTCCACCAGTGTGTCCTTGAGCAAGGCACTTTACTCCATGTTGCTCCAGGGGGATTGTCCCTGTAATAAGGGCACTGTAAGTCGCTTTGGATAAAAGCGTCTGCCAAATGCATAAATAAGTAATGCAGGTACACCTTTTCAAAGATCAATAAACTTTTATTTCTAAAGACTATTTAACACTGAAAACGGAAAACATTTTAAATATCCACAATAAATGAACAAAACAACCAATAACAATAGAAGCAATGGACCCTCAGTCTGTTATCAAAAAATGAACTTGAATAAATACCAAAAACAGTAAATAAAATGGATGAAAACTGCAACGGATGATTGTGTTTTAGGTGCATATTAGGGTTGGCACGGTTCACAAAACCCACGGTTCGTATCACGGTTTTCGGTTCTGTACAGTTCTTGTTGTAGTTTTTTCTTTTAATCGTTAACACTTCAGAAATTTACTTCAGTATATGATTAATTATCCACAATTTAGGATACAGTATTAAAAAAATCATGCACAAACTGAATTTGACTTGACTTTAAGCACATTATTGGGACCATCTCTGAGGAAAGCTAGGTGAGATTTTGATACAGCAAGAGAGAAGACATTGATGACATGCTTTTCATTTATTTGGCAAAAAAAGGAGAATATGTATTGCTATCTCTACAGGAACTAATGTGCCTTTTTAGCACACACAGATTGAACTTGAAGCACACAAAGTTTAAGCTGAAGAATTAACTTGCATTTATCAAACTGCCAACTTCAGTGTAACTTCAGCGTCCGCACGAGCGCGAGGGTGCGCGCGGCAAAAATGGCGTCAACGCGGAGTGGATAGTAATGCGCGTTAAGTGCGCGAGACCCCATTTCGCTTGGCGGTGTGCACGTCAAATTTTGTAACTTTGCACGCGGCTCTGCAACCGAAGAAGCACGAGTTCCAGGCGAATCTGACCGAGCATGACGTCTCATCACGCTGGCACCCAGTCTGCACGTCGAGTATAAACACCTCCCAAAACTGACGAGGCACACGCAGTCAGAGAGAGAGAGAGAGAGAGAGAGAGAGAGAGAGAGACGTGGAAAACAAGCATGCAAGTGGAAATTATCGCGCCCGGAAAAATTATCGAGCTCATTTTTTTTATTGTGCGATTAATTGATTTATTGACTATCGCGACAGGCCTAATAACAAGTATGGAGAAGATGCAAGCAGCGCTGCTTTAGCTGGTTATGTATTGGTTTACTAAAGATGTAATTAACAAAACGGCGGACGAGAGACGAGCACTGATACTAAAGCGTATTCTGAAAGCTCGTAAAGCTAGATTTAAAATAAGACAACGTATGTTATTATCAGCTATTTACAGGTGAGACAACACACGCCATCAGACAGAAAGAGCAAGACTGATATTCACTGAACGCAGAACGAACCTCGCAAGACTTTTAAAAATGCCGGTTGAAATAAAATGCGGCGTGTGCCAATCAGCATGTTCAGCGTCCAAGTCCCACCCCCGAAAGTTCCCGAACTTTGAAAAAGTACTACCTCGCGAGCAGGGCCGTTCGGAGGTGGAGATATTTACCCGGAGCTTCATTTAGACCCTGCGGTCGAAACACACCGAGTTCCAGCCCAAAGTTCCTAGTTCCTGGGGAAAGTTCCTGCGGTGGAAACGCGGCTTTTGTCTCTGCATTAGTGTGGATATTTGAGAGCGTGCTATAGTCAAAACCTTTCTTTTTCCCAATTAGCAGCCCCTGTCACCTGGATTGACCTACAGGATGTGCAAAGCAAAACAAGTGTGTGTTGCTAAAACTGTCTCCGTACATAACCACCATCTGGCTTCTCATCGTCCTCAAAAGTTCTTCATTAGAGGTTCTTCATCACTTCATCTGCTGTAGTCGCTGGTGCCGTGACCCGGGCTGAACCGGCAATAGCTGAAGAGATGCTCTCTCAATAATTACGAGGTTCAGCAGCTCTAATTCAGCTAAGAGCTGTCGTCTTCCGCCCACAATACAGGCACGGACTATGAATATCCATACAGTGATTACAAACAAAACCTCAGCGTGTGCTGTGAGAGGCTCCTGAAAGAAAGGGAGGGATGAGGGGGTTCTGTAGAGAAAAGAAAAAGCATTAATGATGCAATCAAAAGCTGTTGTTTGTATATTATGCATGTAGGAAAAGTAACTAAGGTTGTGTGAGGACAGGTCGCTTCAATTATTGTAAGAGAGGTCCATAAAAGAATATGCTGAAGAAACGTGATTTGCTGAATAGTGAATATCCATGACAGCAATTCTTTATAAAATATTAAAATGATTGTAAAGATATATTTAGCAGTAATTAATCAAGATATCCTAAAGTTGTGTTTAACCCCCTCGAGTCGGTGGTCGCGCCGGCGCGATCAGCTCTCTTTTTTTCTTATCAGTGCCAAAGAGACTCAAAAAACTCGTTTTTTATCGTTCAGGCAAGTGTTATACATCATTATAATCTGTTATGTTTCTATTTTTTTGTGTACAGTCACAATAAATACAAAATGTTTTGCTTTTTGCAGAATAAAGAAAACAAACATGATGCGCGATCTGCAGCCTCTCTGTCAAAGACGTTCATTCAGATAGTCTTCAGAAAAGGACCTCTAGCTTAGTGAATACTTGTCTCACAAACATGAGACATATGTCTAAAGAAACGCTGAAATGTCAGGTTTTGAAGAATGTAAACCAAATCAAAAACAAATATTCTGTGTTTATGTAATCTGGTTGAAAAGCGATACATGTCGGTCACCCGTGAGCCACTTCATTAGTGCTAATGCGACCACACCCACGGATCGCGCGCTCTATTGAGATTCAAATACTGACGATACCCGCATCAATGCCCACACATCAACTCATACAAACACATCTAGTGAAGCGCTGTGACGTTACTTCAGCTACATCGTTTTGAGAAGCGTTTGAGCAATAATCCTGGATTTATTCTCCTCATGCAAAGCTGTTCATTTATGAAAGCAAAGGACTCCGTCGCTGATTGTAAGATCAGTTCATTCTGTTAGCATCTGTGAATATTAAATGCAAAAAGACTGTTTAAATATGAATCCTGTTGCAACAAATGTCATAGACGCAAGACTGTTTAGACAAGATTTATTTGGCCTGTTTTGGGCAGATTTTAACATGTTTATTGTAAAAGAGCCTAGTGTCACATCAATAAAGCTTTTATTCGTAAATGTCTGCTGCTATAAATATAGTACCAGTCAAACGTATTTTGCTTCATATTGATGTTTAAATATTACAGCCTAATGGTATTTTTTTAGTTTGTCAGAAATTATTCTGGAGTTTTGTTTTGTAGAAAGTGATTTTTTGTTTTGTTTTGTAGAAAGAGAATTGCTTTCTTTAAAGTGAATTTCGTTTTGTATAAATTGTATCTTAATTTTAATTATTTGTTATTTAATTTTTTAGCATGAGACTACTTTTAAAAACAGAAAATAGTACAAAAAAATGCTCTTCTTAGTCATTTGTGTCTTGTTTCTAGTCTAAATATTAAAACATTCTTAAATCAAGATGCATTTACTAGATACGTACAATTTTCAACTAAATAAGAAGAGCATTTTTTTTTCAGTGTAGTCAAAACATTTTTTATTATTTGAAATATAATAGGCCTTTGACTACATTCTAAATAAATGATTCTGGAGTTTTGTTTTGTAGAAAGTTAATTGTTTTCTTTAAAGTGAATAAATTGTATCTTAGTTTAAAAAAAGAAAATCTTAGCATGAGACTACTTTCAAAAACAAAAAATAGTACAAAAAATGCTCTTAGTAATTTTTGTCTTGTTTCTAGTCTAAATATTTAAACATTCTTAAATCAAGATGCATTTACTAGATAAGTACAATTTCAACTAAATAAGAAGAGCATTTTTTTGCTCTCTCAGTCAGGTATGAAGCTAATTCATTATGCAGCTCATTATGCGGGCTGTTATGTTATTTTGTCCTCTCAGGTAATCTCCATCATTATTCATTAGATATCACGCCTCCTCACATACTGGCTTTGTGAAGAAAAACTGTCTTACAAATGTTAAATCAGTGTATTGTTTTATGTGAATGAGTAGGCTCAATGATTCTCACATCAGTTTGAAGCAAAAACTTTTGGCAACAACACCCATTATTCAAAAGTCTTGTGAACAAATATCTATTGTGTGTTTTGAGGCCTTCATTTTAAAACAATTTTTTTTGTTTTTTCAAAAATCATGCATAAACATTTTTCTCTCAAAAATACAAGCATGTACATGCATGTTGCTTAAATATTATGGTAGCCCAGTGTAATTACACTTTTGCCATTAATGTGTTTATAAGTAACTGAAAAAACACAAATGTAAGAGCATGTCAAAACTTCTAAAGGGCCCCAAAACAGCTCAGACTCCTAGGGGTTAACTACAACAGACTGGGCTATCTGACCAATCAGAGCAGAGTCGGCTCTCAGAAAGGAGGAGTTTAGAGAATATTTTAAAGAAAATTAAAGTGTTTTTTGACCTCTGATGCATGTAAACCTCAAAACACAGTTATCAGTCTTGAGAATAGCATCACATGGGCAGTTTCAGTATCACTTTAGGTTCTAGTCTTTCTCAACATCATCAGTTGATCATATGAATGCTTGTTTCACTGATTGATGATCGCTAGATGTGTGCTGATCTCTGATTCACTGTAAGAGAAATGCTATAAAACACCGAAACAAATGTTATAGTTGCCCTCCAATCTCCCACGAGTCTGAGCTTCACTAAAACAGGAGTGTGTGGTTGTGTGTGCAACCCTCTACAATTTGAGTAAAATACTCGCATATGCGAGTAAATCGTCACTCTGGGCTATTAAATGATATCTATCATTAGCCATTGGATAATAAATTCTCAGATTTTACTCGCCAGTGTGTGTGTGTGTGTGTGTGTGTGTGTGTGTGTGTGTGTGTGTGATGATAAGAATAAGTTTAGGTTTTAAGTTTATGTTTACTCACTGAACACTCTGAATGAGCGCTTGAGAGTTTCACTCTCGTCAAGCGATCTATACGATTTCAATTATAATAATAATATTATATAATTGAAATATATATAGATTATATACAGTGAGGAAAATAAGTATTTGAACACCCTGCTATTTTGCAAGTTATCCAACTTGTAAATCATGGAGTGGTCTGAAATTGTCATCGTAGGTGCATGTCCACTGTGAGACATAATCTAAAAAAAAAATCCAGAAATCACAATATATGATTTTTTAACTATTTATTTGTATGATACAGCTGCAAATAAGTATTTGAACACCTGTCTATCAGCTAGAATTCTGACCCTCAAAGACCTGTTAGTCTGCCTTTAAAACGTCCACCTCCACTCCATTTATTATCCTAAATTAGATGCACCTGTTTGAGGTCGTTAGCTGCATAAAGACACCTGTCCACCCCATACAATCAGTAAGAATCCAACTACTAACATGGCCAAGACCAAAGAGCTGTCCAAAGACACTAGAGACAAAATTGCATCATGCTTTGGGGGTGTTTTTCTGCACATGGGACAGGGCGACTGCACTGTATTAAGGAGAGGATGACTGGGGCCATGTATTGCGAGATTTTGGGGAACAACCTCCTTCCCTCAGTTAGAGCATTGAAGATGGGTCGAGGCTGGGTCTTCCAACATGACAATGACCCGAAGCACACAGCCAGGATAACCAAGGAGTGGCTCTGTAAGAAGCATATCAAGGTTCTGGCGTGGCCTAGCCAGTCTCCAGACTTAAACCCAATAGAGAATCTTTGGAGGAGCTCAAACTCCGTGTTTCTCAGCGACAGGCCAGAAACCTGACTGATCTAGAGAAGATCTGTGTGGAGGAGTGGGCCAAAATCCCTCCTGCAGTGCAAACCTGCTGAAAAACTACAGGAAACCTTTGACCTCTGTAATTGCAAACAAAGGCTACTGTACAAAATATTAACATTGATTTTCTCAGGTGTTCAAATACTTATTTGCAGCTGTATCATACAAATAAATAGTTAAAAAATCATATATTGTGATTTCTGGATTTTTTTTTTAGATTATGTCTCTCACAGTGGACATGCACCTACGATGACAATTTCAGACCCCTCCATGATTTCCAAGTGGGAGAACTTGCAAAATAGCAGGGTGTTCAAATACTTATTTTCCTCACTGTATATAGATTTAATATATAGATTTATGATATGCAGTTTTTTTCCGGTAGTGGGCGGAGCTAATGCGCAAACGGCAATCTCATTGGCTGGCGCCCATCTTTTTGATTTCAGCAAATCCGTTTGTGCGAATGCGGTCAACGTGATTAATATTCATGAACCCAGCAGCTCATCAATCCTTAGTGCGTTGTATATTGTTATTAGTAATATTAGTATTATCTTTTAATAATATAATATAATTACTATTTTCTTTTTTTTTACAGAAACACCAACAATATCTTAAGCACCACCACCAGTCCAAAGTTCAGTTAAATGACAAATATGCTTTCATACACGCTTTCCAACAGTTACTAAAGTTCTATCATTAAATAGTGCTTGATTATCATAATATCATAACAGTCTAATGCTTGATTGACTGGTGTTAAGTGTGTACGTTCAGATATTTAAAAAGCTGTGCCATTTTACAAAGATATGGATAAATTTGGTGGAATTATATATTATATATGTATAATAAAGTATATCAGTCTGCCGACTAAACAAAAAAATTTACTAGCCAATGGCGATTCTATTGCCAAGGTGTGTGTAGAGGGTTGGTGTGACTGCATTTGTTGATGTTTCAGGTGGCCAGATGGGAGCACAGGACCCGAGGCCTGACCCGGCTGTTCGGCGGCCCGTACCTGGCCTGTTATTCGCTCGCCCTTCTCATCCTGCTCCTCAATGTTTACCGTAGCCACAGGTAACAACATACACCACTGCCTTTGTATTATTTATTGTTATGGGTCAACTCCGTATCTCCGTATAAATTGATCAAGTGACCCATTTTGCAGCATTTTGCATGAGACCAACGATTCACTGTTTACTTTGCAGCCTTTTATTGATTCCATCAATAATAATACAGTGACATCTGTCTGACGTGGTCATCTGACCGCCACGCTTATTTCATCTGGTCTCGCCGTTGCCATGGCAGCCCTCGTCTCCACGCTGCAGTTGCTGGTGTCATCGACGTTGCGTGTGACATCCAGCAGCTCCGTGTGTGTGTGTGTGTTAGGCTGGTGCTATTTTCTACCCCGTTCTGAGAGTGTGAATATGTTGCAGCACAAACAGACACTGAATACCCTACTGAGCTCAATCGCAACCAGGGTCAGTCCTGTTACGCTGTACACTTTGAACTTTTCCAAAATTGATATGCCTTTTGTTATCATGCAATGAAGTATTTCGATAAAAGGGTATAGCAGACTTTCAGAAGTATGATCAAACTCTGGCACATCCGAAGAGAGTGAGCCGAGATTCACATAAAGGCCTGTCGCGATTGGTCGATACAATCGACTGCGTCAATGCTGTCAATTATGCCTAGTTCATACTGCCCGATTTTAGCCCCGATTTTTGCGAAATCGCAGACAAATGCCAGACATCATAGGCAAACCTGTGCTCGTGCACGTGAGTGACAGTCACGCAGTGTGAATTATCAAAGACGCGATCAGAGAGACTCGCGATGAGTCGCAGACGGCCGTGAGATATTTGGCATGTTAAATATCTGGACCTGTCTGCAATTCAAACTCCTGCTGTGTGAAATTAGTTCTGACTGAAATACATCTGCGATGACCGACGGCCAATGAAAGAGCAAGATACAGGGCAGCGGGAGGTTCAGGGAGGAGTTATAGACCATAATATCAGTATTTTAATAGATATACACTCACCTAAAGGATTATTAGGAACACCTGTTCAATTTCTCATTAATGCAATTATCTAATCAACCAATCACATGGCAGTTGCTTCAATGCATTTAGGGGTGTGGTCCTGGTCAAGACAATCTCCTGAACTCCAAACTGAATGTCGGAATGGGAAAGAAAGGGGATTTAAGCAATTTTGAGCGTGGCATGGTTGTTGGTGCCAGACGGGCCGGTCTGAGTATTTCACAATCTGCTCAGTTACTGGGATTTTCACGCACAACCATTTCTAGTGTTTACAAAGAATGGTGTGAAAAGGGAAAAACATCCAGTATGCGGCAGTCCTGTGGGCCAAAATGCCTTGTTGATGCTCGAGGTCAGAGGAGAATGGGCCGACTGATTCAAGCTGATAGAAGAGCAACTTTGACTGAAATAACCACTCGTTACAACCGAGGTATGCACCGATACCAGTACTCGGGTGTCGGTCCGATACTGTTGTGAAGTACTCGTACTCGTAAAACTACCCCGACACAACCGCACCCGATACCACTTTATGGCAACGCATCTTCGGATGCGGAAAGTTACATGATTCGCCGTGCACACCGGCGCGCCAAGTGCAAAGGGGTCTCGCGCTCTCAAAGCGCACGCCAGCCATAATATGGCTTCATTTTTGCCGCGCTCATCCGAGAGCTAGTGCGGACGCGGCGAGTATAAACCCAGCTTAACCGCTCGTGAGGCAGATACCGCTCGCTAGTGAGTGCTGAAAGTGAAGGGCTGTTTAGTAGGGATGTGCGCAATGACTAGCCTAACCCCGGAAGTATAACAAGCCTAAGCAAGCTTAATTGTTATACTAGTTTGACATGACATGGAAGAAAATGGAAAAGTTTTGTATAAGCTTTCAAAATCCTCCTTCACCCGAGTGGAGATTCATCTGAAGCCTCCGCGAGCGCCAGAGAAAACCAACACATGCAAAACCTGAGGTAAAATTAAATGATTTTGCTGTAAATATAGGCTACACTTTTCAAAATAATATATTAATTTCAAGATATAACATTTACACGACAGAAATTTAAACATAGCCTTTGTAAAAAAATATATATATTTAAAGCAAAACCTTAAATGTGCACAAAAAATGTAAACGACTAGTATTTTCCAGGTCGTCTTGCAGCAGCACTAACGTTTAATCGACTAGTCTCACACATCCCTAAGTTAGCTCAGTGACGCACATTGTAGATGAAACAGAAACCGGCTCATAGCTGATAATGCAGAGAAGCTTCTTTTCATCAAAAAGAACCAGCCTCTCACTTTTCCCAAAAGGGCTGTATGGCTATGATAACGTATAATAATTTAATTCAGTTGTTCTGCTACTGTTGTGTGGTACTGGAATCCACTGAATGTTACCGGTTACATTTATGTGAAATGGGCAGCAGTGCCATGTTTGTTTAGGAAAACACCAAGTTGAATATTAAAATGTCAGCAACAGCATCAATTTGTGTATTTAGTTTGTTACAGTCAGAAAGTGAAAAACATCTGATGAAAATAAAACAATGTTAGAAGAACTGTAATGGTATTATTAAGTACTCGTATCAGTACTCGGTATCGGCAAGTACCCGAATGAGAGTACTTGTACTTGGTCTGAAAAAAAGTGGTATCGGTTCATCCCTACAGCAAAGCATTTGAGAAACCACAATACGCACAACCTTGAGGCGGATGGGCTACAACAGCAGAAGACCCCACCGGGTACCACTCATCTCCACTACAAATAGGAAAAAGAGGCTACAATTTGCACTCGCTCCTGATGCTCTATTTGTGTTTGGTGTGAACGCAGAGTAAGACCTAATGCTTGGGTTTCTTTCCCCGACTGATATCGTTCACTTAAAGCATAACCGACTGTGTTTACATGAATACTCTTCAAGACAGCCATTTTGACCAAACTGTGTGTGTATTTGACAGTGCGAGTGTGTAAAAAGACACGAAACAGAACTGAAGAGACACTTTCAGAGAGGCGGCTTGTGCGCACGTTTCGGTGTGTGTGTCAGACAGTTGTTTTTCGCAAGTTATTGCGTTTAATAACTCTCTTTAACGTCAAGCAAGCCACATAAGTAACAGTCGTGTGCCCAGTCTATTCTCTGCTATATGTGTCAACCTAAAACGTTCACTTTTCACAATGTTGAAGTAGCCTATTAAAATCATTCAGATATTGCATGCGCTTGCGATATGAATATCGCGATATGTACATTTGCGATATTTCGATAATTTCGATATATTGTGCAGCCCTATATAAAGGTTTAAAGTAACTGTGCAACCTGCTGAAAATCGCACCTGTTTCTTGAAAGAAGATGATTTACTGTATGATGCTTACAGTCGCTGGGAAGGCTAGACTTTCAAATAGGGAATTATGCATAAGCACGTCTTTCATTTTCATGCATCGGTCTATGGGGACAGATTCTGCAACGGTACATTGGACACAGACCCATCCAAAGCTATTAGCATACGGTTTAACATCTATAATATTCAGCCACATTCCATTTATAATTATATTTACATTCGTGATTAATCACTGCATGCATAATGCCTTTATTATTGTGTATGATTAATACACTGTGGTCGCTCACAAATCCTCCAAGAAAGCGATTCACAGAGTCTCGCAGGATCTGTAGATTCACAATGCCTTTGACAATGGAACAAACCATAGATGCCTTTTTAAAAGCAGCATTTCTTGCGAATAGCTTTCCCTATGAGGTTATTATTGATTCATCTCATGATAATATTAGACTGTTCTACGTGCGGTTTGTTCTGCCAAGATACAATTTCAGCAATTAAGGGCATTTATCACCTAATTTCTCTAATTTTAGACCCATCAGCATGTTCTCACACAGTGTTAAACTCATTTGTTATGTTCTAGACTGTACGAAAAGCAATAAGACATGAGAAAACATGTCGATTTCAATAGCTGAAGTTTGTTAGGCATGATGTGCAAAGCAGGGCTCGACATTAACGCTTGTGGATTTTTTAAGGGGCAAGTGAAAAAGAATTTGACTTGCCTGACGGACAAGTATCCTGAGTAAAACGTCAAAACAAAAAATAACCAGGGAATCACCAAAGTGTAATAATGATTCTGCATTCAGTTAGTGTAAGGGGTTATCAATATAATATAAAACCAACTGACATTAACAAGGTTGTCCTGTTGACGCTCGCGCAGCCTCTCGAGGAGAAAATCGAAAACAAATGAGCCCCGCTCATACAAAGAAACTCAGTTAACATACACGGTTAAAATTGTGTAGTTTTTATATTTATAACATATGATACAGTTAAAGCTACACTGTGTGATATTTTCCCCCATCTAGCGGTGAAAAGGTATATGACCATCCAGTAAATATTAGTTTCTGTTCCTCCCAATTCCGATTTCGTTTTAACTCCTACAGTGGCCGATTTAGTCCAAGATTAAAGGTCCCGTTCTTCGTGATCCCACTGTTCAAACTTTAGTTAGTGTGTAATGTTGCTGTTAGAGCATAAATAATACCTGTAAAATTATAAAGCTCAAAGTTCAATGCCAAGCGAGATATTTTATTTAACAGAAGTTCCCTTTCAAAGCCTACAGCGAACGGCCGGCTTGGACTACATCCTGGTACTTCCTTCATAAATGACGTCAGTAGAACAGACTAACCTCCGCCCACAAGAATACGCAAAAAAAGGGGGCGTGGTCTTGTTGCTGTCCCACGTGGAGAAGAGGAAGTGTTGCGTTTGAGTGTGTTTGTCGCCATGTCGTCGAGACGCTGTTATTTTCATCCCGGAGTCAAATCACCTTTGTTTGGCTTTCCCAGGGACGCTGTAGAGATCATTGAGCGCATACATCTCCCGTTAAGAGGCGTGACCTTTCCACGTGCGCTAAGCTGCTGTCCAATCACAACACAGGAACCGCTGGCACAATCAGAACTCGTTACGTATTTCTGAAGGAGGGACTTCATAGAACAAGGAACTCATCAGCCGTTTTTAGGACAGTGGAAACAGCGGTGTACAGATGAGTAAATTGTGTGAAAAATACTGTTTTTTTTACACGCGAAACATGAACACATGTTATATTGCACACTGTAAACACAATCAAAGCTTCAAAAAAACACGAAGAACGGGACCTTTAACATGGCTTCCAGTTCGACCTCGTCCATTAGTGTTCCTTCAAGTGATGAGGTTACTTTAGAAAACTATTATAATTTGCAGTTATTTAATTTGTCAGTTAACATGTAGGTTATGACATCTATGTAAAATGAATGTAAAATGAATAATAGTTTTACGTTTTCGTAATTTATTTACCATTTCATTGCTAACATCAGCGATCAGGTTCCCAGACGGATGCAAGCTAATCTTAGTGAAGTAACTTTTATCAGTGCTATCGTTATTCTGTATATTGTACGACATCACTAGCTCCAATATTCACCTTTGTCTTGTTGATTTGCCTGTTGTGTTGCCGTCTTAATTCTCTTTTTCGCTTCCTTGGCGACTCTGTTACATATCCTCGAGAATAAGAGTGATCCTCCATCAGCAACAGACTTTCAAAAAGGCTTTTCATATAGCAGTCTCAAGCAATCCCCCTCTTCACATTCGACACGGTGCCATCGAGTGTTAAAACGAGAAAGGCGAAGCTTGAATTTACGGGTATGTCCCTCTTTGGCTAATGTACTTTCAAGATGGAGGGGCAACATGGCGAGCCCCGTTCGAACCCCTTACCCGTATGTATTTTCAATGGCATATTATAAACTTACGAGATACTTTATTACTTATATTTTTGAAAGAACTAAGTGTTTTTAGCTAAGAATAAACAAAAAAAGTTAGCTTTAAGCAATATCACACAAACAAGAGTGTTCTGAATATCATCACGACTGAAAATAACACTGATTTCATACGGCAGTTCCATAAACAATTAATTAACATTAAGTCACTTACATTTTAGATGCAATATTGACTGTTTTTGTTCTATTTCAGCAGCGAAAATAGTTCCAAACAAAGATCACAGCAGAACCATAACGCGTCTCACAGCAACAGAGTGTGTTACTGAATGATTCAGTGTTTTGAATGAATCGGTTGAATCAAAGATTCAATGACCTATTCCATTTGAACAAATCGACTCAATGACTCACTCATTAAGACGGTCACCTGCCGCCACCTACTGGTGGTTTACTTTCATCTTTCCAACATTTCTTATTTGTATATTCAAAAATATTTAAAATAATCTCATAACATTATTTAAAGCAGCACTAGGTAGGTTTTGCTCTCGGGTCCCCCTACAGTTGGGAAACAGTATTGTCCTCTACTACTGTCGTAAACTCTGTCATCCTGCATCAGGGGATGCATCGCACGTGCATTTGTTGACATGACAGCTATGATAGCCCTGAACACTGCAGGAGGAGTTCACATGCAGGTGTTCTGCTTGAAATGTCTTCATCCCAGGTACAGTGGCATATGTTTCAGCATGTCATATGAATATCATTTCATGGGTTTTATTTTTTTTTTCAAACGCCAAATGATCGCGATGCTCACGTTTACAAGCCAGCATCATTATAGTAGTCTAGTCTATTGGTTACCGCTTTACAGAATCTATATGATACTTCAATTCAATGTTTGAGTGCTAGGTAATAACCATATATCGTCAATATAATATCAAGCTACCATAGATGAATCTTCAAAATTTGAAAAATCGATTTGCATTATAGCTTGAGGCAAGACAAATAAACAAATATCACAGACATGTTAGGTATCCTAAAATATGATTTTGTACGTCTTATGTATTTACTTGCAAGAATGTAGCCCCTACCAAACTTGTACACGCCGTTTAGACATAGGCTTACATAGGCTAACCCTAACCCTCGCACGTCCCAATTTAAGGAAGTGATGGTGGAAGTGACATATATGCCGTAAAGCAGTCGAGATTTGTAGTTCTTTTTTTTCTCGGGTTACAAAACCCGAAACCCGAAGTTTAAAAGTACGATTAAAAACGATACAGACCCCGTCAGGCTATGGCAGACGTGCCATTCAACCGATTGTGAGTCGATGTATCATCACAAGAGTCTTGAAAATATATTATGTAGGTTGAAAAGTTACCTAGTGCTGCTTTAAAGCAGTTGTAATTGTTCAGTGTAAATGATTTAATTTGATTGGTAACAGCCTATAGTGTCTTATTCTAATTTAATTTATAGATCAAATTTAAGAATATAAAAGGAAAGCTGAAGCATAGCCTACATTTAACCCTTTAACTGTCACCCCCCTTTTTGAGAATACACATGAAAATGCACTATCCAAACTTAAAGGGCTGTAATTCAAGAATGCTTTGGAATATAGACCAAAGTTTGGTCTTGTTTTAAAGACGACACTCTGCAGATTATTGCTGAAGTGAAAGCAATTCAAAATACGAAAGTATGAAAGAGTTATGGGAGTTTAAATTTACTGTAAATGAAAAATACTGTACTAAATATTTTTTTATTTCATATAAAATATATATTTTACAAAAAGAATTTACTCTAAAATTACTATAAAATCAAAGCCATATGTCTAACCAATTTGTGTTCCAAATTTGAAGTTGATATCACAAAAATTGAAGTCCCCATGAGATTGTGTTTAGGTGCTGTACCAAAAACAGCCACCGGGTGTCATTCAAATTCCATTTATTGTTTTTTTGATGCATTTTCCTGTACATTTCTGTCCAAATATCACTTCCATCACAAAACAGTCACAAAATATGGACCCTTGAGACTCAGACTTTTCCGACAATATGTGTTTTGTCAAGATTGGAAAAGATTTTGAATATAAAGTAGTTAAAATAAATGTTGTAATATGAAACATGACACCGCCCACTAGGGGAGGAGCCCGATAGAATAATTTAGAGTAACGTTTCCATGGTAACACAATGTCCGATTTCAAAGCGGTTTTCACAGGATGAATTTTGAGTTTGTAAGCTTTCAAATGATACCTAATTTATGGTAATTACTTAAATATATGATACAAAAAAAAGACAATCAAAAAAAGAGCACCAGGCGTACAGTTAAGGGGTTAAAAAGATTATGGAAAAATGCCCTTTATAAAAAGGTAAAAATATCACAAATTCGCAGATTTAAATATGTCAAAGCTGATTGAACACTGGAGAGAATATTGGTTCAGAATAGATTATATTTACAAAAAAGATTTTTTACTCGGACAGGTGAATGACAGATTTACTCATCCGAAGGACAAGCGTGTGAACAGGCTTAATGTCCAGCCCTGCAAAGAATATTATTACAAGCTAAATGCATGTCTTCCAATATTTTTGACTATAGCAGTGAGGTTTCATTTCTCGTGGCTCTTTAGCTCCGCCCACTTCCCGCCTCCACGGACTTGGCTGTTTTCTGAAAGAATCGGTACAGTGTATCTGTCTTTTATAAATATGATAAACTAAAGACTCTTGGGAGATATGAAGCACCAACACTACTCTATTAGGCTTTTACTACTACTTTAGGCTTGGGCCGATAGGTGGCGCTGTTACCAGACGGCTCTTTGCATTGTGGCAGTGATTAATGACATCAGTGTGTTGGGAGATTTCAGCCAATGCCTGTTTGACATTCCTTACCATCAAATGAGTTGAAAGCGAATGCTTTGTAATTTCAATAACGCTCAATATCTGTAAGTTTATTAGCCCATACGTGTGAGCAGAACATGCTAACACTAAAAGCGTTCATATATAATCCTGTCCTTCCGCTCACAGTAACTTCTGATGGTAAAACTGTGCCACGTCTCTCCATAACCCGAACATGACCTTGTGTTTCTCTCTCCTCAGACATTTGTCTCTGTTTTACACTGTTATAGAGTTCAGATTTCACCTCCACATCCCTCATCAGACGCTCCATTACGAGGATCTGACCTGTATTGAGCAGATCTGACTCAGCCGCAGTTACGTCTGTGTGTGTGTGTGTGTGTGTGTGTGTGTGTGTGTGTGTGTGTGTGTGTGTGTGTGTGTGTGTGTGTGTGTGTGTGTGTGTGTGTGTGTGTGAACCTGAAAATGTAGCCTATTTCGCTGACCTTCATTTTGCCAATTACACACCTGTCGGAGTTTAATGCGCTTTCATCCATCCCACATCTGCACTCACTGGATTTCTTTGAAACATGATGTAAGTGATGTTTATATATAAAAGAGAGTCATCTTTATCATTTTTAAAGATAATTTTTCCTTTACTTTAAAGCAGGAGAGACTGTTTTTGAAACGTATACTATTCGTGGTTGGATAACTAGCTGTAATAAAAAAAATGGTACAACTAATTGTAAATACAGACCTGGGGCCTGAAAGAAGTTAAAGGGATAGTTCAACCAAAAGTGAAAATTAGCCCATTATTTACTCGCCCTAAAGTCATCCTTAGGTGTAATCTATCCATCATAAAAGTGCATCCATCCATCATAAAAGTGCATCCATCCATCATGAAAGTGCATCCATCCATCATAAAAGTGCATCTATCCATCATAAAAGTGTATCTATCCATCATGAAAGTGCATCTATCCATCTTGAAAGTGCATCCATCCATCATGAAAGTGCATCTATCCATCATAAAAGTGCATCCATCCATCATAAAAGTGCATCTATCCATCATAAAAGTGCATCCATCCATCATAAAAGTGCATCTATCCATCATAAAAGTGCATCTATCCATCATGAAAGTGCATCCATCCATCATAAAAGTGCATCTATCCATCATAAAAGTGCATCTATCCATCGTGAAAGTGCATCCATCCATCAAAAAAGTGTATCTATCCATCATGAAAGTGCATCTATCCATCATAAAAGTGCATCTATCCATCATAAAAGTGCATCCATCCATCATAAAAGTGCATCTATCCATCATAAAAGTGCATCTATCCATCATGAAAGTGCATCTATCCATCATAAAAGTGCATCTATCCATCATAAAAGTGCATCCATCCATCATAAAAGTGCATCTATCCATCATAAAAGTGCATCTATCCATCATGAAAGTGCATCCATCCATCAAAAAAGTGTATCTATCCATCATGAAAGTGCATCTATCCATCTTGAAAGTGCATCCATCCATCATGAAAGTGCATCCATCCATCAAAAAAGTGCATCCATCCATCATGAAAGTCTATCCATCCATCATAAAAGTGCATCCATCCATCATAAAAGTGCATCTATCCATCATAAGTGCATCCATCCATCATGAAAGTGCATCCATCCATCATGAAAGTCTATCCATCCATCATGAAAGTCTATCCATCCATCATAAAAGTGCATCTATCCATCATAAAAGTGAATCCATCCATCATGAAAGTGCATCCATCCATCATAAAAGTGCATCTATCCATCATAAAAGTGCATCCATCCATCATAAACGTTAATCTATCATCATAAAAGTGCATCCATCCATCATAAAAGTGCATCCATCCATCATAAAAGTGCATCTATCATCATAAAAGTGCATCTATCCACCCTAAAAGTGCATCTATCCATCATAAAAGTGCATCTATCCACCCTAAAAGTGCATCCATCCATCATAAAAGTGCATCTATCATCATAAAAGTGCATCTATCCATCATAAAAGTGCATCCATCCATCATAAAAGTGCATCTATCCATCATAAAAGTGCATCTATCCATCATAAAAGTGCATCCACCCATCATAAAAGTGCATCTATCATCATAAAAGTGCATCTATCCATCATAAAAGTGCATCTATCCATCATAAAAGTGCATCTATACATCATAAAAGTGCATCCATCCATCATAAAAGTGCATCTATCATCATAAAAGTGCATCCATCCATCATAAAAGTGCATCCATCCATCATAAAAGTGCATCTATCATCATAAAAGTGCATCTATCCACCCTAAAAGTGCATATATCCATCATAAACGTGCATCTATCCATCATAAAAGTGCATCCATCCATCATAAAAGTGCATCTATCATCATAAAAGTGCATCTATCCATCATAAAAGTGCATCCATCCATCATAAACGTGCATCCATCCATCATAAACGTGCATCTATCATCATAAAAGAGCATCTATCCATCATAAAAGTGCATTTTGATGGCAAAAGTATAATTTTGACATTATCTGGTGTGTAGTTCCGTCTCTGAATGAATACACAGCACATCGTGATCGTTTCTATCTCAGGATAACATAAATATCAACGAGTCTTCGCTGCCAGATTTCCTTTGAGTGTTTCATCTGTGTTTCCTCCTCATCTCTCAAGACATGTCAAGGACTATCGAGGGCTTTAAAGTTTGACGCACATGCTCGGAACGATCAATAACAAGCCCTCCTTGATGATAATATGCTTTTATTTTCTCTTTGTCTCCTGTCTTTCTGGAGCGCGTGCAGTAAAACTCTTCTCAATGGGACAGCGGTCGACGTTCTGTCTGTTTTCTCTGCTCGGCTCCCGCTCATTGACTTGAGGAAGGCTGTTGGATTATCCTCAGAAACTGGAATTGCAAGTTTATGTGCATTTGTTTTATTGTTCCATTTGCATTTCATACTTATAATATTTCGATTATTATCTGATGTAATGTAGTGAAATGTTTTTTTTTCTCAGTTCCTCATCCCACGAACACAACCAACAAGGAGTTATGGGCATGTAAAATAAAAAGGGTCTGAAATGAACGCTTGCCAAATTGGCGTGGACGAGAATATGTCACTCGCCACTTGGCCGGTAACATTTTTGAATTAATTCCAACAATGCATCAACATGATCAAGCACAGGTTACAGACCAGCGCTGCATCGTTTACAATTTAACATCCCCCTATAGTCAATAATTATATCCCTAAAAACTCCAGCCTGATCTCATGAAAATGCGTATCTATGGCACGAATTGTATTTATCGTGCGATTTACGGACTTTCAACTTGCATATGTCACGCTGTTTATAACGTGTTATATGCAAGTACCCCACACCACTAAACCTACCCAATGGGGTGACAATACGTATCATATGCACGTAAAAACTCATTTTGGCGGATAAATCGCACGATAAATACAATTCGTGCTATAGACCCTTTTTGCGCCGATGTCACAATTACGTCACGGCGTTAGCTGGAGGCAAAGCAAAGGAAACAGCTGTGGTTAAATGCTATAAAACGAGCAGACTGGAGTGTGTGTGTGTGTGTGTGTGTGTGTGTGCCAGGCGCTGGCTAGGCAGAACTTCGGATCGTACGACACAACAACTCATCTGTTAAATCTGTGTATTTTAATTCTTATACGTGTCCATTTAGCATCTAACCATCTAAACTATGCTCATTCATGTTTTCACCATTAAGTAAACTGAGAAATTTAGATATTTAATGTGAATTTTGCAAAAGAATTTGCTATTATAAATAAACCTGTATATTAATAACATTACTAATTTTGGCAAATACATTTTAAAATCGCCATATATCCCCTTGAAACTGCACAACTGTAGAGTAAAAACATTAGGCTGTTAAAAAACCGATATGTGTTTTTAAAAAACGTGATTTTTTTATAAAATCACACGAGTGCCCAGAACAGCTGCTTGTGTAAAGTTTAAGGTAAAAATAAGCATTTGCCTACTCAACAGGAGCTAATGCTGTCAGATGAGGATGAGGATGAGGATGAGGATGAGGATGAGGATGGAGATGAGGATGGAGATGAGGATGGAGATGAGGATGGAGATGAGGATGGAGATGAGGATGGAGATGAGGATGGAGATGAGGATGGAGATGAGGATGGAGATGAGGATGGAGATGAGGATGGAGATGAGGATGGAGATGAGGATGGAGATGAGGATGGAGATGAGGATGAGGATGGAGATGAGGATGGAGATGAAGATGGAGATGAGGATGGAGATGAGGATGAGGATGGAGATGAGGATGAGGATGGAGATGAGGATGGAGATGGAGATGAGGATGGAGATGAGGATGATGAGGATGGAGATGATGAGGATGGAGATGATGAAGATGGAGATGAAGATGAGGATGGAGATGATGAAGATGGAGATGAGGATGGAGATGATGAGGATGGAGATGATGAGGATGGAGATGATGAGGATGGAGATGATGAGGATGGAGATGAGGATGAAGATGAGGATGGAGATGATGAAGATGAAGATGGAGATGAGGATGGAGATGGAGATGATGAAGATGGAGATGAGGATGGAGATGAAGATGATGAAGATGAGGATGGAGATGAGGATGAGGATGGAGATGAGGATGGAGATGAGGATGGAGATGAGGATGAAGATGGAGATCAAGATGAGGATGGAGATGAAGATGAGGATAGAGATTAAGGTGAGGATGAAGATGAGGATGGAGATGAGGATGAAGATGGAGATGAGGATGGAGATGAGGATGGAGATGAGGATGGAGATGAGGATGGAGATGAGGATGGAGATGAGGATGATGAGGGTGGAGATGATGAGGATGGAGATGATGAAGATGGAGATGAGGATGAGGATGGAGATGAGGATGGAGATGAGGATGGAGATGAGGATGGAGATGAGGATGAAGATGGAGATGAGGATGAAGATGAGGATGGAGATGAAGATGATGAAGATGAGGATGGAGATGAGGATGAGGATGGAGATGAGGATGTAATGGAGATGAGGATGGAGATGAGGATGGAGATGATGAGGATGGAGATGATGAGGATGGAGATGATGAGGATGGAGATGATGAGGATGAAGATGAGGATGGAGATGAGGATGGAGATGATGAAGATGGAGATGAGGATGGAGATGAGGATGGAGATGATGAAGATGGAGATGAGGATGGAGATGATGAAGATGGAGATGAGGATGGAGATGAGGATGAGGATGGAGATGAGGATGAGGATGGAGATGAGGATGAGGATGGAGATGAGGATGGAGATGAGGATGGAGATGATGAGGATGGAGATGATGAGGATGGAGATGATGAGGATGGAGATGATGAGGATGGAGATGATGAAGATGGAGATGATGAGGATGAAGATGAGGATGGAGATGATGAAGATGGAGATGAGGATGAAGATGGAGATGAAGATGATGAAGATGAGGATGGAGATTAGGATGGAGATGAGGATGGAGATGGAGATGATGAAGATGGAGATGAGGATGGAGATGAGGATGAAGATGGAGATGAGGATGAAGATGGAGATGAGGATGGAGATTAAGGTGAGGATGAAGATGAGGATGGAGATGAGGATGGAGATGAGGATGGAGATGAGGATGGAGATGAGGATGGAGATGAGGATGGAGATGAAGATGAGGATGGAGATGAGGATGGAGATGAAGATGAGGATGGAGATGGAGATAAAGATGAGGATGGAGATTAAGGTGAGGATGAAGATGAGGATGGAGATGAAGATGAGGATGGAGATGAAGATGAGGATAGAGATTAAGGTGAGGATGAAGATGAGGATGGAGATTAAGGTGAGGATGAAGATGAGGATGGAGATCAAGATGAGGATGGAGATGAAGATGAGGATAGAGATTAAGGTGAGGATGAAGATGAGGATGGAGATGAGGATGGAGATGAGGATGGAGATGAGGATGGAGATGAGGATGGAGATGAGGATGGAGATGAGGATGGAGATGAGGATGGAGATGAGGATGGAGATGAGGATGGAGATGAGGATGGGGATGGAGATGAGGATGGAGATGAGGATGGAGATGAAGATGAGGATGGAGATGGAGATAAAGATGAGGATGGAGATTAAGGTGAGGATGAAGATGAGGATGGAGATGAAGATGAGGATGGAGATTAAGGTGAGGATGAAGATGAGGATGGAGATGAGGATGAAGATGAGGATGAAGATGAGGATGGAGATGATGAGGATGAAGATGAGGATGGAGATGAAGATGAGGATGGAGATGAAGATAAGGATGAAGATGGAGATTAGGTTGAATATGAGGATGGAGATGAAGATGAAGATGGAGATTAAGGTGAGGATAAAGATGAGGATGGAGATGGAGATGAGATGAGGTTGAAGATGAGGATGGAGATGATGAGGATGGAGATGAAGATGAGGATGAAGATGAGGATGGAGATAATGAGGATGAAGATGAGGATGGAGATGAGGATGAAGATGAGATGAGGTTGGAGATGAGGTTGGAGATGAGGATGAGATGAGGATGAGATGAGGATGGAGATGAGGATGGAGATGAGGATGAAGATGAGATGAGGTTGGAGATGAGGTTGGAGATGAGGATGGAGATGAGGATGGAGATGAGGATGGAGATGAGGATGGAGATGAGGATGGAGATTAGGATGGAGATGAGGATGGAGATGATGAGGGTGGAGATGATGAGGGTGGAGATGAAGATGAGGATGGAGATGATGAGGATGAAGATGAGGATGGAGATGAGGATGAGGATGGAGATGATGAGGATGAAGATGAGAATGAAGATGAGGATGAAGATGAGGATGGAGATTAAGGTGAGGATGAAGATGAGGATGGAGATTAAGGTGAGGATGAAGATGAGGATGAAGATGAGGATGGAGATGAGGATGGAGATGAAGATGAGGATGGAGATTAAGGTGAGGATGAAGGTGAGGATGAAGATGAGGATGGAGATTAAGGTGAGGATGAAGATGAGGATGAAGATGAGGATGGAGATGAGGATGGAGATGAAGATGGAGATGAGGATGAAGATGAGGATGGAGATGAAGATGAGGATGAAGATGGAGATGAGGATGGAGATGAAGATGAGGATGGGGATTAAGGTGAGGATGAAGATGAGGATGGAGATGAGATGAGGTTGAAGATGAGGATGGAGATGATGAGGATGGAGATGATGAGGATGGAGATGATGAGGATGGAGATGTGGATGGAGATGAGGATGGAGATGATAAGGATGGAGATGAGGATGATGAGGATGGAGATGAGGATGATGAGGATGATGAAGATGAGGATGGAGATGAGGATGAAGATGAGGATGGAGATGAGGATGATGATGTATGAGAACTTGATATGATGGTTTGGTGATACTTGTGTTCCACGATGGTACAATGTTGCACAACAGCTGAATTTGTTACTTTTTATTAAATATGAAATTTGTAAAACATTAAAAACTGGATAAATTTGTTTCTTCAAGTGTCTGATTAATGTTTTTCATAAATATGTTTCTTTTTTCTACATGAAAATGTCAAAAGTTTCAATTTGTCAATTGTGGTACAGCGTTGCCTTGAGGCAACAAACTTTATAATAATACCAATTCATTTTTTTTTTTAGTGTCTGATTTTAAAACACCACAAATATGTTTTTCTCAGTGATATATTGCGTTAGCCTGACAAGCCAGAGCCACATCGAGATGTTGTGTCAGGGAAAGCACCATTGGCAGAGCTCAATCCGAGGGGCGGGATAAACGGTTGTCTGTCAAATTCCCTCTGCACGCAATTGGATAGCGCCACAACCAACCAGAGCAACAGAAGGTGAAGCGGAGCTAGTTGATAGATTAAATTAAACAAAACTCTGAACACATCTTCCTTTCTTAAGAATGACTTCAGTGCTGATCTTTGCTCAAAGAAAAGCTTCGTCTTCCAGAGTCACGGCCAAAGCCGATTCGAAAGGCCGCTGTTCGCCAGCTTCTTTGTTTACGAGTAGCACGTGGAACCGCCACAACTCATTACGCCACAACCCCAAAGTCATTATGTTAAGCCCGCCCACCGACTCTATACACGCTGTGATTGGCCTGACCAGAGTTTGGTTTTTCCAGCTCGCAAGCCAACGGAGAGTTGCTAGACGACCCTGACTGCAAATGACATCTGCTGCCGCTAGGGTGCGTCTACATTTCTAGGCTAATATTGCGTACCATAGAAAATACTCACACTAAAAGCGTTCATATATAATCCTGTCCTTCCGCTTACAGTAACTTCTGATGGTAAAACTGTGCCACGTCTCTCCATAACCCGAACATGACCTTGTGTTTCTCTCTCCTCAGACATTTGTCTCTGTTTTACACTGTTATAGAGTTCAGATTTCACCTCCACATCCCTCATCAGACGCTCCATTACGAGGATCTGACCTGTATTGAGCAGATCTGACTCAGCCGCAGTTACGTCTGTGTGTGTGTGTGTGTGTGTGTGTGTGTGTGTGTGTGTGTGTGTGTGTGTGTGTGTGTGTGTGTGTGTGTGTGTGTGTGTGTGTGTGTGTGTGTGTGTGTGTGTGTGTGTGTGTGTGTGTGTGTGTGTGTGTGTGTGTGTGTGTGTGTGAACCTGAAAATGTAGCCTATTTCGCTGACCTTTATTTTGCCAATTACACACCTGTCAGAGTTTAATGCGCTTTCATCCATCCCACATCTGCACTCACTGGATTTCTTTGAAACATGATGTAAGTGATGTTTATATATTAGGGGTGGCACGGTTCACAAAACCCACGGTTCGGTTCGTATCACGGTTTTAGGGTCACGGTTTTCGGTTCTGTACGGTTCTTGTTGTTGTTGTTTTTTATTTACTTCAGCATATGATATATAGCTTAATCATCCACAATTCTGTTTATAGTAATAACCGTCTCTCTATTTATACATATTTATATATATTCAGTACATTTCCATGTCCTGCACTTACACAACCACTGTATATCCTGCACTTGCTGCTATTGCACTTCTGGTTAGACCTAAACTGCATTTCGTTGCCTTGTACTTGTACTTGTGTAATGACAATAAAGTTTAATCTAATCTAATCTAATTAGGATACAGTATTAAAAATTGTTATATCAAGTTGTTTCCTAACTGGCTGTCTACCGAGTCCGACACATTGGCGTAACATTTTTCATGTTAATCATATCAATTTTGATCAGAACAATGCACTGTGGCTTTAATTCAGCTGACCTGATTAACACATTTCACCATGAAGTGTCACAATCACCATATGACATCCAGCGCTGTGAAAAAATAACATAAAATACACGAAAACACAACACTGACAGAAGTTTCTGCCCAAACTTCAAAGGCATGTTTAAATTATTAGAACTAGAAGCATATCTTAACTTTTAAATGTTACATTTATCATGTGTACTACTTATATACAACATATGCATGTGTGTATTAGACAGAGGGGAACACGGTCGCATTTGCATATATGTTGCCCATCATAAATCAAAGCACGAGACAGACAGGGGTCGGAGGAGAACACCGGAAAATGGGACAGAATGGACAATATTTGCCTGTATTTGCAATCCACGAGCCGCGGTTCAGCTGCGCGACTCGCGAGACAAACACTGTATGCGCAACGGGCACGCGCGGCGCGACTCCCGCTCTCCGCACTGCATCTGCCCTGCTATACGATGCTAGCGCATCCTCCAACTCCGGGCAGCCTTCCTTATCTCTCCCACTTTCATTTCTACATGTGACGTGACCTGCAGCACTCCACTTTTACTTTATTTTACTGTATGTCCACACACACACCTCTTATTTCGCGCGAAAAGGACACCCACTGTCTGAGGTAACATACGGGCACGAGGATACATTGCGCATGTGCGAACCGTGCGACGCACACACTCCGAACCGAGACAAGCGAACCGAACAGTTGAGAAAGTAAACGCATGTGTAACCGTATCAGTGTATTGGATCCGTGCATCCACTCGCTCTTAAAGGCCCTGTTTAGACCTGGAATTAAGATGCGTTTTAGGTCGATCCTCTATCCCTTCAGAAACGTTCTGTCTCGTTCTACATGTTGTCTCTTCTTCTGGAGTCTCTCCATCATTGTCCGACTCCGGTTTGATCAGAAAAGGCTGAACAGTTTCTGTCATTTTAAGTGTGTGTGTGTGTGTGAGGTAATCAGAGCTGCTAACATGAGCTCTTGATGCTCCTCCCTCTTCCTATAAGCTAGCAGCTCATTTGCATTTAAAGGGACACACACAAAAACAGTGTGTTTTTGTTCATCCTCAAAAAGTGACAATTTTAACATGCTATAAATTGATCTGTAGGGTATTTTGAGCTAAAACTTCACACACACACTCTGTGGACGTCAGAGACGTATTTTACATCTTGTAAAAAGGGGCATTAAGTGAAACTTGGATGACGGCAAATGTAATCTAAGGTATCAATAAATAAACAAATATATTGATATATTGTTCATCGCTAACAGTACACTCTAAAAAATGCTGGGTTAAAATCAACCCAAGTTGGGTTGAAAATGGACTAACCCAGCTATTGGGTTGTTTTAAGCAAACATTTGACCCAAATAAGCAAAATAACCTGCCAATGGGGTAAGCAAAATAATCTTAATTCGAACAGAAAACAAGATTATTTTGCTTCTTTTAAGCAAAAACTCCCTTCATTTTGAGTTATTTTCCCCCAAAACAAGACAAAAACTTTTGCTTGTCTAGTAAATGCTTCTTAATGTAAGATTTTTGAGATATTTGGACTGAAAACAAGACAAAAATACTAAGTAAGAAAAGCATTTTTTGCAGTGCATTCACGTGGTTAAAACTACATTTTTTAGAGTGTATAGTTTGTACTTAGCTTCACTGATGGTGTTCTGTTCTGGTTCCTACTGAAGGGCGTCTGGAGAATCTTGTGAGCTTCAGAAGTAGGTATGGCACGCTGTGACCTCTGAGATTTCTAATTAAGCGCAGACATTGAAATGTTCCACTAAGTTGTTCCTGTGTGGGTTTGGGCTGACCTGACCTCTTCAGTGGGCAATGACAACAAAACCTGCTTGCTCGAAATCAAGCCTGATCCACAGAGGTTCCTGAAGCTCATCACAGCTGCTGAAGTATTTCTCAGTCAGGTGTAGTTTACCAACGCAAGACCTTTAGCCGCGTTGATGGTGTGGGTGTCTCTGTGTTTCTCTTGCTGCTATTGTGAGAAAAATACTTAACAGGCTTTCCACAGGAAAAAACACAGCTCTTCAAAGACCCTTTGTGGCTTTCTCAGGTTTTCTAAAGGCGTTGAGAGACAAAAGCTGAACTTTTTGAAATCGAAATTTGTGGAAAACATCTCATTAAAGCTACACTGTGTGATATTTTCCCCCATCTAGCGGTGAAAAGGTATATGACCATCCAGTAAATATTAGTTTCTGTTCCTCCCAATTCCGATTTCGTTTTAACTCCTACGGTGGCCGATTTAGTCCAAAATTAACATGGCTTCCAGTTCAATCCAGCATCCCCCTCTTCACATTCGACACGGTGCCATCGAGTGTTAAAACGCGAAAGGCGAAGCTTGAATTTACGGGTATGTCCCTCTTTGGCTAATGTACTTTCAAGATGGAGGGGCAACATGGCGACCCCCATTCGAACCCCTTACCCGTATGTATTTTCAATGGCATATTATAAACTTACGAGAATACTTTATTACTTGAAAGAAGTAAATATACATTAATGAGCACATATATTTTTGAGTGTTTTAGCTAAGAATAAACTAAAAAAGTTACACAGTGTAGCTTTAAAGAGCCCCTATTATGCATTTTTGAAAATGACCTTTCATGTAGTGTGTAACAGTTCTAAGTGAATGAAAACATCCTGCAAAGTTTTAAATCTGAAAGTGCACCGTATATATAAAGGTATTGTCTCTCAAAAGTAAGAGTCGACTCTGAGTCAATTAAACAAACCTAAGCCGTTTCGTTGTGACGTCACGACGAAACATTAGCATATTGCCCGTCCACTTATTGCGTGCGCAGACATCAGTGAAACCTTGAACCTCCTCAAACACTGCTGGAGAGCATCATGTCGAGAAGACGCTGAGCTCTACAATGTGTTTATTGTGTAGGTCTCTGGACCGTCTTACTGCTGTAAATCAGCTGTGGGCATGGGCGTCGGAGGCAAAAAAAATGTGGGTGGGTCCTCAGAAATCTTTTCATGGAGTAGATGCCAATTACATTAAGTACAAATATACCGCTTTGCTTGCTAAACGTATATTTCGGAAAGACAAAATTAAGGAAATCGCCATATCTTTGAGAGTGGCAGTAGTGTAGGGGTAAGACACACAGCATCTAGTCTTGACACAAATCGACCCGCGGTTCGAGTCCGCCTTTCGCCGAACTAAATTTTCTCCCTTTTCCCATCGCATATCAGATCAGTGCCTCCAGAAAAACGTGATTATGCGATCGCGTGATTTAACGCATAATCAGCCAAAGTCTGCATATTTATGCGGGGGCCGCATTTTTTCAAATACGCCGCACTTTCGCCGCATAAATTGTCTATTTCCGTGTGCAAAATATGCGGGGCTAGCATGATTTCATAATCCCCGCATTTTCGTTGCAAAAAAAGTCACATATATATTAGCAGAAAGTTGAAAAATGTTCGTTTACTTCACACAAGAGCCAACATTTCCCCCTGTTGCCATGGGAACGTTTTGAAGTGATGTAATTACCCGACGTGAACGTCATCGAAAAGCTGCAAACCCCGCGGAGAAACCATAGATACCAGTGAAACCATGATGAAGCGCAAACTCCCATTGGCCAACAAAAATAACAGCAAAAGAGCAAAGCAGTTTCCCGATGTGATGACCAATCAGAACACAGCATCATGAATCTTTGAAGTGTTATGAATCAGTGAGTCGATTCAGCGGTTTGAAGCGTTATGAATCAGTGAGTTGATTCAGCGGTTTGAAGCGTTATGAATCAGTGAGTCAATTCAGCGGTTTGAAGCGTTATGAATCAGTGAGTCGATTCAGCGTTTTGAAGCGTTATGAATCAGTGAGTCAATTCAGCGGTTTGAAGCGTTATGAATCAGTGAGTCGATTCAGCGGTTTGGAGCGTTATGAATCAGTGAGTCGATTCAGCGGTTTGAAGCGTTATGAATCAGTGAGTTGATTCAGCGGTTTGAAGCGTTATGAATCAGTGAGTCAATTCAGCGGTTTGAAGCGTTATGAATCAGTGAGTCGATTCAGCGGTTTGAAGCGTTATGAATCAGTGAGTCAATTCAGCGGTTTGAAGCGTTATGAATCAGTGAGTCGATTCAGCGGTTTGGAGCGTTATGAATCAGTGAGTCGATTCAGCGGTTTGAAGCGTTATGAATCAGTGAGTCGATTCAGCGGTTTGGAGCGTTATGAATCAGTGAGTCGATTCAGCGGTTTGAAGCGTTATGAATCAGTGAGTTGATTCAGCGGTTTGAAGCGTTATGAATCAGTGAGTCGATTCAGCGGTTTGGAGCGTTATGAATCAGTGAGTCGATTCAGCGGTTTGAAGCGTTATGAATCAGTGAGTCAATTCAGCGGTTTGGAGCGTTATGAATCAGTGAGTCGATTCAGCGGTTTGAAGCGTTATGAATCAGTGAGTTGATTCAGCGGTTTGAAGCGTTATGAATCAGTGAGTCAATTCAGCGGTTTGAAGCGTTATGAATCAGTGAGTCGATTCAGCGTTTTGAAGCGTTATGAATCAGTGAGTCAATTCAGCGGTTTGAAGCGTTATGAATCAGTGAGTCGATTCAGCGGTTTGGAGCGTTATGAATCAGTGAGTCGATTCAGCGGTTTGAAGCGTTATGAATCAGTGAGTTGATTCAGCGGTTTGAAGCGTTATGAATCAGTGAGTCAATTCAGCGGTTTGAAGCGTTATGAATCAGTGAGTCGATTCAGCGGTTTGAAGCGTTATGAATCAGTGAGTCAATTCAGCGGTTTGAAGCGTTATGAATCAGTGAGTCGATTCAGCGGTTTGGAGCGTTATGAATCAGTGAGTCGATTCAGCGGTTTGAAGCGTTATGAATCAGTGAGTCGATTCAGCGGTTTGGAGCGTTATGAATCAGTGAGTCGATTCAGCGGTTTGAAGCGTTATGAATCAGTGAGTTGATTCAGCGGTTTGAAGCGTTATGAATCAGTGAGTCGATTCAGCGGTTTGGAGCGTTATGAATCAGTGAGTCGATTCAGCGGTTTGAAGCGTTATGAATCAGTGAGTCAATTCAGCGGTTTGAAGCGTTATGAATCAGTGAGTCGATTCAGCGGTTTGAAGCGTTATGAATCAGTGAGTCGATTCAGCGGTTTGAAGCTTTATGAATCAGTGAGTTGATTCAGCGGTTTGAAGCGTTATGAATCAGTGAGTCGATTCAGCAGTTTGGAGCGTTATGAATCAATGAGTTGATTCAGCGGTTCGGATCGCCAAAGTCACGTATTTCAGTTTGACACGCGATCCGAATCATGAATCGACTCGCTGATTCATAGCATCATAAAGCTGTGTTTTGAAATCGGTCATCACTATATAAGTCGTTATTTAGAGATGAACGGAGGTCTGACGGGTGTCCAACGACATGAGGGGACGTCATTAATGACAGAATTTACATTTTTGGTTGAACTAACCCTTTAAGAGATTGCACTTTGTGCATTGGAAGCACTCAAATGTCTGTTTTGTAAAGCTCCCTCTGTAAAACAGGAAGTTATTTATTCATTTTTCAGAAGTTGTAGCATATTCCTTTTGTGAAGCTACAGAACTTGTTTGACTCAATGTTTTGTAAATTTGAGCCGTGTGTTTATTAAGGTCTTCAATAAAACAAGATGAGAACTTAAATATTCCCAGCACTTTCTGTGATGTAGTGCTTTTATTCTCTTTTTCATCAAACCGCAGTTTTTGAAAGTTCCCGCAATTTCATCGCATGAAATTGCATAAATATCCCGCATCGCATTTTTTAAGAAAACATGCCGCATAATCAAGGATTTTTGCCGCAACAATCACAAAAAAAAGCCACATTTTTCTGCAAGGACTGTCATATCGGAAAGGCATTTATTTTCAATAAAAATGAAGAAAATATTAGAAAAGTGGAAATAAAGCGTCTAACGTGTTTAATAATAAGTGTTTATCGATTAGGGGTAGGTAAACACACATGCTGAATGTTAGAGACGATAAAAGTGAGTGGGTCCAATATCATTGATCGTAAAAAGTGGGTGGGTCTTGTCCCACATACGATGGTTCCGACGCCCATGGCTGTGGGTATCACCGTTGTCCAAATGAAGTCCTTAGCAATACTAATAATACATTTTGGAAATATTTACGGTACGGAAATTTGCTAAATATCTTCATGGAACATGATTTTTGGCATTAAAAAAAGGATCATTTTGACACACACAATGTATTGTATTGCCACAGATATACCCGTGAGACGCAGGCCTGCTGTTGAGCTCCAGGCTCACATATATCCAACTTTCTATAAAGAGCAGAATTCTGTGTGATCTCACTGCCACATAATATTAGACTGGAACAGCCCATATTGACAGCCACTGAACAGAACGTATTTATTATGGGTAATAAAAAAATCCTCTCCAGGTCAAAACTATTTAACACAACGAGAAGGGTTTGTGTTCTAGTCAGTTTGACCCGGGGAGGTCCTGAAAATGCATGTTTGCTCACACAACAATTTCCCCCCAGAAAATGATCATTTCTGTGCTTTTTTTTCTACTTGTGCTGTTCCCGGTCACAAATGACTGGCCTACAAACAGTTGCTTATAAATCTCTTGTTATACGATGCTATTGCCAAATATTGGACTCAATCTTTTTTACTAGTTTTTGGTCAAATAGCCCAGGTTTTGAGCTCATGCAAGTGAACTTTTCACTATAAAACAGGGCCATACGCTCAAGTATAACCATAAACGCTTTCATTTTCAAAATCACTGATGCATTGTATGTTTTAAACAATGTTCATGCATTGAATTGTTTATTGTTTTGGCCTACAAAAAAAAAAAAGCCATCCCATTCAGTTTTTATTGGGAAAATCAAGCTATAAGTTACTTTTAATTGTTTAGCTTTATGTCCTTTAAAGGATTAGTTCACTTCAAAATGAACATTTCCTGATAATTTCCTCACCCCATCTCATCCAAGATGTTCGTGTCTTTCTTTCTTCAGACGTTTTTTGAGGAAAACATTCCAGGATTTTTCTCCCCATAATGGACTTCAATGGGAACCAACGGCTGAAGGTCCAAATCACTGCAGTTTCAGAGGAAGGGCTTCAGAGGCTCTGACCGATCCCAGAGGAATGGGCTCTGATCTAGACAAACCATCAGTCATAAAAATAAATAAATAAAATGTATATACTTTTTAACCACGAATGCTCGACTTCGGTGCTGTTCTTCTTCACAGCGTATAGACACGTTTCGCACGGCGTGATGGACGCGATTCCGCCTCAGTGACACGAATTTGACGTAAATTGAGCGTCTTGCGCGATATGTGCGAGTGGTGCTTTTCACGCGTTTGAAGCGAATTCGCGTCTGACACCGGAGTTGAAAAATGTGAACTTTGGCGTCAATTCACACCGCGTTAACCAATCAGGAGCCTGCTTGCTGCCCACACGTAGTAAAGAGACGTGATGAGAAACCCTGCAGAATTTAAAAATACTACTGTTATTGTCAGGGCCGTTTTTAGGCATAGGCAAACTAGGCGGTCGCCTAGGGCGCCATCAGTAGGGGGCGCCAATAAGCGCATATCTGGCACTGATGTGTGTGTGTAAAGGATGTCACGGCCACCCTAAAATGTTATTGCCGCCCCCACTAGTTCCCCCACACTATTGGATCAGAGAACTGTCAATCTGACGATTCCTATATGCCATCAGATCAGAGTTTGCGTTTGGAGCCTCAACAGCACCATTAGATCAATGAACTCGGTCAATGCTTTGGCAAGGTAACACTTTTTTTAACCATAAAATAAAGCTAAATTCAAACTAAAGGCCAATTAAAATAGCAGGTACAAATCTGTATTTTGTTAGGGCAGTATTTGTGGCAGTCTAGAAATCCCGCTGTGAATGGGCAGATAGCATTGCTCGGTGTGTGTGTTAGAGGCTAAACTGCACACTTACTTCAGCATTTCATGATCATCAGTTATATTCTGACTCTATAAAGCTTTCTTCTCTTATTGCTCCTCCAAAAGGTTTTTGCGCCAATGCATTGTTAAAAGAGTCAGTGTGTTTTGTAATTGTCCCATATAAAACTTTAGCGGCCAATTTAAAAATGGTATAAAATGTGCAAATTCACAACATGAATACATCCTTTATTAAATCACGTTGACGAATGTAACTTTTTTACGGATGGTGTTGATGCTGAATCGATTCATTCAGTTCTAATAGCGCTTAACGCAAGCAGTGTCACACACACAGAGGGCAAAGTGTTGCGTTATTTAAAGGGGAAGTTCACGCATCAATGAGTAACAAAAACCACACTGAATCAGTATTTATTCTTATTACTTTCATGTGAAATGAACTAATAACACATAATAATTATGTAGTTATGTCTGAGAACAATTTCTTAGCAACTAGGGACTGCACAAATATAGGCTATATATTATAGGCCTAGGGCTATACAGGCATCTGGATATTAATTTGAATCCTTATTAACAAATATATACAAATATAATTTGGTATGTATGTTTTTGTTAATTAATACCAGTAATACCAATGTTGCAATGGGGGCACCAATAAGGATTTCGCCTAGGGCGTCAGAATGGCTAGAAACGGCCCTGGTTATTGCGTCACAAAATGTAGTTTTAAGACTTTTTCAGGAGGGAATGCAGTAGTTTAAAGCTCAAATCTGTGGTTTGTTTATAAAGAGAGCGCCTATTTGAACATGTGATCTTGTGTTTTTGGAGTTGTGAGATCCAGGCGATCAGCGGGCGCTCAGCGCTCATTAACCCCGGCGAGAGCAGCCTTTCCTCGGCCAGTCCTTCTGCGTCTGCCGCTGGCTCTGATGTCCTGTAGTGGTTCGTCTTGTGTGGATCTAACGGCCGATCTTTGCTCTCATGAATCTATCATTTGTTGTCTGCCAAATCGTTTTGACTGAGGGCAAAGAGAAGTTTCATAACTTTATTTTTAAGGATATTTAAATATACATGCAGTGAAGATAATGTAGGCTGGACCACATTTGTGTGGCTATTAATGTTTAATATATTTTTAATGAAAATGAAAAGAGGCTTAGTGGTGTTTTATGACATATTTCTCCTGGAGCGCCTTGAACGCGCGTCTATTTCGCTTCAAACGCTCGATTTATACGGGCGTCAAATTCACTGTGGACGCGCGAATGGATTCAAAATGTTCAAGCGTCCAACTAGACGCGGTAGACGCGATTTTGACGCTCTATTCGCGTTTGGTGTGAACGCAGCATTAAAGAAGGCTTTAAAGTGTCTGAGAAAGACGCAGAAATGGCCGTTTGCACACACTGTTCTGCTGAATTGTCTAAGCACCCTCAAATGCAAGCAAGAGCACCCTCAGTTGATACTGTACTAATATATTGGAAAATGCTCCAGTGCATATTTGTGTCTGTAGAACGTCAAATGTATCCATTACAATGTGACATAGTTGTTGATCTCTTGTACGCAATGGCCAATATGTTTTAAGTTAGTCAGACTCCACTCACTGCTCAAACCGCAAGTTTTTATTCAGTGCCTAGTTATACAGGCTCGGAAAAACTCTCATCAACAAACAAACACAATTTGATTATGATTTGATTATGATATCTGTAGTCATAATAGGCCTAAGATAAGATAAAAATATTTTTATTGTACTTTTTCTTTTTGTGTGTGTTATATTGTGCTTTGTTTGTATAATGTCTGCTGGAATGCTTAAAAATGTTCAGTGTTAATTTTAATGCAATTCATTTTTTTAATTTATTTTAAAAGCAAGACAAAATAGTGTAGTAAAGCTCGTTCGTACGGGAAGAAGGAGGCGGGAACCGGCGCTCATTCAAAATGTTTAAGCAAAATAAACACAAAATAAAATGGCGGCGGCAGCGCCTCGCGGCCGACTGCCCCCTACACACAAACACAAATGAACATAAAATGAAAATAAAGGCTGCAGCCCCTCACGGACGACTGCAGCGGACACATAACAAAACGTAAATAAAACATAACACAAAATCCAGGCCTGGTCCTCTTTCGTCCCTCACTGTCGTCGCTCCTCCTTTATAGTCCCTCACTCCTCCGCGAGAGCCGAGATCGCTGCGGCGCGCAGCTGGCGCTCATCCTCCCTGATGAGCGCCGCCTCGTCCCGCCCTCATGGTCCCTCGGCCTCGCTGCTCGCCACAAATAGTAAAAAAGCAAATGTATGCAATGGTGAAAAAATTGGCAAAATAAATGGAAAAAATAGTTTGGTCTTCGGCTTCGGCCAATAATCCCATGTGACCTTTCCGACATGATGACATCATACGCCGTGAAGAAGAACAACACGGAAATCACGCATTTGAGGTTAAAAAGTATATAAATGTTTGTTTTTTTTCTTGAAAATATCAGATGGTTAGTCTAGATCAGACTCTATTCCTCTGGGATCGGTCAGAGCCTCTGAAGCCCTTCCTCTGAAACTGCATTGATTTGGACCTTCAACCGTTGGTTCCCATTGAAGTCCATTATGTGGAGAAAAATCCTGGAATGTCCTCATTTTCCTTTAAGGGGCATCTGTATCTCTGCTGAAGTAGTTAAAATCAGCATTAAACAGAAGTTACGCTCATCTTTTCTTCTCTATTGTGCCGTATATCGAATGAAGCGCTTCACAAACAAGAACAAATGTAGGGCGGGGCTTGATTGTGTCTGTGGGGAATTGATTTGATGGTTGGGGTTTGCTATTGGTGGATCTCATGTGAGTGACAGGTGGCCCCGCCCTCGTCATCAGAGAATCTGATTATGAGGAAAGAGTATGAATGCTCAATTTTGATTTCATGGTGACTTGCTTTAGCCGTGACCCAGAGACCCTGAAAACTCACTGACACACTGACAACTCTGTCGACAACAAGGTGTTTTTAAAGGCTGAATTGTGCAGTCAAGTGCCAATTATTTGTGTTCCGCTTTGCTGTAAGGATGTGAAAGAGAGGTGCTGGGGATAATCACTCTTCTCCTGTCTGAAAAGACGGGACTGTGAGGAAGATCTTCCCTGCTGATGGTGAAAATTACCCCACACTAATGCAGCGGTCAGCTGAAAGTCCGGATGTGTTTGTGCACTCATAATAAAAAGTAGAACAGTGGGACACGGTCTCTTAATAAGTGCTGTTTTTCCCCAGTACAAATATCATATTATTTGCTAGAAATATATGGGTTAATTGGAAAACAAGTTTATTTTACATTGTCCTTGCTACATGTTGTTGCATGCACTCGCTATAGTAATAGCAGTAAATGATGTATAATTACAAGCAACTATCCCAAACCAAACTCTCACCCTATAATAAGTCATTCTAATTACTCAGTGCTTAAATGTGTAATTACACTGTAACACGGACACCTTGAAGTAAAGTGTAACCCGAGTTTCTGTTATTATATGCACTTTTTAAATCTTACCTGAAAACATTTTAGATCGGCTTTTTTTTTTATGTGAAATGTATATTTGTGCATTTACTATATATGTATTATTAGTAGTTTTGCTGTAAAGCACTTTGAGAAGCTTCTTTACCCCTTAAAGGAACACGCCACTATTTTTGAACATTTTCAGTCTCCCCTAGAGTTGAGTTTGACCGTTTTCGAATCCATTCAGCCGATCTCCGGGTCTGACGGTAGCACTTTTAGCATAGCTTAGCATAGATCATTGAATCTGATTAGACCGTTAGCATCTCGCTCAAAAATGACCAAAGAGTTTCTATATTTCTCCTATTTAAAACTTATAGAAAATAGACTAACTTCCGCCAACATGACCGTGACATCCTGCTTACACAGGGAGCGCTGGGGACTATTTTCAGGCGCTGTGTAATATCATTGCACCGCTTCACTCATGGGACGGCTCAGAGCTCTTGATTATTACGCAGGAATGAGAGTATAGTTCCTGCCATATCAGCCTAGAAAATCACTTTTCATTTTCCGTTGGTCTTAGTACACGATGTAACTACACACGTCACAACATGTAAATAGGAAAATGTTGGCGTTATTTAGTCACTTATTGAGCAGTAGGCTAGCTGGAGCCATTTACCTCCAGTCTTTGTGTTAAGCTAGGCTAGCTGGAGCCGTTTACCTCCAGTCTTTGTGCTAAGCTAGGCTAGCTGGAGCCGTTTACCTCCAGTCTTTGTACTAAGCTAGGCTAGCTGGAGCCGTTTACCTCCAGTCTTTGTGCTAAGCTAGGCTAGCTGGAGCTGTTTACCTCCAGTCTTTGTGCTAAGCTAGGCTAGCTGGAGCCGTTTACCTCCAGTCTTTGTGTTAAGCTAGGCTAGCTGGAGCCGTTTACCTCCAGTCTTTGTGCTAAGCTAGGATAGCTGGAGCCGTTTGCCTCCAGTCTTTGTGTTAAGCTAGGCTAGCTGGAGCTGTTTACCTCTAGTCTTTGTGCTAAGCTAGGTTAGCTGGAGCCATTTACCTCCAGTCTTTGTGCTAAGCTAGGCTAGCTGGAGCCGTTTACCTCCAGTCTTTGTGCTAAGCTAGGCTAGCTGGAGCTGTTTACCTCCAGTCTTTGTGCTAAGCTAGGCTAGCTGGAGCCGTTTACCTCCAGTCTTTGTGTTAAGCTAGGCTAGCTGGAGCCGTTTACCTCCAGTCTTTGTGCTAAGCTAGGATAGCTGGAGCCGTTTGCCTCCAGTCTTTGTGTTAAGCTAGGCTAGCTGGAGCTGTTTACCTCTAGTCTTTGTGCTAAGCTAGGTTAGCTGGAGGAGCCATTTAACTCCAGTCTTTGTGCTAAGCTAGGTTAGCTGTGGCCATTTACCTCCAGTCTTTGTGCTAAGCTAGGCTACCTGGAGCCATTTACCTCCCGTCTTTGTGCTAAGCTAGGCTAGCTGGAGCCATTTACCTCCAGTCTTTGTGCTAAGCTAGGCTAGCTGGAGCCATTTACCTCTAGTCTTTGTGCTAAGCTAGGCTAGCTGGAGCTGTTTACCTCTAGTCTTTGTGCTAAGCTAGGTTAGCTGGAGGAGCCGTTTACCTCCAGTCTTTGTGCTAAGCTAGGTTAGCTGGAGCCGATTACCTCCAGTCTTTGTGCTAAGCTAGGCTAGCTGGAGCCGTGCTGGAGCCGTACTGGAGCCATTTACCTCCATTCTTTGTGCTAAGCTAGGCTATCTGGAGCCATTTACCTCCAGTCTTTGTGCTAAGCTAGGCTATCTGGAGCCATTTACCTCCAGTCTTTGTGCTAAGCTAGGCTAGCTGGAGCCATTTACCTCCAGTCTTTGTGCTAAGCTAGGCTAGCAGTGGGTGTGTGCGACAGAGTTATGGCACGGACGTGAGAATGGTGTGTATGGACTCATCTAACTCTGGGGGAGACGGTGAATAAGATAAAGTCACAAAAAGTCGGCGTGTTCCTTTAAAATATTGTGATTGCATATACTTTTGGTTTCTATTCCCATTTTGGGGGGGGGGGGGGGGCTATTTTTGTGTAAATGTGTCTTTTTAAGTGCAAGAAGATTTGAAAGTTAACTCAATGAAGTTTTGACGCGCTGTCTGAGACGTGTGCGCGCTAAAGACTTCTCACATGGCGTGTGCGAGTTCTCTTTCGCGTCTTCTTGAGCTTGAACGCTGATTGAACGCCTGTTTAAACACAGAAGGCAATGTGTGCTGTTCTTGTTGGTTTTTAGTGCTTGTCTCTCTGACATTTGCTTTCTGTCTCTGTTTGTCTCTCAGCATTACAGTTGCCATGAAGGGACAGCCGCGCTGGGAGCCGCTGGAGAATGAACAAGTGTATTATGTAGGAGCCGCGCTCATGACGCTGGGCTCTCTGTTTGTGATCAGCAGCTTCATGGCTCTGGGCGTTACTGGCACTTTCCTGGGTAAATCCATCCACTGATACTTCACATCCAACCTTACAGCTCTCCGTCCTTACATACATATACACACACACATTTACATATGCACTACAGTTCAAGAGTGGGGTTGGTATGATCTTTTACTTTTTTTCTGAGCTGAGCTGCATTTATTTGCTTAAAAATACAGTAATAATGTGAAATAGTATTGCCATTTAAAATAGCGGTTTTCTATGTGAATATACACCAATCATGCATAACATTATGACAGGTGAATAACACTGATGATCTCTGTTAGTGGGTGGGATATATTAGGCAGCAAGTGAACATTCTGTCCTCAGAGTTGATGTGTTAGAAGCAGGAAAAATTGGCAAGCGTAAGGATTTGAGCGAGTTTGACAAGGGCCAGATTGTGACGGCTAGACGACTGGGTCAGAGCATCTCCAGAACTGCAGCTCTTGTGGGGTGTTCCCGGTCTGCAGTGGTCAGTCTCTATCAAAAGTGCTCCAAGGAAGGACCAGTGGAGAACCGGCCACAGGGTCATGGGCGGCCGAGGCTCATTGATGCACGTGTGGAGCGAAGGCTGGCCCGTGTGGTCCGATCAAACAGACGAGCTACTGGAGCTCAAACTTCTCAAGAAGTTAATGCTGGTTCTGATGGTGTCAGAATACACAGAGCATCTCAGTTTGTTGCGTATGACCAGTCAGGGTGCCCATGCTGACCCCTGTCCACCGCCCAAAGCACCAACAGTGGCACGTGAGCATCAGAACTGGACCACGGAGCAATGGAAGAAGGTGGCCTGGTCTTGAGGTGTCCAAATTCCCCAGATCTCAATCCAATCGAGCATCTGTGGGATGTGCTGAACAAACAAGTCCGATCCATGGAGGTCCCGCCTCGCAACTTACAGGACTTAAAGGATCTGCTGCTAACATCTTGGTGCCAGATACCACAGCACACCTTCAGGAGTCTAGAGGAGTCCATGCCTCGACGGGTGGGACCAACACAATATTAGGTCTTAATGTTATGCCTGATCGGTGTATAGTGAAGTGTAATTTATTCCTGTGATCAAAGCTGAATTTTCAGCATCATAACTCCAGTCTTAAGTGTCACATGAAATCATTCTAATATGATGATTTGATGCTCAAGAAGCAATTATGATTATTATCAATGTTGAAAACAGGAATATTATTCTTTGATGAATAGAAAGTTGAAAAGAACAGAATTTAATATTATAAATATCATTACTGTCACCTTTGATAAATTCATCCTTGTTGAGTTAAATATTCTTGTAAATGTTTTGAAAACAGTATAGTTTCTGTTGTCTGATAATGAATAACTGGGTCATCTTTCAGTGCTGTGTGCACAGGAGGTTAACAATGCAAATCCGGCACTTCATGTTCTGTGAGGATTTACTAACACCTATACTGATCGTGATGTACCTCCAGGTATCTAACACCTGCGTCTGGCCAATCACAGTCAAGCAAGCAGTTATGAACTCAGAGATGTAGGTCATGCTGTCAGGCAGCTTTTACAGAGTTGTTAGACTGAAACATTTATTGTGCCAATGTCATATATATATATATATATATATATATATATATAAATGAACTATGTAAGGCAGCCCAGCCCTGTTCCTGGAGATCTGCCTCCCTGAAGAGTTTAGCTCCAGCCCTGTTCCACACACCCGTCTGTAATGATCAAGTGTTCCTGAAGGTCTTAATGAGCTCCTTTAGGTGTGTTATCATGGTTTGCAGGGAGGTACATCTCCAGGAACAGGGTTGGGCCTCCCTGATGTAAGGGAACAGGCTGATTTCTAAATAATGATATTTATTCACTCCATAACTTAATCTATGTCAACTCCGTCAGACACACTATAAAGCATGCTAATTTAATTCAATCCATCCAAAAACAAAATCTTCAGGATCTAGGATCTAAATCATAAAATACATTCTCTGGGTGCTTTCACATCTCTCGTTCGGTTCATTTGGTCCGAACCAAGGGCAAACAATTATACATTGTAGTATTTTTCAGCTTTTTTGGTTCCTTTTCACACCACACTGATTGCTTTGGTCCGAACCAAAATGCAGTCACATGACAACATCCACATCACTCGTTGGCCATGGCGTATTTCCTAAACTGCGACTGCGTGGGCTGGTTTTGTCCCTGGCCATAATCAATTACATTGTTTGTATACACCACAATATGCAAACAATAAATTTCTATAATGAAAACAGCGTTCTAATGCACTGCAAACGGCAATCGCTCCACTTCAAGCGAAGATCGCGCTGAGTTTTCGAAAGTTGGGACCGACCAAATTTCTATGAGGCTCCGCCCCTCCTCACTACACAAGTCTGTCCGCGAGCTGCCATACGGACTACCGGCACATCCGGGAGCTTAACTGTCAATTTCGTCAACGCCCCTTTTTAGGGGAAAATAACCTAGGCTGTGTTCGAAATCGCCCCCTACACCCTTAGGGGGCGATTATATAAATGAACTATGTAAGGCAGCCCAGCCCTGTTCCTGGAGATCTGCCTCCCTGAAGAGTTTAGCTCCAGCCCTGTTCCACACACCCGTCTGTAATGATCAAGTGTTCCTGAAGGTCTTAATGAGCTCCTTTAGGTGTGTTATCATGGTTTGCAGGGAGGTACATCTCCAGGAACAGGGTTGGGCCTTCCTGATGTAAGGGAACAGGCTAATTTCTAAATAATGATATTTATTCACTCCATAACTTAATCTATGTCAACTCCGTCAGACACACTATAAAGCATGCTAATTTAATTCAACAACATCCACATCACTCGTTGGCCATGGCGTATTTCCTAAACTCCGACTGCGCGGGCTGGTTTTGTCCCTGGCCATAATCGATTACATTGTTTGTATACACCACAATATGCAAACAATACATTTCTATAATGAAAACAACGTTCTAATGCACTGCAAATGGCGATCGCTCCACTTCAAGCGAAGAAGTTTTCGAAAGTTGGGACCGACCAAATTTCTATGAGGCTCCGCCCCTCCTCACTACACAAGTCTGTCTGCGAGCTGCCATACGGACTACCGGCACATACGGGAACTTAACTCTCAATTTCGTCTACGCCCCTTTTTAGGGGAAAATAACCTAGGCTGTGTTCGAAATCGCCTCCTATACCCTTAAATAGGGCACTATTTGAGTGAACATCCATTTGTAGTGGTGTCCGAAACAATAGTGGACGATTTTGAGTGCACTCATTCAATCCCACAATGCACCGCAATAACGAGTGTACAGTAGATGTACGCGCTGGAGAATATGCTTGTTCGATGCCCGATCGGCGTATGACAGTCCCGCGAGAGCGTTTCGAGATAAACGAGAAACGACTCCTTATGCTTTTGAATCGCTCTCACTCTCAACCAGACGGTGTACTCTCAACGCACTGTGAGAGTCACGCCCTGAATGAATGAACTTACCGCTGTCCGATTCGCCCCATGCCCCACCCTCATTCTCCATTACTCCACTACTCCAAAAATGAGCCAACAAGCTTAAAGTTAACCCTATAGCTCTTTACTTGTGTGGCACTGAACTTAATTGGAAAGGGTAATGAATAATAAACTAATAAGCATTTAAAAAAAAAAAATAAAGACTTAATATTTTTATATTGAACACCTGTTCAATTTCTCATTAATGCAATTATCTAATCAACCAATCACATGGCAGTTGCTTCAATGCATTTAGGGGTGTGGTCCTGGTCAAGACAATCTCCTGAACTCCAAACTGAATGTCGGAATGGGAAAGAAAGGGGATTTAAGCAATTTTGAGCGTGGCATGGTTGTTGGTGCCAGACGGGCCGGTCTGAGTATTTCACAATCTGCTCAGTTACTGGGATTTTCACGCACAACCATTTCTAGGGTTTACAAAGAATGGTGTGAAAAGGGAAACACATCCAGTATGCGGCCGTCCTGTGGGCCAAAATGCCTTGTTGATGCTAGAGGTCAGAGGAGAATGGGCCGACTGATTCAAGCTGATAGAAGAGCAACTTTGACTGAAATAACCACTCGTTACAAACGGGGTATGCAGCAAAGCATTTGTGAAGCCGCGCAACCTTGAGGCGGATGGGCTACAACAGCAGAAGACCCCACCGGGTACCACTCATCTCCACTACAAATAGGAAAAAGAGGCTACAATTTGCACCAGCTCACCAAAATTGGACAGTTGAAGACTGGAAAAATGTGTTGCCTGGTCTGATGAGTCTGGATTTCTGTTGAGACATTCAGATGGTAGAGTCAGAATTTGGCGTAAACAGAATGAGAACATTGATCCATCATGCCTTGTTACCACTGTGCAGGCTGGTGGTGGTGGTGTAATGGTGTGGGGGATGTTTTCTTGGCACACTTTAGGCCCCTTAGTGCCAATTGGGCATCGTTTAAATGCCACGGCCTACCTGAGCATTGTTTCTGACCATGTCCATCCCTTTATGACCACCATGTACCCATCCTCTGATGGCTACTTCCAGCAGGATAATGCACCATGTCTCAAAGCTCCAATCATTTCAAATTGGTTTCTTGAACATGACAATGAGTTCACTGGACTAAAATGGCCCCCACAGTCCCCAGATCTCAACCCAATAGAGCATCTTTGGGATGTGGTGGAACGAGAGCTTCGTGCCCTGGATGTGCATCCCACAAATCTCCATCAACTGCAAGATGCTCTCCTATCAATATGGGCCAACATTTCTAAAGAATGCTTCAGCACCTTGTTGAATCAATGCCACGTAGAATTAAGGCAGTTCTGAAGGCGAAAGGGGTCAAACACAGTATTAGTATGGTGCTCCTAATAATCCTTTAGGTGAGTGTATATTTAATACTATATAGTAGGCTACTATTTATACTATATTGCATGGGCGTCAGAAGCAAAAAAATGTGGGTGGGTCCTTTAACAGAAACATTTGCAATCACGAATCTCACCACAAACGAACCGCTCCAGAGTTTCACCTCTTCAAGGAGCTCTCGGTCCGCTTTTGGTGCGCACCCGAGTGCGATTGCTGCTTTCACACTTTATTGTTTGTTTTCACACTAGTGATGCAAAGTCCAATTCGTTTCCGCAAACCGGTACACGGGGTAAACCCAGCCTGATCTGCCGGCGATTTGATTTCGCCCTGCAACTGTACATTCATTTCTACTGCTTCTGTTACACTTTTGCGGGAACCAATCACAGACTGGCATGCTATTGGCGGGTTTAAAGCTGCACTATGTAAGTTTTCCGTCCGCTAGAGGTCGCCTGCTCAAAACAAAGGCGTAGTTTGATGACGGCACGTTTGAGCGCAGACTCTTGGGACATGTGGTCTTCAGCTCACAGCCGGTGGGAAAGAGTCGGGATAGGACTCGGGCAGAAATCATGTTGATGGATGTGATTATTAACGTTACTGTAGTGTGAAGCAGAGCAGGAGCGAGTGTTGTGGAGCTGAGGAACCGCTGGAGCGATTGTTAATGAGATGAACGCCACACACATGCATAACACATGGATGGATGGATGATGGTTGATGGATGGATGGATGGATGGATGGATGGATGGATGGATGGATGATGGTTGATGGATGGATGGATGGATGGATGATGGATGGATGGATGGATGGATATATGGATGGATGGATGGATGGATGGATGCTGGATGGATGGATGATGGATGGATATATGGATGGATGGATGATGGTTGATGGATGGATGGATGGATGATGGATGGATGGATATATGGATGGATGGATGGATGGATGGATGGATGGATGGATTGATGGATGAATGGATTGATGGATGGATGGATGGATGGATGGATGGATGATGGATGGATGGATGGATGGATTGATGGATGATGGATGGATGGATGGATGGATGGATTGATGGATGGATGGATAGATGGATGGATGGATGGATGGATGAATGGATTGATGGATGGATGGTTGATGGATGGATGGATGGATGGATGGTTGATGGATGGATGGATGGATGGATGGATGGATGATGGATGGATGATGGATGGATGGGTGATGGATGATGGATGGATGGATGGATGGATGGATGATGGATGGATGGTTGATGGATGGATTGATGATGGATGGATGGAAACGCCCACTGCTGTGATTGGCTGAAATCTTTGCACATGTAATAACTATATATGATTTATATAATAATTTCATGTGGAACTCTCTCTGAACTTTTATTATTACTGGAGTTTTGGCGCGAGTCCAGAACTCAGTCACTGATAAACTCGCACACAGCACTGAAAGATGACCCAGTTATTCATTATCAGACAACAGAAACTATACTGTTTCCAAACATTTACAAGAATATTTAACTCAACAAGGATGAATTTATCAAAGGTGACAGTAATGATATTTATAATATTAAATGCTGTTCTTTTCAACTTTCTATTCATCAAAGAATAATATTCCTGTTTTCAACATTGATAATAATCATAATTGCTTCTTGAGCATCAAATCATCACATTAGAATGATTTCATGTGACACTTAAGACTGGAGTTATGATGCTGAAAATTCAGCTTTGATCACAGGAATAAATTACACTTCACTATACACCGATCAGGCATAACATTAAGACCTAATATTGTGTTGGTCCCACCCGTCGAGGCATGGACTCCTCTAGACCCCTGAAGGTGTGCTGTGGTATCTGGCACCAAGATGTTAGCAGCAGATCCTTTAAGTCCTGTAAGTTGCGAGGCGGGGCCTTCATGGATCGGACTTGTTTGTTCAGCACATCCCACAGATGCTCGATTGGATTGAGATCTGGGGAATTTGGACACCTCAAGACCAGGCCACCTTCTTCCATTGCCCCGTGGTCCAGTTCTGATGCTCACGTGCCACTGTTGGTGCTTTGGGCGGTGGACAGGGGTCAGCATGGGCACCCTGACTGGTCATACGCAACAAACTGAGATGCTCTGTGTATTCTGACACCATCAGAACCAGCATTAACTTCTTGAGCAGTTTGAGCTCCAGTAGCTCGTCTGTTTGATCGGCCCACACGGGCCAGCCTTCGCTCCACACGTGCATCAATGAGCCTCGGCCGCCCATGACCCTGTGGCCGGTTCTCCACTGGTCCTTCCTTGGAGCACTTTTGATAGAGACTGACCACTGCAGACCGGGAACACCCCACAAGAGCTGCAGTTTTGGAGATGCTCTGACCCAGTCGTCTAGCCGTCACAATCTGGCCCTTGTCAAACTCGCTCAAATCCTCACGCTTGCCCATTTCTCCTGCTTCTAACACATCAGCTCTGAGGACAGGACAGACGGACGGACGGATAGATAGCATTATTTTTTGAGT